>JAXCLR010000081.1:17855354-17867169 GCA_035584095.1 Annona squamosa
TATGATTATAAATGTCATCAATGAAAAGCAGAGGTTTTAGGGAGAGATAAGAACATATATGAATAATGTTTAAAACCATATGTTAATAAAATAAACAAAAAAACATTATTTCAAAAAAAGCAAAAAATTCTGATCCAGCGACCTAAGCATCGTCTAACGCTACCACCGTCCGCTCTACCAGCTGAGCTAAGTTCAGTTTGTCTTTTACAATATGACTTATTTAATACTTATGCAGTCGCTTCCATATCGGGTCAGCGAGTAAAGCAGGTCGGGATCCGGTAGGTCCGCCCCAACCCGCATTTTGTAGAATTTTCTAAACCCTTGGCCCGCCCCGGTATAAAATAGGAGCGGGGCGGGGCGGGTCACAGGTTGACCCGCCCAAATTCCCACCCCTGTATGTTCTCCCCATTAATTAGTAGTGATCATTGATTGAAATGTTGAATTGGTTAGTGGGGTGCTACAATATACACTATAAATTATGATAAATCTAGATATACATTTATCATAATTTTCTTAATTTTATCTAAGAACAAACACGACACGTGCAAATGTCTATGTGAAGCAAAACATTATATTCTCAAATATTAATTTATCCCGCTTATATGTAACTCATTCCATGCAACTTCATTTTATTTTTCTCAATTTGATAGTTGAAATTTTCATTTTATCCATTATATTTAGCGTCATTTGTTTAGTTAGAATTCCAAGACGTGTATAGGCAATATTTGATTGTACGTATTATAAAAAATATCCACTTCTGTTTACATATACATTAGATGTACTAATACTTTATACAATCATTCATCTACCTAATAATGATATTTTTAATAGTTTAAATATTAGAAATACAACTTTAAAATTAATATAATATTAAATCATTTTATTATATTAATTTTACACAATCTTAAATGAGGTTGTACACAGTCTTGGATGGGTTTATACATAATGATACCGGACAAATAATATGGTTTTCATAACAATATAACGACCATAAACACAATGGATCAAATAAATTTTTCATCAGTTATGAAGAGTGCAAAACAGAGGGTTACATAAGAATGAAGTTTCGTAGAAGAAAAACTCTTAATTTATTTTAGTAAAAATTAATTAAAATATTAATTTTAAAACCAATTAGAATATGCATCCCAAAAAATAAAATAAAATTTTATATAATTATTGATGAATATTCAAATAATTCTCTATTTTATTTTACAATGATTAAACATTCGCTAAAGAACGAAAATATTTTTAGCATTGACATCAAAAAATATAATGTAAAAGATAATATCTACAAATAGCAAAGATCATCGTATCCATAGGAGATAGTATTGACAAATAAGAGAGAGTATCTTATTTATTGGAGATAATATCAAATTTTGATCTTATGCACCGTAGCACACTTAGCTTCAATGCACCCATGTGCAAATATCTATTTTTTAATATTTTTACATAATTGTTAATGTAAATGCTTTAACTTGTGTATCAATTTTTACTATATTTAGAAATTTTTAAATATTTATTTTTACTTTTAAAAATCACTAGCATTTTTAGTAATTTATATTTTAACATGTATATCAATTTTTATTATTTTTAGAAATTTTTAGATATTTATCTTTTATTTTTAAAAATCAATGGCATTTTAGTCATTTTTAATTACTAAAAATGACACTAATTTTTAAAAATAAAAAACAATTATCTAAAAATCTTCAAAATAAGTAAAAATTGATGCACATGTTAAATATACTTCGATCAACAATTTTATGAAAAGTTTCAAAAAAAAAAAACTTTTTTTCATAAAAAAAAAAAAGAATTAAATGCCTGCGCACCGAGCTTAAGTACTCCTTGGTGCATAAGATCAAAACCCCATGATATCCATAAGTAGGATACATCATTTTACACTCGTTGATCCAATCGGTGACCAGTTAAAAAGATAATATTAGAGATGTTAGCGAAGATAATAGCAATATTAGGAACACTACCGAATTCAACCTCATCTAAAATGTACAGCTAAGATATCCCCAACGCCATGCGTAGACGGTCACGAGATTAGTTTCAAAAAAAATTTAAAAAAAATGGAAGCACATGAAAGCGGGCATTTTTTTTATTTTGGGAATTCAAAAAGAGACCAAGGGAGAATTAAAATATCAAAAAATAATATATATATATATATATACACACACATGCTAGGCCCACATGTGCGCTAAAAAATATTAACAAATAACGAGCACGTTACATTGAATCATGTGACTCGGAAAGAGGAATATCTTTATTTTTTCAAAGAAAGGGTAGTTTGGTCATTTCATTTAATTAATAAAAATATATACTTTCATTTACTTTATTTTTATTTTTCTTCATAAACATATTTTCCTAATTGTATTTAATCTATATACCAAGTTTTGCCATTTTCCAATACTTTTACATTTTTATTTTTTATTTTTAAAAAAAATCATCAATTTAAAAGGCATTTAAGTCATTTTTCACCCCTTACAATTTGATTTTTTAAAAATCAAAAACAAATATGCAAAAGAATTGTAAAGTGACAAAACTTGGTATCTAGATTAAATACACTTAAGAAATATATTTATGAAGAAAAAATCAAAAAACATAACTGATTGTCAAAATAAATGAATGTGGTATTTTAGCCTAAAATACATCATGATGTATATAACCAGACCACTTAATAAACGTTGCTCAGTTGATGGGAAAACTTGAAAGGTTAAGGGTAAGTGCAAATTTGGCAAATTTGAAGGGTCAATACGCAAATGCCCCCATAAGCACAAAACGCCAAAGACTTGGCAGTTATCCTGTAAATAAGCACTTCAACAATTAACATAGGCATTCCCAAGAAGAGAATGTACACTACTAGTATCCCAAAATTAGCAGGCATTCAAATTTTGAAACACATAATGGCACATTAATGGTCACAAAAATTCTGTTGATCGCTACAGATGAGCTCTTGGGCTATGTCAACATGATGCTAACAATCATTTTAATAAACAAAAACCGAAAAAAGTCATGGCCTACCTTAAGTCATTCCTTAGAGATGACAGCACTATTGTGAACCGTATGAAAGCCCTTTGAAGAAACAACTGAGAAGGACTCTTGCTGGTTTCCTTCAAGGGGATATACTTAGTATGCGTAAATCTGTCCCTACAATTCTCCATTCATAAGAGTTCTCCACTATAGTCTCTCAACCTTCATTTCATTGACATCTAGAAAGAGCTATATCAAAAGCTTGTGAACTTCACTTCGAATATGAGGAAAAAGAAGGTTACAACAACAATACAATTTGGGAATTTTAGTGACAAATGGCATAGAATTGGCAGCATCTAGCCAACAGCCTGCCTCAAGTAGAGTACCAAAGATCGACAGAAAACTGCACAATGCACCTGTAAATATGAAGCTGTTGATGTCATAATAACAATGCAGGCTCTAACCGACTGAAAACAGCAGAGCTTTCATGGCATATCCAGACATGTCCCACACCACCAGATGCAAAAGCTGACCTTTCCCCCTTCTGGCTTCTAAAAGGGGTGGTATTGAACCCGTTCAGAAGAGAAGTGGCTGATCCATCTATGTCCTGTATTCCAAAGATATCATTGATTGAACTGCAAACACCTTGCAATTATAATGCAATGAAGTTTCCAATAGAATTCTAACGAAACCCACTTCCACGTTGCCGTTTAGAGGGCCCATTCCGTGAAGCAGTCCCACCAGACCCTTGGGATGGTGTTCCTTGAGGAGCATAGTGCTTACCGCCTGGTAGAGATGGTTTATTGGTATTTGCCAATTTTGAGTTATTATAATGCATACAATCAGGTTGGGACATCATGGATTTGTGAAATTGAGCTGAAGTGTGGCTGTGCACACCATCATTCATCAATGACTTCAGAAAACCACTGAGACGGTTGGGATTCCATCTGCTCCCTGGTGTTTGAAACTGCTTTTTTGGAGATGATTTATCTAATCCAGCTGCATTCACCATTGATGTCAGTGAATCAACAGACTCCAGATGCAGAGATATTCCAGAAAGCCCATCATACGAAAGAATGCAGGCAATGGCATAAACAGATGCTCCAAGAGCTGGAGGCAAAACGTTTCGTGGATGTTTTACCTGAAAAGTGGATTTCAGGATCAAGCATAAATCATACAGGAAATATCTAATTAACAGGGAGATCCATCAAGATTATTATATGACCATTATCCTTCCTCGACAACAAAATTGACAATTTCCATTAGAATCTCAACATAAAGAACCTCACTGGGGGTAAGACACCTGAATTGCGACTCAGAAACCAGTAAATTTTTTAATCTCCTTTCCTTCCAAACTCTAGATTTGTTTTTATAAAAACTCTGGTAAAATGAACCTCCACAATCCAATATGACAGCAGTCTGGTGCCAGACTGGAATAAGGATCAAGCCACGCCCCAATAATCTTAAAATTAGCTGCCCAAACCCAACCCAACAAAATCCAAAACCCAGGTGGATTCAGTTGGGATTAGGATTCAGTTGGGATTAGGACTCGCACAATTTTCAAATCAGTTTACATTCATTTCAAGACTTCAAAGCTGGTACATGCAGAAAACATGAAATCGTGCATTGAAAGACAAACTAGTGTCTGAGATTGAAAAATATAAATAAAAAAAAAAATTTTTGATACTGGATTGCTTTTGTCAGCTCCACTTGGATATAAATATGGTGTGAAGGTTCAATTCGTCTTTCAAGTTTCAAGCACTGTTCCTCAACCCACTCCAAGTTGGAATCAGAACCTGTAGGCCTACCTCAACCAACATATTGAAAATCAATTCTTAATTTTCCACAACATTAACCCAGCCCAAGTCTTAGCCCTCAGCCCAAACACTGAACTGTCACTTCAATTCAACACATCACTCTCAGTAACACAAAACCTTGTCCCAATAACATAAGTTGTGAATTCCTCATGACATGACATGTTGAAATCCTATGGTCGGGAGCACACCATGAGCCCAAGCTATTTTGATTGTTTTCTTCTTTTGATGGGAAATTTGGTTGACTCGGTTTAAGTGGAAACCGAAACCATACATTGTGATGAGTTTTAGAGATCTTGAACCTCAATATTTTCCTTGTGAAACTTCACTTTCAACTCAGGTTGATCATCCATTTTAGTTTACAGACCATATTTTGAATCTCTTTCAAACTAGGACAATCTCATGAACCAGACCACCTTTGTACATCAAATAAAATGGATATCTATGTAACGCTATATATCAAATAAAATGGATATCTATGTAACACTATATATCATATCTATTTCCCTTCTATCAAGATGATTATGCAAACACTTAGAAATTCAGGAACAAAGATATTTAGCCTTTTCAATTGCAGAATTTCAAAGCAATTGTGATACAAATTACTCATTTGCGAATTATGTTGGTGATGACGTTTTAGTCCATTGGTATCTAACTTCTAATGAATGGCATTATAAAGGAGAGCAAAAATTGAATGCATATTAGCAATTTACAACTGTGGGCATTTGATGAGCTTCTCATACTATCTAGAATCCAAAATGCAATCGTCTACAAGCTCTATTCTGAAGTTGTACTAGGCCTTAGATTAAGGGTGCACCTCAGGCCAGGTTGTGCCCAATCCTGAAGTTTGCAAACCCAAGGAAACCAATTTCTAAATAGGATTAGGGTTCAAGCAAACATGAACCCAACTGGTCATATTGTTTAAAGGTATCCTATAAAACCTCTCCACTTGGGACCCACATTGATAATGAAATGAAAATCTAACTGGTCACATTGTTTAACATTGCCTGGTTTACTATGGTGTCAAAATCATTTCAACCTGAATTTTGAGCAGGCTGTATCTGCATAAAAATATATATAATAAGGTGCAAATTCTGAAAAAAAAGATCAATTCATAGATACATCGAATAATTATAATAATTTCTCAAATCATACATCCACTTATGAAGAACGTTCTAGATGATTTAGATGTAGAATTAACAGCTTTGAAATTGGTATATAAATCAAATAATTTTATTACGTTGATTTCATAGTTTTATTAAATGAGGCCCATGCACACCTTTGATTGGGTTCAATTAGTTTCCAAACTAAAAAAATAATTTTAAGTATGATGAGTGGAATGTATTTCACATAACCATCAAGGCAGAACCTAAATGGAAAGGTTTCATGAATTTGAATTCAAGGAACCAGTTCCATAAGATTGGAACCCATAAATAAAAAATAAAACAAGATTTATGCATATTTATGTATTTTTTATATCATTTATGTTTAACTACATGTTTGTCATATTAAAACTATATTCTAGCTAAAGCATATTTTTTTTGTTAGATTTATGTTTATTTTTATATTATCGATGTTTATATTTGTCAGTTTTCTTCTCTCATCTCATTTTGAAAAAGTAATTTTTTTTTCTAGAAGTAATCTTTATATCTGTTTTTTCAAATTTAATTAGTCAGTGTAATTATTTTCATTTACGTAATTTGTTAGTTATTTTATGTTCACAGGAAATCTTAAACTTGTCACTTTTAACTCGAACAAAAACTTGCAAACTCAAGTTTCAACCCAACCCCCATTTACAGATATAAGGTTGGAGCTTAAGTTTTAAAAATATGGTTACAGTTAGGGTTAGGAGTTTAAGTTTTACAAATAGTGTTGATAGTTATGATCAAGACAAATCCAAGTTCCATAAACCCGAGTTGCACCCCTACTTGTCAAGAACTATTGGAGGCTAGAAGTGTCATTCCCTATGTGAGACTTCCATTGCATATGCTACTAAGTTAATGCATGTCGGGTTTACCCATTCTAGAAAGTTCATACCCCTAAATTAAGGAAAGTCAACAAAAGTTGCCATTGCTCCTTAGTTCTAACAAGTTCTACTAAATTACAGAGTTAAATTAAATCATGAACGGCACCATCGTGATGAAGATATACTTGCAACATAAAGGTTAGCTGCATGGAAATTTTGAGAACTATGTAATAGTTTTTTTTTTTTTTTTTTTTTGGATGGTATGTAATAGGTGTTTTAAGAGTATCGCTGAAAATCACAAAATAATTAATAGTTCAGAATATCAGCTATCACTGGACATATACTTCCCGAGGCAGAAATACCTCACCCATAATGAATTTAATCCACCATACCTTCTATTTTTTTGATTGGGCGTCTACCATACATATTTTAAAATAGGCTAAAAAGTTCATCATAATACAAGGGATATGCTAGGGTGCAGTTGGCTACATATGGACCCCACCTTGCTGTTGAATCAAAGTCCAAGCCACCCAATGTATTTAAAATCATTTAAGTAGAAACCAATTTTCATCTATATCACAGATGTGCATGTGCCCCATCTGAACAATTGGTAAAATCAATATAATAAATTGCCTGATTTATATATCAATTTAAAAGTTGTTTTTATATATCAATTTAAAAGTTGTATATTCAACATCTAAACAGTCTAAACTATCATTCCTACGTGGACAAATGATTCTATAAAGTATTATTACATCCTAATGCACCTATAAATGGATCCAAGTGTTTTTCTTTATTTACACATATTTTCGAGTAGGTACAACCCAACGCCCTGCACACGCACACCCAACCCCCCAAAAACACACCCCACACAACACACACAAAAAGAATTTGATTAAAAAATGATTTTTGGTATCATGGCAGAACCAATGATGCTAAACCAAATGACTGGTTTGATTTCGAAATCATCACCGATGAGGGCCCCACTTTCAGCCGAATGCACCCTAGCATATCCCATGATAAACATTTTTTTATAATAGATCTTTGTCAATTGATATCTAGCATTCTATTTTGTATTCTCAAGTAACATGATCTTAATAGAAAAGATGCCTTCTTACCCAAGAAAATATAAGACACCTACCATAAAAACTGTAAACTTCTCACAGGTGTGTTAAACCAAAAAAAAAAAACCGATGAAGACGACAACAATAATAATACTTAATAATATTTTAAAAAATTTTAAAAATTATTTTGCAATGCACTAGATCTCCAGCAGAACACAACATTGGTATCACACTTACAATGATTGCTTATGCAGGCAGACAGAGAAAAAAAAAAGCAGGCAACATACTGATACAACAGAAAGGAAAAGATAAGAAACATGATTATTTGAATAACCTGAATGATAAATCATCCACATAGCCAGATTGTATAGGATACATTATAGATATGAATGGTCAGGATTCTCTTTGGCGTAAGCGATAGTGGATAATATGTAGAATTTCAGCAAGAGTAGTTATTGTTTATAAAATAAGTTTAATGACAGAATTTATCTACGTAAAATAGTAGTTACATACACCAGAAAGTAGCATTTTACAAAGTGGCTGATCCATTGGCAATTACAATGGCATAAACAATAAAGCAATATCTAGGTAGGGGATACTTTGACAGGTAAAATATTCCACAAATCAAAACCAAGGAACTCACTTTGAACAAAATTGCCGCAGATAATCGCTCTCTCAGGCAGTAGATCTGAGCGACATTAAGTGCAGTAGACTCAAATGAAAGCCACCGATCAACAACTACTGAAACAGTATTTTCAGGCGAGGACATGATTCTTTCTCCTTCTTGTCCTGATGATGATGATGCAGGCATCTCCATCTCATCATCCTCACCACCAGAATCTTCAGCATCTTCATCACTGCCAGTGTCACTATCATTTGGAGGAGCCACAACCATCTCCGTCGCAAGCAACAATAATGGATATGGCCCAATAACTGTACAATTTTTTATGTACATGCCCCCATCCCCGCGGGTTATCTCATCGTATAAGATAAGTGGGGAATTCTGAAAAGATTTGCTGAATGATAACTTGAAATTAGAGGAATGAGGATGCAAGCGAACTTTTGCACCACTTGCTGTCTCTACAACAGCTCTTTGATTATTTCTCCGAGGCGGAAGCAATCTTCCCACCATCGGATATGCACCAGCCACAAGGACTGCATGAAGGATACCTGCATCTTGAGCATTCAGGCTACACTTAGATGCATCTTCAGGGATAAACCCATTCTTAACCAGCTCACTCTGAAGCTGCTTGCGCATGTTGAATAACATATTCATGGTGCTCGACGAGACAAAATATCGGGAACAGAACTGTGCTTCTTGACCTTTACTTTTAGCTCGCTTCCAGCACTCATATGCTGCAATGACAGTAAGCTGATCACTATGCCCACCATACAATGAAGCAAGCTCAAGCTTTGCTGCTGAAGCTCTCTTCTTCTCATCTGGGGCCACTGGCAGGATGAAGGGATCTCGGTAGTCAGAGGCACATGCTAAAGTTAGTGCCGGGTCAAGGCAGTTCACCAAGATTGCAAAAAATAACATTTTGCTAGTTGACGGATGTACAGGAAGAGATCCCAGTTTTTCACCAAGTTCTGTGAGCTTTTCATCACCTGTCAGTGCCCCAATATCTTGAAGAACTATGACTGCATTGCGTATAGTCTCAAAAACTGGAGGGTCCAAAGTCTTCTGAATAAAGTCTACTATCTTACAATGTGGATTGAGCATCTTTACCTGTTAAATAAAAAATTAAGAAACGAAAAACAAAAGCACGTGTTAAATGATGCCAGAAACCAGAATATTAACTCCTTTTCTTAGTACATTCAATGAAGCAATGCATTCTAGTCTGAAGTGATCTGGAACAGTCCATCATGAGATGGAATGCAAACAAGATATAACTCTATCAGAATTGAGAAACTCACACCCATCGGCATATCAATAAGAGACAGCAACAAACATTAGATATGACTGTTTGGATAAAGAGGTTCTCCAAGATTAAATATCATCCACTACCAATGCTAATCATATGTACAACCAGTATCACCAAACAGATTGAAAAATGCCGGAATCATCAAAGCACACAGAAAATGAAATTTGCTGTCGTAAAAATTCCTGATCCAACGAAGCAAGAATCGTCTGAAATATTTGAAGGAAAAAAAAAACTAAAAATTAAGTGCTTGCCTGCAAACAGAGATCCTCAATTGGCATCCGCTTAATTTCTGGAACTTGGAAATCAGGAAGAGATGCTGCACGGGTTTTTGAATACAGATGGTAGCAAATTCCTGGTTGACAACGACCTCCACGTCCTTCACGTTGTTTCACACTGGCTTTTGAAATCCATGCAGACTGGAGTGTTGATACATTGTTATAAGGATCATAACTTTTCTCTTTCATTCGTCCACTGTCTATAACATAAACTACATCATCAATAGTAACTGCTGTCTCAGCAATGTTCGTTGAAAGAATTATTTTACGAATACCAGCAGGTGGACGTCTGAACACCTTTTTCTGGTCTACAGATGGAATCATAGAATGAAGACATAGTATAAGAAATCTGGAAGAATCTTTAAAAAATGGTGAGGCAAGTAGTCTCTCACGTGTTTGATTAATATCGTCCCACCCTGGCAGAAAAACAAGGATAGCACCTTCCTCCTTGGAATCAATACATATTTTCCTCAACAATCGCTCAATAAGAACAGTATCTACAAGTTCTGGATTGATGCTAGATAGATATTTCTCAAGTAATTGTTGTACATCAGCTGACTTTGAAATATCATTTTCCATGCGTTTTTTCAAAATATCAACAGTCTCACTATGACTACCTTGCTGGGCAAAATCCAATGCAGTGCTTCCATCTTTTGCACAAAGATAACAATCTGCACCAAGTGAAAGGAGCCTACAGACATCACCAACTCGACCTTTCCCAGCAAAAACCATTAATGGTGATGCACCTGTTACAGTGTGCTGGCAATTGTATATTTTTGGGGATGTGGAGGTAGAAAGTTGTTCTAGCAGGGGATCAAATTCGTCATTGAGCAAGGCCAAGTCAATCGATTCATCCAAAACACTTCTGGATTCCTCTGTTAAGATAGGATCATCATCGGGAGCACACAAGACAGCAGAACTGAGATGATTGTCATCCATTGAACCAAGGATGGAAAGAACATCCTCCAGATAGAAACTCTTGACCTGGACAAATTAGCAGAAAAAATATATATAAGCTAATTGAACAGAAGGAAAAGAATATAAAACAGCATAAGTAAGGTTGACTCATACAGGATAAGTAAACCCTGGGACCCGAACAATAGGGCAGCCACCAAAGTATTGAGAAAACCTCTCGGCATCAATAGTGGCACTCATAAGGATCTGTTGGCTCACAGAAATGATCATAATGACCAAAAAATTAGTTATTTTCAGGAGAATTAAAAAGAAATGCATGAAAAGAAAATGGAAGGTCAGGACCAGTTATAGTAACTCCACAGACAGAAGTCCAAGCACTACCACAAACCAAAATTGTAACAATCACAAGCCACATGGTAAGTTCATCTGGTCCCCATCTAGCATTTGGTTATCAAAAGAATGAGGTCAAGATCATTTCAAAAAGCCACTAAAATTATTCATAGACAGCAGGCCAGCTTCTTAACATTTTGTTGTTGATAGAATGACAGGGCCCCAAGTTTAGCTGGCTGTCTTAATTCAGGAGTTCACGAAATCTCAGTTAGTGATAGATGCTAGGTGCTTTTTTGTTCAATCAATGCTTAGACATACATCCTCCAACTAAGAAAATTGTAGAGCACATGTGCTTTAGCAACTAACCAGATGGAGATGAGGGTATAATGGGAGCAAGTCTCTGCAGGGAAAAAAGAAAAAAATAAATAAACTAAAAAAAAACAAAGACAACTAGTCAAATAAATTTCACAAGTAATGCATGTTAAAAATTTACTGCAAGGCACGTTTCCCATAAAGCAATCCACGTAACAATCGTCACATGAAAATTTTAATA
>JAXCLR010000081.1:17867269-17885689 GCA_035584095.1 Annona squamosa
GTATGTATGTATGTATGTATGCATTGTCACATGCAAGATTTTCTACTTCAAAATTTTGCATATCCATCCAGCATCTCAAAGTAGCACACTTTTTGAGTGTTTTCTTGGAGAAACATCAGGCTATCCATTTATCCTACCAAGAATTAACCAAAAGGAATCTCTGGCTTGTAAATTACAAACTGGATATCTGCCATATATAAAGTAATGACATCAGTATGCACATAAAGCAAAAAAAAGTCTCTTTTCTAAGCGTGTACCTGAGAATTGCAAGCATAAAATCAGCAAAACGATCCCTTTCATGGATTTCATCCTACGAAAGAGAAAAGAGAAACAAAAAAAGAAAGACAAAAAATGAAAACATATTGAGCAGCCACTATATGAACATCTCATGATGCCAAAACGACAAACAATTTACATTCCAAAGTGAGAGCAAAAAAAAAAAAATAGTAACATATGGTATCTGTACCTACAGCCAAAGAAAAAAACCAAAACAATTTGTATATTCCGTTGTTCCTAACCACTTTTTCTCATTCCCAAACAGAAATGGAATTGATAATGCCAGTGTTACAAAAGAGAAATGTTATGCAAATATACTTCGATATTAAGGGAAATGAGAAGTTCTAGATAAATGTAAAGACCATATGTTAAAAATAAGCAAATTTCCAATTAATATAGTTTGTGCTATAAATTTTAAATTCCTGCAGATATATGCTAATAAAGGTCGTTTGGTATTCAGTAAAAGAAATAAAATTCTACCCTTCTCTGCACAACTTTTGACGTGTTATGACATTTTAAGTGCTTAACTACCCGACATTTTCCATTATTAACCATACTTTCAATCTTTTCTCACATTTTTCCACACAATTACCCTATCTATTTTATCTTTATTCTCTTTACTCCTGATTATTACCCCTAGTCCCCTACCACATCACCCTCTTTCTTTTTCCATTTCCTCATTTTTTCCACCCCTTTTTCCCTCTTGCCAAAGACACATTAAGTGTTTTAGATAATGGGAAAAACAAGGGGAAATACATTTTCCTCCCTTTCCCACCGCATTTTTAATTGATGTAACACTTACCTACCCTATTTTTTTCCCTTATCATTCCATATGATTCGAGCCAAGTGTTCACTTAGAATCTACTTGGCATGAAGCAAATGTTGGACTGGTTCAATTGGGTCCCATTTGCACCATTTTATAAGATCTATTTCATCCATGGTATTTAAAATATTGTAGTTGTTAAGAATAATTTTATTTGAAAGTACATACGGATGGGCCACAAAAAGTATTGCTCCTGAGTGAATATAATCCTATTAGAACCCTTATGTGTGGCCTGCACAAATTTCTCATTGAAATGATTTTAAGTGGTATTATTAAAAAATAACAACAAAGAAAATGGATTGAATGGATTCCCCAAAATAGTCCAAATAAGGAAAACTAAAACCGATTTAACATTTGCTTAATGTTGAACCAGTTATAACTGAACACTATAATATATATATATATATATGATGCCAGAAATCAAACAACGGGGCCCAATTTTAAACAACTGGTAGGACAAAAGGTGTTGCCCGACCAGCTCCTTTTTATATTTTAAAACATCTTTTTTTAATCTAAACCATTTACAATATTCATCCATATGTATATATTAATGATGCCAGAAATCAAATACTTTGAAAACTTTTATCTATTTTATATTTATTTGCAAGCTGTAATAGTTTCATATCCACTCTCAAATGATGCTGGATACTTACACACATAAGTTTCCACTTTGAAAACTTTTATAAACTATACATTTAGTCCAAATTGTATAGTTTCGTAACCACTCTCAAATGTAGCTGAATAAATTATACATGAAAGTCTACACATTAAAGTGATTTTTATGACAACATAAATACATACATATTGATGAATATTACAAATAGTTTAGATTCAAAAGATGTTTCTAAAATATAAAAAGCAGCCGGTTGGACCACCACTTTTGTCCAGCCAATTGATTAAAACTAGGTCCCAAAAACTATAAATTTATCTATATACTCTTTATTTCAATCATAATTTCTTTTTTTCCTCTTATTTCTCAACTCCATTTATTCTTCCCATTTTTCAACTCTTTTCTTGGTTCCATAGTTGATCCTTTGTTTTGGCATTAAGCATATATTTCTTCACTACAACAAGGGTACCCAATGGTTACACAAGGAGGTCCTTTCATATGCATATCTTGCAAATGATGCACTTTGAATATGTTCTGGTTACATAGAAACAATCCCATGTAACCCCTCGATTTTTAAGATATTAATAATTGACTTAAAATCTAATCCATTCATTGTATTTAACATCATTTGTTTATCTAGGAACCAAGTTTCATCCAAACCAAGTACGTACATGGGTTACATTTGCTCAAAATATATATATTCATGTGTAAATTATAATAAATGCTTAGATCCATTCACACATGTATTAAAATGTAATAATACTTCATAAAATCATTTATCCATAATAGTGACATTTTAAATGGTTTAAATGTTTAAAAAAATACTTTAAATTTGATATTTTAGCATTGAACCATTTTATTATGTTGATTTTACACATTTATAGATGGGACCCATATTCAATGAAATTAAAAAAATAAAAGGGTTTCCATGATAATATAAATTATGCTAAATATAATTGATGAAGTAGATTTTCCATCAACCATCAAGATTCTAAATATGGAGGGGGTTACATAAAAATAAGGTTTCATAAAAGTGGGACTGATTTTAATATAAGAGAATGTACAAATATATAATCAGTCAAAATTAGTCAATGTCAAAACCGTTTAGCATTTGGAAGTTTTAAAGTTAGTCAAAATAAAACCAAGAACGTAAAGGTGCTGCTTCGGCAATGATAGGACCACAAATGAATAGTAAAAGAAGAGTTGTGTTTAACCAGAAAATTTTCATGCTTGCTGAGCGAATGTTGGATAGTCAAGGGAAAGCATGTACATAAGATTGAATGTAGCAAAAATAAGAATGATAAGGAGAATTTATTGTAAAAATAGAAAGGATATTAGATTTGCAATAATTCAAGATATTCAAAAGGTAGAAGCAATAGTTAACAAGACGAGGAAAAGTGAAATTACATAGTATCATGTGATAGACAAATTGAGCGATCAAATTATGAGTGGGTTCATCCAACAGAAGTCATAAAAGAACAAAAAGGAACCAAAAAGCACATGGTTAGAAGTCCCCGCAAAATACAACTTGATGTAGATGTAGTCAAACGTCAAAAAGAATAGCAGGATTCTTCATGCGGCTAACCCTCTTAAGCATAAAACATATGACGGTGATGATGAGTAAGTTTTCTAACTTTTCTTAAAGATTATAAAAGTTGTGACTTGAATGTGAACTACAAATAAAATCTTTCCACAACCCACAAGCTTTAGACACTATCAAAAGGGAGAAATCTTTTTCCCCTATCCTTCCATTCATCAGAACCACTAGACCAATGAATCGCAAACAAATCTCTAGGTTGAAACCAAAAACAGGAGACAAATCCGAATTATGAACAAGCAGCTTTAAAAAATTTTAAGGCACAAAAGCAGTAGACATGAGGCATCAACATCTGCATATTGTATAATGAGACATTTAGTAAGAAATTATTCCTGGGCGAACACATAGTGCTGCAACTCGGTCCGAACTGGGCCCAAACCCAGCCCGCTGAAACCCAAGTTGCAGTAATGTTTAAACTGTCTTTGTTTTAGCCCGAACCCGAGACCAATTTCAGACCTGTTCGGTTTCAGGTTGAGGAGAACCCAACCCAATTTCAATATTTTATTTTTTTTTTTAATACCCCACATAAAACCCTTGTTTTCCAGCAACCCTAGCCCACATTCGACCATTCTTCCTCCTTCGCCCTTGCCGCCATTTGCCAGCAGCTGCCTCCCTCTCCGTCCGTTTGCTGTTCACCGTTCGCCGGCGCATTACTGCCTCCATTCGCCGTTCGCCATTTGCCTACAGCCAGCAGCTGCCTCCCTCTCCGTCCTGCCGCCATTCATCCTCCCTTCTCTCTCTCCCCTGCCACAGTTTGTTGAAATCCTAGAGCTAGCTAGCCAGCAGCTGCCAGATCATCTGCCGGTGTCTGCATTCGCAATAGGGGCGTCTGGCGACTCTTCTTCTCCAACTCCAGTGACAGGTGCGACAGATGCATTCGATTCTATCTTCTCCTCCAACTCCGTTCGTCCTCCCTAAACTTTTCCCTTTCGTCGTTTGTCTAAACCCTAGAACCAGCCAGCCAGCAGCTGCCAATTCATCCACCAGCATCTGCATTCGGTGACAGGGGCATCTGCATTCGGTGACTCTTCTTCTCCGGCTACAGCGAAAGGTGCGACAAGTGCACCCGCTTCTATCTTCTTCTCCAGCTCCAGCATATCTTCTAGATGCTTTATCTTTTTTAAACCACGGGAAACTGATTTCTTTTGCAGACAGCACCGTGGCAAGCCGACAATAAGCAACAACCCTCCAATCCTCCCTTTTGTTAGGATTTCTACTGAGTAATAGTCATCCCATTTATTCATTTGATGATCGATTGCTTGCAATTCCAAAAAATCTATTCCATACTGCCATTGTCTGTGTTTGTGTTGATATGCATTAGACAACATATTAATTTAATTTGTATCGATGTTATACGAGAAGAACTATTTGTATTGATGTTCTCCTATTTTTCTTGTTGTCCTATATAAAATTGTCATTTGAGACTTTTTAAGTGATAGATTTATGATTAAATAAATATAGAATGAATAGCAAATATATGTTGATAGGAGAACATCAACTCGAAATTCAACCCAAAACTCAACCAGAGTCCGAATTGGGAAAATAGGGTTAGGGTTGAGATTTTAGAAATAAAGTTAAGGTTTGGATTGATATGAACCCGAGTTTCATGAGCCCAAGTTGCACCCCTACCAACACTAGCATCAAAATAAGCAAAGGCATTAGAACGAGGTAATTCTTGTTTTCCACTTGTGTGCATACAGTTTTTTACCATCATGTACATTATGTGTTTACATCAAACTATGTGATAAGTTAATCATGGATCCTCCATGGTCTATGCATCAACATACAAGACCATGGAAATTTTATGCAAAGAATACACATCAGTTCCTAGGATACATATAAATGCAAAAACAAAACATCATGGCAAAAGAAAGAGTACCACCAACTGACAGTGCTTCAGTAACAGACTCTTCATGGGAGGCAATAGCATCATAAGACACAGGATCTTATGAAAATAGCAATAGAAACAGAAACAATAAGGTTGTATGTTCAAGCACCAAAACAATTACCACAATAATGTGAGTTATTTCAGACAAATCCTTCAGGGATTGATTCGTGGCTTCCTCATTTGATGTACCACCACCCACACCAATCAGCATCCTCAAAAGAATCCCATTTGTACAAAACATGATGGAAGTGTTCTTCCCACCTTTAGATTCCAAGCGTATCTGTAAAATACAGAAATTATTGCGTTCATGGGATAATCTAAAAAGCAGGAACATGAATTTTAATCTTATGAAGATGGCTTGAGGGTCAGTAATTCGAAAGTACAATGTGCACTGATAATTCTTCGTATGCATAGATGAATGCACCATAGAGATGACTATAAGTATTGGAAAAATCCACTCCTTAAAAATGAATAAGTAAAATAAAAAATAAGAAATGATCCAAGCATGATTAAGATATAAATAATCTTACAATCTCTATAAATTGTTCCCAGAGTCTGATAGGCATAACCATTACAAAAATTCCAAGCTTACGTACAAATATTTCACTACGCCAACACAATAAAACCAATATCATGAAAGGTTGTTTTCGCCAAAGTGGGGTCAACTATGTTGATCCACCTGTGCAATTCTTGTGGATCTTGGGTTATGCCTTCCTGAGTATTTTCATATCATTCTTAATGACTTCTAGTCATGTCCATGTCAGCCTCCCTCTAGTCCTTTTACCAAAAAGAATTTACAATTTTCAAAAGCAAAGACTTCCAAGTTCTCTTTCTTTTTTTTTTTTTTGGCTCATCAATTAACCAAGCCTTAGAACCATATTCCCTTTTAAATTAAGGCTCAGTGTTTTACCAAAATTCAGACTTTGATAAGTTTGAAATTCTGGCCGATTTAGATTTTTTAAAAATATGCGGGTTCAGAATGAGAGGACAGTACTAGTACCATCCAGTTGCACACCATCTGACCACTTCGACAACGCCCCCCCCACAAAAACAACAACAACAAAAATCCTCCTTAATTTTTCTAACCAAAGAGATTAAACAATCAAATTATGGCCTGTTCAGTATTTAATAAATTTTTAATGAAAAGTCTCTTGTGTGAAAGTTTTTGAAATGATTGACAAGTATGGTAGTTGTATAGGAAGATATAAAGAAATGATTAGAAAATAAGGTAGTTGTGTTGTGAAGAGTGATAAGTTTTAGATTGACAAGCTACATGGAATGTCAAATACACCCTTACTGAACTAGGAGATGCATGACCCATATTGAGTATCAAGAAGAAATAAACAGAGTACTGACTATTGACCATCCAGGGCCCCCATTTCCTCCTCATCCCTCTTAAATCACTGATTAGACAACTTCGCTATCCACTTCTTTCCTTTGGAAGAAACAGTCCTTGTTAAGATTGTAAAGCCAACAAAAGAATTTATATCGGTAAAGCAGTTTCATAATTTATAAAGGCATGTGCCTTTTTTTTTTTTTTTTTTGGTCTGACCACATATTAAAGGGATGGAGTCAAAACATTGCATATGGAAATTAAAGGGATGGAGTTAAAAGAGTACATATGGAAATTAGCACAATCAAACAAGTGCAGAATAAGAAGTCGATATATAAATACGGGGACATTTCTTTGTGATTCTTCGTGGAACTTCAACAAAAGAAATCAGCATTTTAGTAACTAAAATAAGATCATAATACCTTGTAGCCAACAGTATCTCCAACATGTTCTCCTCTTTCATAAGAGATCCTCTCAGCAACTACATACAACACATCTCAAATCATTATAGAAGGCTTGCAAGGAAAAAAAAAAAAAAAAGCATACATAGCCAAAGAAAATAGAGAAATTGAAAAGAAAAACAAACAACAAAAAATTAGTAACTTTCAAACCTGATATTGCTGATATACGCCGTGGTTGTGTGCATATGATCTTACATGCCTCGCCTTTAGCCCACATATATTCCAAAAGAAATTGAGGTACCTGATTACATTCAGAAAAATAAATTAACCAAATACTTAAATAAATCTGAAGAACTAACAGTGTTTCCATTGTGCAAGTAAAAATAATTAAATGCTAAGAATAGGATGCAAGTAAAGACAGCCTAATCTTTAGCAGCCAGGTAAAGCCTATAGTTCACAATCGCATGAATCATATCACATTCTCATACAAGATATACACTTCCACATTCAAGCCATGTGGTCTCAAGACCTTCGAAAGGGCAATAGCAGTCAATGCCACCCGAGGCTTCTCTCCAGTCTCCACTGAAGGCAGCTACATGAATCCTTCCACATTCTCATAATACTTCCACATTGAGCCCTTGTGATCTCAAGACCTATCGCCACCATTTACCATTTCCCTTTGTTGAAATTCTAAAGGCATTAGCATCATGGCCCAAAACAACTGTGAGGCATGCACATTAATGCAAAATCCCGCACATGGAAGTAGAAATGCATATTCACTAGAGAGAGAATCAGAAAGGATAAATTTGAAGGACTTCCTTGATAGAAGCATCACACATGAAGGTGCTAAAACCAGAACAGAACTGCCCAAACAGATACTCAAGTCCAGATTCAAATCAGGTCATTTCTCACGTGAGACAGTTTTGGTTGTGATTTGTCAACCTCAAACTGGTTGGATAAGTTTCATGGTTAGATGCCAAGAACAAAGGGGTTACAATGTCCTTCATCAATTGTACATCTATATTTATCACTTAGGTAGCCTAAAATCAATTTTACTCCCACAACTACTTGTAGGCCAAATTACCAGCACAGATATTTAATTGATAAGTAAGGAACTATAATGCAGCCAAAAGAGCCACTGTCAAGCAGATTTGAGTGTCCCTTTTACTGACCGATGCAAACAGATGGTGCCTGGATTCAGAAATAGAAATTTCCACCATTTATCTTTGCAAGGTATATGGCCAATACAAATAATGCCTACAACAGTGGGTTTAGTATGGAAACTTCAAAACCATAGGCAAATAAACACTAGGAAGCTCATTCCACTTTGTCAAATCTTATAATATCATAATTACCACAAGATATTATTACTACTCTAGCATATGGTCCATGATGGATCAGAATGATGAGATTCAGATTATATGACAGTACGGTCAAAGGCTTTGATAGTAGCAATGACCGTAATGATATGAATATACAGAGCCATTCTAAAGACAAAATAATAATTAACCTGAGTCGTTTTCCCACAGCCAGTCTCACCTGATATCAGCACCACCTATCATCCATACGTAGAGAAACACAAGTCAGAACTCAAACAAAAAGGGACCTGTCACTGTCGCTTTTTGTGTTTATAAAGGAAGAAAGACAATAGACCTGTTCACGAGCAATACATGTTAAGTTTTTATAAAAGGAAGCATCATTGATGGAAGTACCACAACATGCACAGGTTTATACCTCTAACATTGAACAGTGAAAATGATAGATTCCTATCAAAATATTCAGAAAATCTATTCATCCGACCAAGTTAACAACCAACAATCTAACCATCCAACTAGAGAACCAGTGCCAGTAAACTATCATCTGACTAGACAACCACTAGCACAGGACAATCTCAGAGCTCAGAAAATTCACAGTCGATGCGAAGCAAGAAGCTAGAGTTTCAAATTTTGACAACAAAATCAAAGTTTAATAAAAGAAAAAGAGATTGAAAGAAAAAAGCAGATAGATGAAAAGATAGACAAAAAATCTCAAGGATCCTCACAAGTTTACATATTGCACCCCACGTGAATAACTTTTCGAACCTCCCCAAGTGAAACCCCATCACAAGTATTCGTATCGCTGTTCATATCAAAGATATTTATAGAAGGGTGCACATAAAAAAACTCCAAGTGAAACGATTTTTAAAACAAAAAAATTTCCACCCAAAACTTTTTCCTCTCCACTTGTACCCTATTTTCAATTATTTATTCGCATCTTTCTTCACAACAACCCTAATTTTCAATTATTTCTTCTCATCTTTCGTTGCAACAACCTTACCTATTTTAACTTTATTCTCTTTACTCATCATCATTACCCCTATTATATCACATCACTCCCAATTTTCAAAAACTTTTTCCATCATTTTTTTCTCACTTCCCAAATGCAACCTAAATATCTTGATAACTGAAATATAAGAACATTATGAAAATGCCCCCTAAATACATAATTCTCTGGAAGGCCTAGTTTTTACTGGTCATTACTTATTCAGATGCTCTTGGACTTGTGCAATCTCTGACCCATATGAAAGCAAACCTAATAAGCTTAGCAAACTTACATCTTTTAGTTTTCTTCACAAGAAAATCAATGACATAGAAAATAATTTAGTGTCAAATCTGTCTAGAATACTCAAATTCTATGGATTTAGACACCAAAAGTTCTCTGAAAACTCCACACTATAAGTTGCCCATTTATATGAGCAGTTGATTATTAGAACATTGACTAGTCTCATTGATCACAATTGAACAATCAGATCGATCAAAAATCAAATGGAACATGATCCTGTACACCTGGGTACACTTAGCTTCAATGCACCTAGGTGCGAATATTCACTTTGTTACATTTTTTTTAAAAAAAAAATTTTACATAATTATTAATCTAAATGTATTTAACATGCGCATCAATTTTTACCATTTTTGGATATTTGTAGTTTTTTTGGATATTTTAAAATCAAAGGCATTCACCACTGATTTTAAAAAATTCAAAAAATATTTAAAAATCTTCAAAAATGGTAAAAATTGATACACATATTAAATACATTTAGATTAACAGTTCTATAAAAAATTTCAAAAAATTAAAAAATAGGTTAAATGCACGTGGGTGCACATGATCATGTTCCAAATCACATCTGTTCAACAACCAAATATTACATTCTTGGTCTATCTCTCCCATTGATAAACCACTGAACTCAACCATTGATGCAACCAGTAAACATCCATTGACTATTAGAACATTGATTTGGAATAAATCATTCATCTATAATTAAAGAACTGAACTAATCAAAAATAAGCTTTTTATCGACAATCTTTTCTGGCTTATATTGTCAATCACCTATTTATGCAACTGCTCAAACCAGCCATAGATGCAACCACCACCCATCAATACATCAATTCAGCCACCCACGACACAACCACAAATTATGTGCACCACACAATAATCAATCATCTTCATTATCATCAAAGCCAATAGAGATCCACTTAATGAATTTTTATGCTGTTCCATTCAATCAATTACAAAGCAGAAAGAATCAAGCCAATGAATGAAGAACAGAGAGGAAAAGAACCTGATGTGATTCTAGCGTAGACACAATCACATCCCTGAAAGATGTAATTGGAAGCTTAGATTTATCTTCAGCGATCTGCATACACAAGAACACAAGTAAAAATTTGACGCTGACAAAAACAGGTGGGCAGTCAAAAGTCCTATATTATGGCCTACCATGATGCATGTTCTTGGAAGAGTTTCATTTAGGAAACACAATAACTATTCTTCATGAGGTAATAGTCTGTACCTAATGGTAATAAAGACCAAGAACCAATTTCATGGAAATGGAACAATCAAACTGAATTCATGGGACCTCTTAGTTTAGGCCCACCTTGATGATTTACCAAAATCCATCCTGTTTCATTCAGAATAATTTTTTTTTAGCAAGAAGCCCAAATTTCATCTAAACCAAAGGTTTACATAGTTCATTATCATTTAAATGTCAACATAAATGGATTAATATTGGTCAACTTTCCTACGAATTTTAAAGCTTTTCATTAAATATCTATCACTTCTAAAGTACTTTTCTATATCGATGAATGATTTGGTAACTTATAATAAAAATCTAATCCTTGTATGAATGGATCTAAGTGACTTTCATGTTTCCACATGATTTTACATCTTTTTAAAAGGTAAAAATGCACAGATCTTCAATTGAAATGATTTTTGATATTATGATTAAACAAATGATGTTAAATCAAATAGTCGGAGTGGATTTTGATTAATCATCAAGATAGGCCCAAACCACAATGCTCCGAATTCAATTCAGTGGAGCCATTTCCATTGAAATTGTTTTCATAAGGACAAAGTATAGCAATCAGAAGCCTAGTTGACGAAACAAAGATTAGATGAAACAACATATAGGATCTACCACCATTTGACAAGTTTAAAAGGGTATTGACTAGGATCACTGAAAATGCAATATCATTCAAGCTTTTTTAATTTGTCACTGGCCCTGCCCAATGGTTGTTCAAGGGCATACAGTATCTGAATATTAGACAAATGCAAATAGGATTTTTTTTAATTTTATAAATAGATTTTTAACAAGCCAGGTGTGCCAATTCCCTTTCATATTGCAGAAGGGTACTCACTCAGAACACTCGCAATGCAATATCATTCAAGTTTTTTTAATTGGTCACTCGCCCCTCCCAATGGTTGTTCAAGGGCAATCCAGTATCTGAATATCAGACACATGTACATAAGATGTTTTTCAATTGTATATAAAGATTTTTGACAAGCCAGGTGCCCCAGTTCCCCTTCTTACTACAGATTAAATATCAAATACAATTTCCAATTTCCAAACAACTACAGTTTAGAAGAATGAACCTTTCTCATTTCTGGACTCCCACTGATTCTTGAAGCAAGCAAATCAATCTTCTCAGTAATACCATCCTTGCTCATTGAAGGTCTAGAAAAACTGGAGTCCCGCTTCCCCTGTCCTCTGCTGGCACGCCCAGGACAATCTCCAGTGGCTTCAGCAATTAACTCCCCATCATCAGGAGGATACCGCGTAAATAAATCCCTTAAAACATTGTTTGTCTCTTCCGAAAATGTCAAACAAGTAACATTTTCATTCTTCATAGCAGGTTCCTTTTTTTGTTTACTTTTATAAACAGAAACACACCTTTGTCTCCCATGCCTGACAAAAAAATGGGGAGGTATATTCTTTTATGTGGAGAACACAAAATGGCCTGACCCTTAGTTAATGCATAACAATTTCAAAACTGAGAAGAATAAAGAGATGTTATACCAAGACGAAGTTGCATAGACATATGAGATAAGCATGCAGAAAGGGATCAGGATGATAGCTAAAAGTTAATTTGCATAGACATACAAGATAAGCATGCAGAAAGGGATTAAAAGTTAATTTGTATAGACATGTGAGATAGCATGCAGAAAGGGATCAGGATGATAGTTAAAAGTTAAAATTCCTAAATTAAGGGTGTGTTTGGAAGTGATAAACTTTCGGATAAAAAATTTTTAGTGTAAAAGTTTTTGAATTGGTAGAAAATTATGTTATATGATAGAAGTAATGATAAAGAGTAAAGAAAATAAAGTTACAATAGATAGATTAGTTGTATGTGTAGTTGTGTAGAAATTATTAAGAAGTAACGTAGTTGTACAGAAAGATATGAAAAATTAATTTAAAAAATATGATAATTATTGAGAGTGAAAATTTTTAAATTGAAGATATCATTCCATTTGTAAAGTAGTACTCATTGACTGTCTTCACTGTGTTCAAAAAGTTACTAGATCCTTGCAACAAGGTGAAATACCATTCAACTATTATGTGTGCTGTATAGGATCAAAACAACCTATAAAGGACTGTATAAGTTCATAAAGGCCCATGTCGGCCCATACAATATAGTCATCTAATGTCATATCAGCCACATAAGAAGAGGTTAAGAGTTAAAATAAAGTAAAGATTAAGCTAAAACTATAGTCATTAGTCATATAATGTCATATTGGCCATATCATATAGAATATTTCAAACCATGATGATAGAGGTTAATGATTAAAATAAAGTAAAGACAAAATGGATGTGCTTTGTGATATGAAAAGAAGAGTATAATGATTGAAAATATAGATAATAATGATGATTCAAAGTTGTGGAAGAAAAAGGAGGAAAAAGGTGGAAAACATTTCAAAACCAATTTTCTTTATTACCAAGTGAAGCCTAGCAGTGTATGATCCTAACTTCCAGTGGAAATATGAGCCCATTCTGTATAGGAATTACTACAGGTGATGATGAGGGCTGAGCCGTGTGTAACAAGTTTGCAAGGGATGATGATGGCTGACAACTGAACACAGATCAAAAAGACCAGGTCCATAATCAGAATTGAAGCATCTGTCAAGCAGTCCAAGACATGAAACAGGAGGGAAAAGTAACAGGTAAATTGCAGGTATGTGCTCACCCAGTAAGCAAATCCCAAATCACAACATCCAACAACTCTTCTACAATCCTTCCAGTCTGCGGTCTATGCCTTATGGCATGGCCCACGTTGCAAATTTTATAACAACTCATAAAACTTTCATTCCAAAGCATATGGTCACAGGCTAGAAATACAAAGTGTTTTCAGAATTAAAATACTGTAGGCGCTATGAGAAAACTTACCCAGCACTTTTTGACACCATGCCCATTTTCTTGCACAACTCATGGACTACAGCCCGCTCAGGATTAGTCAAGGTTGGTTCAAAAGTGTACACTGCAAGTTGGGGGGGAAGAAACTTCTGAGTGCAACATATATATAGCAAGCCATGCATTTCAATGGAAAGTAATTTAACAGATTTCTCATGCAGATAAGCCTTTAAAATAGTCAACATCCGCAGACCACCAGGTGAACTCGAACTTCACCAGGAATAAAAACAGGTAGTCCATCCATTTACAACTCAAACATCTTCAAATATACAATGATGCACCAAAAACTGTCAAGTTTTATCAAAAAATTTGCACATGGAGTGCACTTGAGTGTAAGAATCTAATCCTCCCTCCCTCTCAAATTAACTTGCTGTGTACCTTTTCTTCGCTCCCATCCTACTCTCCACCAATCACCACAGTTTCTGCAACACGTCCAATCACCCTTGCTGCAAACTGTCCACAGCCAGTTCCCTCCCTCCCTCCCTCTCTCTCAAATTAACTTGCTGTGTGCCTTTTTTCGCTCCCATCCTATTCTCAAGCAATCACCACAGTTTCTACAGCACGTCCAATTACCCTTGCTGCAAACTGTCCACAGCCAGATCATTGCACTCTCTCTCTCTCTCGAATTAACTTGCTGTGTACCTTTTCTTCGCACCCATCCTACTCTCCAGCAATCACCACAGTTTCTACAACACGTCCGATTACCCTTGCTGCAAACCGTCCACAGCCAGATCATTGCACCCTCAAAAATAACCATAGCAACCACCACAGTTTCTACAACACCTCCAATTACCCTTGCTGTAAACTGTCCATAGCCGGATCATTCCGCCCTCAAAAATAACCATTGTAAATGAAGGAAAGCGATAATTGCAAATGAACAAGCTGAGAAAGACTCGCAATTTCATATAAAAACGTTGCAATGAACGGGGGCCCTGTTCAAATCATCTAAGCACAATGCTCGAGTTCGCCTTGTCAGTAATTGGGTGGACATCTTTGTCTTCAGCACCAATTACAAAGAAATTCCCTTTTGAGCCTTCTTCCACTCGCTTCTATCCACTTCCCCCGAATTCGGAAATTCATTCGGAATAACATAAAAACAGCTCAAAAAACTTGAATTTATAACTTACCCAGAAATCGAACTGATAGGAGTAATCTAAAAGGGAAGATGGAAAAAAGAAAAGAATGAAACTTAACCTTGGTCCTCAGCTGCACGGAACTCCTCGAGGCGTTTAGCAATTTGAATGCGGGCGGCTTCCAGCACGCTGGGGCGGGCTTCAGCACCTTTCCCATTGGGTTTTTTCCCGCTTTTCCCCATTCTACCTTCCTAGTTTTTCTTCCAGACAGCAGAAAAAAATTTCGGTGGCGGCCTCAAAGGACTTCGAGGTTCGGTTTTACAGCTTCCCGAAAGCACCAAAGCCACGCTCTCTCTTTTCCTTCCGCTGCTAATTCTCGCCGATGCTTGCGGCCTTGACGGGTACGGATTAGGGATTTCCTCACATAGGGTTTTTACACAAAGACGCTCAATCAGAATGAAAATTAAAGAAAACAACCTGTCGAGGGTGAACTCGCCGACCCCTTGGATCAGTTTTTAGAAACCCAAATGATAAGCTCCGAACAAGAAATTTTTGGCTTAGGTTCTTGGCTTTAATTTTGGAATTTTTTTAGATTACAAAAAGGTAGTCAAAACTCAAATTTATAAGGTCTGTATGTTAGGGGTGCAACTTAGTGCTGGATCAGTCCAAACCCACCTAACCCGATCTAATTTCAAAACCAAATTCGGGTTTAATTTTTCAAATTAGACCTTATTTCAACTCGACCTGGGAAACCCAATCTGAACCTAATATTCTCTATAATTAATTAAAATAATTATATTTATTTATGTATTAAGTATTTCAATTATAACTGCAATAAAAGTTATTTCATATAATCATAACTTAATTAAACTATAAGATGTTTATTCTAAAATCTAAATATTATATATATTTGTCTATAAAAGTTAACATATATTACATTTACATTAGTTTTATTTGCAAATAATTATAAATATACCAACTTTAAATTTATTACATATATTAATTAACTACGTTAAATATAATTCTCACTTTTATCAAACTTTAGATAGTAATTTTATGTAATCTCATTTATTTTTCTTACTTCGATTTTTTAATAACATTATTTTGATTATTATGTGTAAATTCATTACATTCATTATGGTTAAAATTATCTTTTAATTAAAAGGCTAACTTTCATCAAAATTAAATATATCATAGGTCATATAAATATATTCGCATGTAATTATTCATATGCTAATGGAATAATGTCTAAAAAAATTATTATCTTTATAGGTAATTTTGACTTCTATTGGTTTGAGAAAAACCTGAATTTCAAGCCAAAACCAATGTCAATCCTGTCCGAACCTGACTCAAATCTAATTCTAATATTAATGTTAAGGTTTGCATTTACATAAACTTCGTAGACTTAAGGTTTAGGTTCACCCAAACTTAGTATAACCTAACCTGACTTGCCCCCTTAGTGTATTGTAGATACAAATTAAGAAATCAAGTTGATTAGTTTATTGAATAGTTATGTACCAAGAACAATCATATTAACCCGAACTAAGCAAATGCCCCACTCTAAAAAACTCATTTACAACAACTTTTTTTGTATTTTTTTCATAAATTTGTTTATTTAAGTATATTTAACATATAAACCAAATCTTATTATTTTTGGATATGTGTATTTTTTTAGATTTTTAAAAATAAAAGTATTTTAAACACATATATGCAAATGGATATTTGAAAAATCTTAAAAGTATATATAAAGATATCCAAAAATGGTAAAATGTGGTTTATATGTTTTATATACTTAGATAAATAATATATATAGGTTTTTAGATTTTTAAAGATAAAGATATTTTAAACACATACATAAACAGAGTTGTTTAAAAATCTTTAAAAAAATATATAAACATACCAAAAATTGGTAAAACTTGATTTATATGTTAAATATACTTAAACAAACAAGTGTATGAAAATTTTTTTTAAAAAGTTGTTATAAATAGATCTTTTGATGTGGACTAAGCGAAACATTTGCTTAGCCCGAGCTAACAGGATCATTCATCATTATATATATTGACTATTTAAATTGAAGAAGCTTTTAACCGAGGGTTTCTTTTGTAAGATGTAAAAAATTATATATAACTCTTTTCTTCAAATATTTTAATATAATTTGATATCTTAATTGTTATCATGCTTTTTCAGCTTTAGCCTATTTGTAAAAAGTCTATCTTATCTTATTCATTTATCTATTCAGTTCCTACAATCCTACTATCCATTATCAATAGGATTTATTAAGATTCTAGTTTCAAATCGGTAATTTTGATACTCAAATATAATATTTCTAAAAAAATATTTTCCTATTATTATAAATAATAATATAAGGCAATGTTTTTCATTTACATTTAAAATCATAGGCTTATCAAATTTAAGCGTTTTCTTACATAATGGTCCACAATTTTACATTTTCACAAGACACAAGATTCATTTGAATATAAATTAGTTAAAATGAATATGCATAGAAGATGTCACAGATAAAATATAATATATATTATATAATAATTTTAATATATTTGTAAATGGATCTAAGCGTTTTTTCATAATTTACACACGAATATATATTTCAATAAATGTGACCCATAAACCTACTTGATCAGGATAAAACTTGGTTTTATAGATAAACAAATAATGTTAAATACAAATAATAAATTGAAATTTCCATCAATAATCAAGATTTTAAATTTTGAAAGAGTTATATGGTTTCGCATCTATTTAACCTAATTATATAGAAGTGGAACCCATTCTATAATCTGTATACTTATATAATTAATTACTCATATGAGCACTAATGCAGATCAATTATGGGTATTTAGCATATCCACCGTATATGTATCCTATTTAAGAGGAAGGATAATGATTTTTTACTCTATTCATACTCATGAACAATATTTTCTATTTGGGTTGGGTCATTAGTATGCATGAGTACTTTACTTCAGTTGCACTCCCTTGCACCTCTCTATTTTTTAGACATTAATAGTTAATACGAAATCAAATTTATTTATTATATTTAATATTATTTTTTAGTTATGAGAATAAATTTATCCAAATCGAATATGTACACAGTTACATTTGCTCGAAAATAGATATATTTATATATAAGTTAAATAAAATACTTAAATTTATTCTCATATGTATCAAAATGTAATAATATTTTATAGAACCATTCCTTTTTTCCTATTTAAGAAAGTAAAAAAATAGAAAAAGAATGCATGTATAATTAATTCAATCATAGATGCACCATCTTGTATAACGACTGGGGAACACAATTAAGTGGCCTATCCCGCCAAGTCAATCAAGAGAGGCCAAACCTGCCAAAGACAGTAAACTGTTTGATTAGCCACTAGGAAACACATGAAAGGAAACAACTCTTTCCAAATTCAGGCAACAAGTATGAATAAGTACGGTAATTACTTAGACTAGACAGAAGAAAATCATTGCCTTAAAGGAAATTAATAAGTTCGGGAATTACTCTCTAGCTCAACTTTTTTATACTGCATTTTCAAAGAGCCACATGATTCTCAAAATTATAAAATGTCTTCGTCATCAAGTCATTAGACATATCTCTCAATGTACAACATCTAGCTGCAATAGCTACCGCTTGAATACTCGAATACAACTGCACCCGTGTGCATTGAATGATTAATCTAAGTGTATTTATA
>JAXCLR010000081.1:17896078-17911005 GCA_035584095.1 Annona squamosa
GCTGCACAACTTTGCAAAATTCTCTAAACCCTTCCTTTTCAACAAATTTAAACGGCAATTCATCAAGAATGATCATTCTTGCCATTGCTCTTTTGCAGGCTTCTTGGTCAAACTTTCAATTTGACATAACCATTCCACCATCATCAGTTACTATTTAAAATGACAACAAATGTTGACCCTTAACTCTTTTGTTGGTATTATACTTGCATAACTTTAAGTGTCTAGTTAATGTGCTTGTTCTTTGAGTACTTGGACACTTAAGTTTAATCTTACATACTTTCAAATTTCCCATGCCACTTTTCCATTTTGGTCCAAAATCCTTTCAAATTCTTCCCAAACTGATGATGAAATGTTATATCCTTTTTTCTTCTTGGGAAGAGGCTCATTTGCATCCAAACTTTCTGTAAGATCAATAGTGTTTGAAGCAGTTATTGTATTTTTTATTTGCTCATTGTCGATCTCTTGTTCACTATTCTTGTCTTGCATATTACTTAAATCGTCCATATTTTATTAACCACCTAGATATCATTTTCATAACATATAATCACAGTTAGATATTTTTATTTTGATCCTAATAATTATTCCTACATTATATCAATATTAACCAATACATGTTAACACAAGCACACATGCCTTAAAATGCCCATCTTTTATACCAAATACATGCCTTAATTGCTCGATTTAGAATTTAAAAATGATTTTTTGTTGCGCAAAAGCCCAAAGGAATATAACTAAACTGTGGTAACCAATGATTTGAGAAAGGTTATTAGAAGAGCCGTTACACGTCATACAAATTGGTTGCATGAATTTTATTAAGATGAGGTGTTTCGTGTGAGCATGCAAACCAAATCATGTTCTAACTTACAAAATAGAAAAAATTAATCAAAGACTGAAACGAAATGACATCTATAGTAGGAAAGTTAATTACAGAGGTGGGCAGTGTAGGCTGTCGTGCTCAGTTTCTGATGCTTGTGTACCTGAATCTCGAATTAATTCTGATAGTTTCTTGCCCACCTGAGAAAAAGAAAGTGAAAAACAAAGCTAGTCAAGATTATAACACATTCAAGATCACCGGAAACTTTCAGGAATATTTTGATCCTAATGAAAATAATCACATTGTGATCAAGGTAAATCTCTCTCTCTCTCTCTGTCATTCGTTCTTCTCTTAATAATAAGAATGAATATACATAATCTTCCTAGGATTGTTTACATACATAATCTTCCTAGAAATGTTTACATGGGGGATTTTTTGTAAAGGTATGCACTCTTTTGTATTTTCTAATATTTCAATTCAACCCATTACAGCTGTGGAATTAGGCATTTTCTTAGCAACATCTATTTTACTGTTATATACTTTGGTGATTTGTTCATGTGTGGTAGAAACCAAAAAATGTAAACATTAGCATTCATGACTCTATCCAAATAAAAGGCTGTAAGAGACTAAGAGAGCAAGCAGCAGCCCAAAACAAATGCGGTTTAGAAAGAGTGATTAGAAAATAAATTTAAACGGATAAAATGAGATGTGTAGAAGCAAGGAGGGACGAGAGTAGAGAGACTGGGAGAGGCAAGCAGGCAGCAAGACGTCGCACGTTCGTTTGTTGTCAGTCACAGGGAGACTATCACAGGGAGACTAGGAGGGGCTGGAGGCGGAGCTGCAGAGAGCTGGAGCAGCTAAGCAGGCTGCAGGAGGAATCACCGAATCAAAAATCTCGATTTTGAGATTTCGAATTTGGGGGACGACTGGACGAAGATGAGAGTTGCGGGCAGTGACGACGAGAGTCGACCGTCGAGCAGAGAGATGGGAAGAGGCAAGCATGCTGCAGGCAGTAGACGTCACACGATCTCCGTCGTTGGTCGCAGCCTCACAAGGAGACTGTCAACTGTCGTAGGGAAGCTGGGACTGGGAGAGGCCGAAGGCGAAGCCGTAGAGAGCTAGAGCAACCGAGTGAGCAGGCTGCAGGAGGAATCGCCTAATCGAAAATCTCTATTCGGGATTTCAGATTTGGGGGACGACCTGACGAAGACGAGAGTCGTAGTCTCGCAGGCAAGCACGACGAGAGTCGGCCGTCGACCAGAGAGATGGGGAGAGGCAAGTGGGCTGCAGGCACACGACAGTAGACGTCACACGGTTGTCCGTTGAGTAGGGAGACTGTCGGTTGTTGCAGGGAAGCTGGGAGAGGCCGGAGGCAGAGCTGCGGAGAGCTAGAGCAACCGAGTGAGCATGAGGAATCGACGATCAGGAAATTTGGGGGAAACATGCTTTAGCCATCGAACACGATGGGAGAGGGATTTCAAAATTTCGATAGGTCGGCGGCACCCTAATGTGATACCAAAATCGGGTTCGGGTTGACCGGGTTAGGGTCCTCCTCAACTCGAAACCGAACCGATTACAAATCAGGTTCGGGTTTACCATTCGACAGTTTTAACACTGTCATTTTTTGGGTTCGGCGGGCCGGGTTCGGGTCGAACTCCCGCCCAAGTTGCACCCCTAAATGCAACATCATATAAGACAAGCCGGTGAAAAACTTTTTGATACGTTAAAGCTTCGTCCAACATTAAATAAGTGGAATTCTACCTAGTAGGAACATCCATGCATAATCCAAATTTATAACTAATTCATTCCTTCTCACGACATACTTTAAAATTATGTTCTCTTTGTGAGGAACCTCTTACAAATTTAACACACTTTCGAATTTTGTTAATTGATTCATTAACTTCATTTATACCTTCTCACACAATCAAGTTAACAATGTGAGCAACACAACGAACATGAAAATGGTCACCCTCGCCTGCTAGAAACTCTCTTTTAATTAACATTCTCAAGACAATATCATTTGTAGATGCATTATCTACAGTCAAGGTGGTGATCATAGTCAATTCCCAACCTAACAAACAATAATCAACTACTTAAGCAATGACATCACCAGTATATGGAGGTAGGAGCATAAAAAAGTTAATTATTTTCTTGTGTAACTTCCATTCATCATCAATGTAGTGCGCTGTGAGACACATGTAATCATCATTTGAAATGAAAGTCCACAAGTCTATTGTCAAACTCACCCTTTGAATTTTATCTTCAATTTTTTTTTCAATTTCTTCTTCTCAACTTCATAAATCATAAGACAATCACTGACAATCGTTTTCCTAGCTACCCATTTAAATTGTGGCTGAAACATGCTAACCCATTTCTTCAATCCCTCATGTTCTACAATTTTAAATGGTTTTTTTAATCTATGATAATCATTTCAGCTAGTCCATTTATGCATTTATCTTGATCAAATTCTCATATACTAATAACCTATTCTCCATTAATGTTGGACTGTGGTGAAGAGGATGTTAACAACTTTTACCTCTTATTTTGCCCCAACTTTGGAAAAACTTTGCATCTTTGGATATGCCTTGAAAGTGAACTAGTATCATACTTACTAGCACACTTAAAAGACCTTTGTAGTAATTATATGAGATAGTTAGTTTTTTACCAAGCTTCTTTTCATTTTAAGTAAATTAATTCCAAATTGAAGAAGTAAGTTTGTAATTGGTAGCTAGATCATTTTCATCTTTTGCAATGTTTTCATTAGCAATAAGTGTAACATTTTCTTCATCCACCTCAATCGCTTGTTTCTCTTTCACATTCTCCACCATATCTTCCTTCACATTCTCATCCACATTCAAACTCATATTCTTCTATTGTGTTATATCTAACGCAATGTCTAAAAATAATTACAAATACAAGAAATCAAAATCCAAACATAATATAAGCATATTACCAAACATAATGCATATACACATAAAACACTGATATTACTTGCAAAAAAATCTTTAAATGCAAGTATTCGAGAGCTTTGTAGAAATCTAATTCATGAGCAATGCTAACAGTTAATCAATAATATGTGTGCCATTTTACCATCTTAAACATGTTAGATTAAATGGGAAAAATGTAAAGGAAAATAATATATACCAATTGTTGCCAGAGGAGTAGATAGTCAACAATTGAACCTATCGGAGCTAGACAGATAATTGCCAATCAACGTTGGAGATGAGTCGTTGTCGTCGATCAATGCCGGAGGCCCCGAGAATAGAGCCACGATTGTTGCATACCGAGGAACAGAGCTGTTGTTGCTGTTACACGTCGAAAAATCAAAGCTTCGTGGTTGGAGCTGCTGGATGCGGTGATGAGCTTGGGAAGATGGTGCGGTGACTGGATTTGGGAAGATACAAAGGGGCTACCGACTTTGGCAGGGGTGCAGCCGTGTAGAACTCTATTCATTTGGGCGTGGGCGATCGTGGGCTGCAGGTGGATTCTAGTTAGGTTTAGCCGATGATGAGCTTGGGAAGATGGCTCAATACGACGCTAGATTTGGGAAGATGACGAGGTCGATGACGGGATTTGAGAAGACGGCGTGGGGTGCGATGATTGAACAGGGAAGGGGCTACCGAAGTTTGCAGGGGTGCGGTTGTGCGGGACTCTACTCGTTCGGGCGTGGGAGACAAGGGTTGTGGGGTATTTAGGTTTAGGGTTTAGAATTAGAGTCATTATATATGAGAGTTAGTATGAGTCAGCGGGTATAAGCAAGACCGGGATCCGATAGGTTTGCCACGACTCGCCCTTTTTATAAAAAAATAAAAATTCGACCCGCTCCGCCCTGCCCTGATCCATGATCTCGACTCACCTTGGTATAAATTAGGGTTGGGTCAGGTCAGAGGTCGACCAATCTCGATTCCCACTTCTAATTTTCATTCAAATAATTTTTCATATTCTTTTATACAATTATTCTATTTATTTTATCTTTATTCTGTTTATTCTTCATTATTATTCATTTTCCCACTTTAATTTATTATAATAAATTAATATTTTATCGGTACTCTTCCTTTCCATATACGTTTACTTCGTGAGTAGCATCATGTTGTTCTTCATTTTCAATTAGTTTCTTTTTTCAAAACCAAACACCAGAGCGATATCCACTTGGTTCGATGTCAAGTTGGTAGGAGGCACGTCACGCTGATACAACGATTATTATTCCTTCCGATTAGCCACTTAAACAGCCCTGATCAAGAGACAAACCAAAATAATGCAGCCCAAAGAAAAATATAAATATAAATATAATAAATAATAAAAATTTGGATAATCGAACTCAGGCCCGACATTTCCAATCAAAAGTCCAAAACAGAGACGGCCGACTTAACGGCAAAGATGAGGGCGTCAACTGCCCAGAGACGAAGACGACGAAAACAGAGCAGACCCACCCGATACCAATTCCCAACCTCTCCCTCCTGCCAGTCCTGCTCTGCTCTGTTTATCTCTCTCTCACTCTTCTCCTTCGCTCCCTTCTGCTCCTCTTCCTCCTTTTGTCTTCTTGCTCCCTCCCCAGAAAAAAATAAAAATAGAAAAGGATAGAGAAAGTCGTCGCTATAATCATCGCTCATGCTCAGAAGCCTCCTCTCCCAGTCCCACGCCACCCCAATTCCCCAAATCTCCGAAGCAGCTTCGATGAGGCCGAAGCGCTCCGGCCGCGACTCTACGTCCTCCGACGTCGAGCTCATCGACGAGGACGACGAGGAAGGAGGCGAAGAAATACAGGCCCTGCAGCATCAGCAGCAGCAGCCGCGGAAGCGCGTCCACCGCGAGAAACGAGTCGGCGGGGAGGTGGAGGAGGAGGAGGAAGAGGTGGTCGAGGAGGAGAGCCGCGGCGAATCGGGCGGCCTTCGGCTGCTGGGTCTGCTGCTCCATTGCGCGGAGGCGGTGTCGACCGACAACCTGGAGGAGGCGAGCGAGCTGCTGCCGGAGATATTCGAGCTGTCGTCTCCCTTCGGCTCCTCCCCGGAGCGCGTGGCTGCCTACTTCGCCGACGCCCTCCACGCCCGCATCGTCAGCTCCTTCATCGGCATCTACGCCCCGCTCTCCCTCAAGAACATGGTCCTCTCCCAGACCCAGAAGATCACCCACGCTTTCCAGTCCTACAACTGCATCAGCCCCCTCGTCAAGTTCGCCCACTTCACCTCCAACCAGGCCATCTTCCAGGCCCTGGACGCCGACGACTGCATCCACATCGTCGACCTCGACATAATGCAGGGCCTCCAGTGGCCCGGCTTGTTCCACATCCTTGCCTCTCGGACCAGAAAGATTCACTCCCTCAGGATCACTGCCTTCGGAACCTCCACCGACCTCCTCAACGCTACCGGCAAACGCCTCTCCGACTTCGCCTCCTCCCTCAGCCTGCCCTTCGAATTCAACCCAATTGAAGGCAAAATCGGGAACATGGCGGATTTGCGGCTGCTGGGCCCGCGGCACGACCAAGAGGTAACCGTTCTGCACTGGATGCACCACTGCTTGTACGACATCACCGGCTCCGACCTGGGCACCCTGCACCTGCTCAAGCTGCTGCGCCCGAAGCTGGTCACCATCATTGAGCAGGACCTGAGTCACGCCGGCAGCTTCCTGGGCCGCTTCGTCGAGGCGCTGCACTACTACTCGGCGCTTTTCGACGCGCTGGGAGATGGGCTGGGAGCGGACAGCTGGGAGAGGCATTTGGTGGAGCAGCAGGTGTTTGGGTGCGAGATCAGGAACATCGTCGCCGTCGGGGGCCCGAAGCGGACCGGGGAGGTGAAGGTGGAGAGGTGGGGCGAGGAGCTGAAGAGGGTGGGGTTTGAAATGGTGTCTTTGGGAGGGAATCCAGCGGCGCAGGCAAACCTGCTGCTGGGAATGTTCCCTTGGAAAGGCTACACATTGGTGGAGGAAGGCGGGTGTTTGAAGATTGGATGGAAGGATCTTTCTCTGCTTACCGCCTCAGCGTGGCAGCCTCTGCCTCTGGAGGATTCCCAAACATCCTAGGATCAATGGGTGAGGGAGAGGTCTGTGGATTTCTTCTCCCCTCCTTGTTCCTTCGAATTCTTTTTTTTCCCCCATGTGTGAATGAATGTATATTACATATGTGTACGCATGCGGTCGCCTTGAATCCGACCCAATAACTTTCAAGGCTGTTCATTAGTTTCGTGTCGAGCATGTTCGGCATGGAAAAAAAGAGTTTTGGGATTTCAACAGTTTTGAACCTGGAATGCATTAATTAACAAGACAGCTACAGCTGCTGTTGTAATTCCATCTTTTTTGTTGCTGTAGATGGAAGAAAAAATTGATGATTTCCAACCACGAGGTCTGTTTGTAATTTGTGTTCTCTGTTATATTTCTTAAATTTTGAATAGATTCTCAAATCTCCCAAACTTTCTGGTGAGGCAAATCGTCTTGTCCCGCGCTGTTTGTTGGGGTTTCCATCATAATGCGTGGCGCGACCATTGCATCTTTGTATTCATCTGCTTTGGGAATTGAATTGGTAGATTCTCTTGCTTCTTTTTGTCGCTGATGCCTTTCTCATTGTTATCGTCAATGTTTGGACGATTTTGACGAGGTAATTAAAAAAATCCCCAACAGCAAAAAATGGGGAAGGAGGCATAAACATTGATTTTGGAGTATCTGCTGCTTTTGGGATTTCTTTTTTTCCAGAATCTACAAAAAGGTTGTGCTTTTCGAGTAGGCGTACTATTTGAATAATATATCTACTAAACTTTGCTGTTCTCCTAATAAAATAAAAAAAATAAAAAAAATTGGTGTTCTCGATTACTAGAAAGTCCCAGGCTTTTAAGTGGGTCATAGCTTTTAGACTGGTAAATCTTCCAGGGATCCAAAAGCAGAAACCAACAAGCATTAGATTAACCAATCCCAAGCATCAGATGAAATCTACGAGACATTCTGGCCCAAGACAATGATATGCACACATTTTTTGCCCAAAAGAGACGGAAAAAATATATTATGATGTCAATTATAAAAGGGTTATACTTCAAATTCCCATTTGGAGCCTCGTTATTTTGGCCCACCTTCAAGATGATGTGAAATACATTCTGCCCATCGTATTTAGAATGATTCGATGGACTAGGAAACTTTCATTTAAAAATTGCTGTGCATGATATTCATGAAGTGTATCCATCAAAATAATAAAATTGTTTAATTTATATTTCAATTTTAAAGCTGTTGATTCCACATATAAACCGTCTAAATCGTTCTTCTTATATGGGTAAATGGTTTTTATGTTATCATAGCATTTTAATACATCTGTGGGTTTAAAGCATTTTTATAATTTGTGGGAAAAATTTACCACATACTCACGACATTTGACAATTATTTCTCTTATATTTAGAATATTTTAAAAATTTTCCTTACACCTAAAATATTTCACTCATAATTCCATACATGCCTACACTGTCACACTGCCTAAGCTTAAATGGCAGTCAACTGCAAGTGAGAAATTGATGATTTTATCCCTAGTCATTAATAAACAAACCTAACTGAAGAGGCACGGGAAAGAGGCTGGATAGGAGGTTGCTAGTAACAGAGGAAGAGGAGCTCGTGGTTGTTGGATTTTATTTTATTTTTTTGTATTTGTTTGTGGTTGTTGGATTTGATCTTGCCAAAATTCATGAAAATGGAGGACATCGAAGACGGGGAGCTGCTGAATGTAACGACTGTAAGGAAGACGGGATGTTTTCACCAACCATGGAGGAAGCGAACGTCGCTAGAAAATACAGGGATGTTGACGATGGTGAAGAAGAAAATCTATGCTGATGTCGCTGGATTGGCAAGAGAAGAAATGGAGTAGAGATCTTCTCACTAGATGAAGTCACACAGGAGAATTCATTGGCGCTTTTTTCCATAAATTCACCTCTTCCAAATCCAAAGCATGACTGACATGGCCTCCGGCTTCCATACTAATGACATGCCTACTCTAATTGATGACGACAGCATCGTAGCCATGGATACTACAACTATCTACAAACAAGATCCAATCAGTCGGGCAAATTAGCATGAGTAGATCTCTAACTCCAGCAACGCTAGTTGCCCCTGTCAGCTTCACCAGAGGCCATGAATCCGTTTCAGTGGCAAGTTTCCAGTCCAACAGATCTTGGCTGTTGATTAATGCACAGCAAATTCTGGCTACATCATACTCACTCCTTTATCCTCAATTTGTAATCACATTGGCAAGCACAAATCACTCGCCGCATCAAATCATGATTTCCCCCTCAATCCTAGTGACTAGCAATTTGGTGGGCAGCGTAAGTGGATGAGTGGCAAATTAAGAGAATACAGTGACAACCCTTGTGCATGGAATTCACCGGACGGGACTTGCCGGAGAATTCAGTCGATGACAGCAGCAGCATAACCTCGGCGAAACAACAAGCTTAGTCCTTCCTCTATCATTACACCCGCTGTGTGGTGTGGTCCGTGTGGACCGTGGCAATCCCAGCATCGCAGACCGCGAGCATCTGGTTCCTTTTACAAGCAGATGGCCACTGCTTTGCTGGACCTTAGCATAAAAAAGATGCAGTGAAGAAGGACAGAGAATTAAGGGTTTATTAGTTTTAGGGAGTTGGACCCGTTCGGGCAATTTTGAAATTAGGAAGAAGAAGACGCATGCATCAATCGGGTCCATTAGCTCTAACTGACACAATGTGACAACGTGGATATCGGAGGGTATTCGGGAAAATTTTAAAATGTTGTGTATGCAAGATTAGTAATAATCAAAGTGAGTATGCCGAGAATTTTCCCTCATTTGTATCAAATTCGTTAGTATTTTGTTTATTTTTTGATAAAAGTATTTTGTTTCTTGTATTGTGCACATGTATATATTTTTTTTCTGTCGGAGTAGCTGCAACATATTGATGGGTTTTTCATCGGGCTTAGAGAAGGAAACAAGAAAAAGTGACGGCAAATGGGTTTTTCACTAGATTTGATGAAGATGCTAGCGACGATGGGTTTAAACCATCGGACAAGAGGAAGAACGGTAGCGCTATTTTTGTGTGATATGGTTCTGGTGCGGCGAACAGACGGACAACATCCGAGGCGAGGCTGCGCTTTTGGTCGAATTTTGATAAGAGATCTGGTGGTCGTCGATGAGTGGTGAGATTTAGCAGGGGGACGGCTGCTTGAGGCGGCTATAAACTATAATTTTCTTTTCTTTCTTTCTTTTTATTAGAAGACTATAAATGTAACCTAGAGTTCATGAAACCCAGATATACATAACTCTAATCCTAACTTCATTTTAAAGGGTGTATGGATATAATTCTCGTATGAATCTTATCTATGTAAACAATGTCTAAGTTAGAAATTTGAGCTTGAATTCAAGTTGGCAAGTTTTTATTTAAGTAAAGAATTGAGAATTTTAAATTTTCAAATGAAAATAAACTATAAGTTATCTAAACGAAAATAATAGCCTATAATCTAATTAAATTAAGGGAAAACATCTAACATATTTCTAGCAGAAATTTAGCATTTCCAAATAGAGGAAGAAGATAATATAAAAATAATAACTCTACATAACTAAGCTATATAAAAGTGATTTCATGTAATCTCTATTTTAAATGTCAATCTAAATAATATAAAATACAGAGAGAGTTCTGCTAACTTTATGTATCTTAAGTTATATAAAAGTAGTTTCATATAATCTCATTTTAAATATTAATCTAAACAATATAAAATATATACAGATTCTCGTTAATTCTACGTAACTAAGTTACATACAAGTGACTTCATATAACTTAATTTACTTTCCTACCTTGATGATTGATAGGAAATTCACTCAATCCATCATGTTTAGCATCGTTAGTTTAGCTAGCAACCAAGTTTTGCAAATCAAAATTGTACATGAGCTATATTTGCTTTAAAAAATATATTCATTCATAAATTATGAAAAATGTTTCGATCAACTCATATATGTGTTATAATACAATAATAATAATTTTTAGACATCATTGATTAACATAATAATTAGATTTTAAAGGCTTAAATGTTAAAAATATAATTTTAAAATTTATTTTTAGTTTCAAATTATTTTATTACGTTAATCTTATACATTTATAGTTTGATCATGCATAATAATGCTAGACAAGTTACTGGGTTTTCATAACAACATAAATGATGACAAATATAATGAATGGAGTGGATTATTGACTAACAATCAAGACAAGAAAATGTATAAAGTTACATAGAAGCAAATCTCATATATAAATATGAAAAAAATATTATTAGGTTTATGTATATAATATATTTTATATTGAATATAATAAGAAAATTGAATCGAGGTTGCTTAGGTTCAAGTTCACTTGAATCTTAATCTTACCTCTATTTACGAATTAAGTTTAATAAATATTATTTAGGTTCATGTATATAATATATTTTATATTGAACATAATACGAAAATTGAATCTAGATTGCTTAGGTTTAAGTTCGCTTGAATCTTAATCTTATCTCTATATATAAATTAGGTTTTTTGGGTTTCAGTTCATTAGTCTAGGGTTTTATAAAATTAAGCTCACATTGTTTTCTTCTGGAGTTTGATGGCTAGGTTGGAATTCAACTCGGGCCAAGTTGCACTCCTAATTATGGTGACTAAGTCTTCTTGTTAGAGAAGATATGCATCTAATATGGTGTGTTGGTAGAGTATTGAAGCGATGTACATTTTGCCCAAATTTGGTGATCCTGATGTCGAATTTTGGTGTTTTGGTTTTTGATTTTGATTTGTTTAGGGAGCTACTAAGGATAGTGAAATGAAATGAGAACAAGATAAGAAAATTAAGTTAAAAGTATTATTGCATATTGAGATTCGGAAAATTAGACTGTAAACGAGAAAAGTGACATTTTTAATGAATAAGAAAAGTTGTATTGAAAATTAAAAAAAGTAAAGTCGTCATATATTGAAAATAAAAGATTTTTTTGTAATGAAAAATTTTATCAGATCATCATGTCATTCCTTGTTCTTCCACTCCTTTTGAATGACTTAGGTGCTATGAACATAATAATTGGGTTAAATCGGGAAACTTTTTATTTGGAATTGCAAATCTAATAAGGTGTGTAATTTGATATGTAGTTATAAAGATCAATGTTAATCAGGATGAATCAAGTTCAATCTAGTTAGATACAACAATTTTGAATAGATTTGTTATATGCACATGATTGATATTGTAAACTGATGGTTCAGATAAAGGTAGATTGATGAACTTCATGAAGCCCTGAGTATCCCACATTATTTAATTATTTATAGTTATGCTGTCACTCAAGATGCATGGAAAATACATGGAGATAAATCAATTCTTTTGAGTGTTGCATTAGAATGTGATTGTGGATCCTGAAACTACGAATACAATGATTATATTCAAAGCATAGGAGTCTTAGGAATGTGATAATGTTTAAAAATAGAATGCAATTCATTGTTATCAATTGATATACATGATGTGCATAACGAACAGCATGGTTGGGCGCATTGCAACACAAGTAGGAAATGTGAATTTGGATGTGTGTGAAAGACATATAGGTAAAGGTAGTGAGTGTAAAAATAGGTGAAGTTCTTTTATTTATTTGATTGTCTAAGTAAAGAATTTGTTGCAGGGTTATAAATTGCAACATGAAAGTACTTGGTTATAGTCATTCCAATATACAGGCAATGATAACTTGAATTGTATACAAATAATGATTGGCTAAAGTTGCAACAATATCTATTAAAAACTCTAAACAAGGAGATAAGGAAGACGAAAAGATACGTATTAAGTAGTAGTTCTCTTGATCTTTGATTGTTGTGATTTATAATTAAATTGTGCCATAAGATTCATAATAGTTGATTATGTGGGCATTTCAAGTGGTGATGTAGAGATATACTGAATCGAAGCATGATGACAAATGAATAATCGATGATTGAGATACATAAGACATAATTTCTCAGCGAGTTGGTTTATATGCATAAAATCAAGTGAATGTATTATTTTGTTATGATATTGTCTTATATTTTGCATGTGGAATGCAATAGCTGGCATTCGAAAATATATTATGAATATGTAGGAGTTTGTACTAATATTGCAGAAACAACTCATAAATGTTGTATAATAGGATATCAACTAGGGATTCTAAGAGAAAAGGTAAAGAGGAAATTTAAGAGAGAAATTTGAAAAGCGCGACATTTACAACTATTTTTAATCATAAATTACTCTTTTTTTAATTATTTTTTACACATATTTCTATACAACAACTCTACTTTTCAATCATTTCTACACAACTACCAATACGACTAACCTATTTATTTTAAATTTATTCTCTTTATTCCTTATCATTACCTCTACAATATTACATCCTTTTCTATTGATTTGACAACTTTTATATACAAAACTTTTCATCAAAAGTTTTACATCTTCCCAAACACACCCTTAATTGGTTATGAGTGAAAATTTGTAATTGTTTTTTGATTAAAAATTATTCTTTTCTCTAGTAAAGTATGCATCTAACTAAAGTATTAAACCACTTTAATTATTATATTTTGTATGTATTTGCATTACATTCTTAACCTAACATAATTATGTATATTTTTAAGGCCGACCTAAGATTAAGATTGCAATGTTCATAATAAAACAAATGATATATTAAATAATCTAATAGTTGAATTTTCATTTCATCATCAAAGTAAGCTCATCTAGTTTCAATTTTCACAAATGATTATGAATTTTATCCATAATTCTACTTATATTAATGAATTTTCAAAACTTCATAATATACATGCGCATTTTATCTAAAATTGTACTTATATCTATGTTGTCAGGGCTTTGTTAAATAAGCCATTAACACCCTTATAAAATGACAAAAATGTTTATCCTTATGATTTTATAGCTAAAAATTTACGTTCAAATGAATTTTTAACACTTTTATAACTATAAAATTATATATTATTTAAATATAAATTTTTAGTCTTGAACAAATCAATCTCAAATTATATTAAGGCTCTGGCATATTTGTCGTTTATAGATATAGTAATGGCTCCTTCAATGGATTCCTAATGGGATGAGTATAAATGAAAATTCAGCCAAAATACGTGAATATATTAGGAATTTGAAAAAATTCATAGATACTAATGAAATTTGCTCAAAAATATATGCTACCTTTATCTTTTTACGTGGGCCTTTTGCTCTCCTCTTCCCTCAAACCAAACAAAGATTTCATGCTGGTAGAAGCATCTGCACTGCATTTTTCCCCCGTCCCTGGTTCTTAATACTTCATTGAGAATGGAATCAAATGGCCCCGCTGATGGGCCACACATGTAGACACATATATCTTTGTGTCTGGCCACATGTACATGATGCAGATTCCTTTTGGAGTGTTTTGTCCGGCCTTTCTACCTTTGTTCTTGGACGCATTGATGTGCCAGTTGCATTGCCATGCTGAACGGCTCCTGGAATTGATCTGTATCGGTCAAGTTCAATGAGGCATGCAACAAGTATATATGACCAAGCCCCACAAAATTACTCTGCTGATTTTTAACATGTTGATTACCTAATCCATATCTAAACTAGAATTTATCAAAGACATGGGCAACCTCCTTCAAAGAAGTTACAATGGCGATGATGGGGAGACGCCAAAAGAAGTTGCAGATCGGCCAAATAACTAAGATTTTTTTCAAAAAAGCATTGGTTAGACAGGAAAGCAGCTGCCGGGGAGGCCTAGAAATCCCCGAGATGAAGAACAAAGGGTTGAAAAGAAAGAGGAAAATCAAACACGTGAATGGCCTACGAAGCTGCAGTGTTTTCTTTTCAGTCTGCAAAGTAATTGGAATGACCCTGCTAAGCTGTACTATTTTTTCATGAAACGGGAACGAAGCTTTTTTTTTTTTTTTTTGGGTCCCTTTAAAGAGTCTCAGTTCCAATTTCGAGTGGCGAATCACACTGCTGGCGTTGCGTTGTCATGCATCTTTTTTGGAACATACGCCGGCGAATTTGGAAATTACATTACGAGATGCTGAGCCCCATCCCATGGGAAGCCTTCTCACAAAAAAAAAAAAAAAAAAAAAAAGTAGGGGCGTTATGGTAATTTTATAACCTGAGGATATTTGTTTTAAAATGTGAGTATG
>JAXCLR010000081.1:17912236-17947842 GCA_035584095.1 Annona squamosa
GATCTATTAAACGAATGGAATAGATTGAGATTTTGTATATATATAATACAAAATTTATCAAAAAACCAAACGTACTCACATTTTTAAACAAATATATTCACGAAAAAATTACAACATTGCCCCTGCTTCCTTTTTTTTCATGGGAAGCACTTCTCATGGGTTGGGCCTCGGGAAATAATGGTAAAAGCTTCTTTTTGCCGACGGGGACAAAAACCACTTTTTTCTCTCTTTTAGGAAGTTCCCGATCGAAATGGGATGAGTATGTGAAATTTCATATCTCTAACAATATTTTCTCGTTCCTAACAAATAACAATATACTTGTCCCATTTTTCATGCATTTTTTTCCTGTTTCCCAAATTTCCTATACCAATATACTTCTGTCAAATTTTGTTAATACAAAAAAATTCCATATTATTTTCTCATCTTGTTCTTGTCTCATTCTACATCTTATCTCACTCCAGAATAGACTAATTTTTCCTCTTCTTTTGCATTTTTATCATACTTAACAAGTGCATATTTACTTGGAGAGGGTATGTTTGATAGGACGCAAAGAAAATTTTCACTACTTTTTTCATCCTTTTTAAGAATTTAAAACGATGATTATAGTTGCCACCAAGTGAGTGGTAACCGGGGAGGCATATAATCAGCTGACTTAGGTTCAATTCTCCTTCATCATAGGAGGAATTTTCACAAAATAGCCTTCCTAAAGTGCAAGTTTTACAAAAAAAATTTCCTAGAGTGAAGTTTTTTTCAAATTTACCTCTAGTGAGGGGGTACACATAGAAAATTTCCCTCCATTATAATATCAAGTTGTCATGTATAAATATTGATGGATTAGTTGTCTCTACTCTTTTTAACTCCTACTTCATGTAGTGAGATCAGTGATAAGGGTGCAACTTGGTACCAGGTCAGTTAAAACCCGCTTGACTTGACTCAATTTTAAAACTAAATTTGAATCTTATTTTTGAGAATTTTTTCAAAATATACCTAGGAGAACCTAGGACCAATACTGAGTTTATATCAACCCAACACCAAACCCAACCCGGTCCAAGCCCAATATCCTCCTAAGTTGTTAAAAGAAGTATATTGGTTTATATATATTAAGGGTATGTTTGGGAAGTAATAAAATTTTTGTATAAAAATTTTTGATATAAAAAATTTTGAATTGATAAAAAATGATGTAATATGATAAGAGTAAAGAAAATAAAAGTCAAATAGATAGATTAGTTATATGGACAGTTGTGTAGAGATGATAGAAAAATATGGTAGTTATATAAGAAAATGTAAAAAAATAATTAAAAATAAAATAATTATAGAGATCGAAAGATTTTATATTGAAAAGTTTTTATGCTTACCAAACATACCCTTAAGTATGTTAAAAAATTATATTGGTCTATATATTAAGTATTTTAACTATAATTATAACAAAATTTATTCCATGTAATTATAACCTAATTAAACTGTAAAATGTTTAATATTCTAAAGCCTAAATATGATCTACATTTGTACGTAAAAAGTTAAATATACTACATCTACGTCAACTTAATTTGTAGATATTTATAAATATAATAATTCTTCAAAATTATTACATACATATCAATTAATTATGAGATATATAAGTCTCACTTTTATTAAATTTATTTAGATAGTGATTTCATGTAATTTTAATTATTTTATTATCTTAATTTTAATAGTAAAATCATTATTTCATTGTACTTAGTATTATCTTTTAATTAGAAGATCAACTTTCACCAAAATCAAGATATCATAAGTTAGATAAATATATTCATGTTTAAATTATGAATAAATAAATTATCATAATCAAAAGTGTATTTTAGAATTAGTCGGTGCAAATACAATAATATTCAAAACATTCATTATTTATATTGATAAATTTTAACTTTTATTGGCTTCAGAGTAACTAGAACTTCAACCCGAAACCAAGACTCAAATTAATGCTAATTTGGTCCGAACCTAGATTCTAAATTAGGTTTTGCATTTAGATTCACCTAAACCTAGTAGGATTATATTTAGGGGAAAAGGGAGCTTCCATTTTCCTTAAAAAATTTATTTTTAAAATTATTATTATTATGTATTTTTAATTATTATTTTAGACTTTTCTTACAACTATCCTATTTAATTTATTCTATCTTTATTTTCTATATTTTTCTAAATATTAATTCTGTCACATTCCGTCACTTTCTTACTTTTTAAGAAATTTTTTCCAATTTTTTATAATCAACTTAATACCATACATTAGGTTGATGACCATATCGCATAAAAATAATATTATAAGCCAATACTAAGTAAGAACTCATTTGGTTTCTGAATTGCCAACTCCGTCATAGTGCGCGCTGGGTCCCATCTTCCATGTCATACTTCTCTAGATTGCCAAACAAATTAAAGTGCATTTTCTTGGTTGTTATGAATTAGGATAAGAAGTAAGTGATAAGGAATTGAACACTATTTTTATTTAAAATATTATGATCGTGGCAACACAATTGAAGATTTCAATGTCTACTCAATTTTTGCCTTTTATATATATGATGATATAAAAAATTTTGCCCCATATATTGTATTTAAAATTATTTGTACAACTAGGAAACCAAGTTAATCAAAACATAAATATTTGCGTAGGCCGATTTGATAAAAGTGTAAAATCAGCGTAACGAAAATTATTTGAAGTTATATATTTATTTCAAAGTTATTAATATCTACGTCGTCTAAATTATTAGTCTAAGTGATTTCAGTTTCAAAATTTGCACACAATTAGAGTTTAGAAATACTCTAAAACAGGTGCAAATCACCCAAAACCTTGATGGAAACGAATTTCAAAAAAAAAAAAAAAAAAAAGGATGTTGAACAAAATAAGCCTATCTGGATTTTGATTTAGTCATAAAGGTGGTCTCAAACACTACTAAAATCTCTTATCCAAAAAAACACTACTGAAATCTACACCATAAAAGTATTTCCCATTTTTATTTACAATGATTTTTAAAGTCTCATTAGCCATACTAGCATGAGCTTAGAATAGATAGAAGAGAAAGAAAGATGAAAGACCACTACAGCACTCAAGATTCTTCAACTGACCAATCGCTTTAGTTGAAATCTTATTGTATAACCGTGATATATGGTGTTTTTGCTTGTGGTTGCTTATGATAATGACTCCTGGATATAACAACAAAAGAAGGTGGGGCTGTCGCATTCTTTCAGCAGCATACAAGATACAACTAGCCTGGCGGGGAAGATGAAAATGAAATGGCAATGAAAGTGGCAATATATATATCTGACTGTCCCGAATGCGCCCACAAGGTAAATAGATTCAAGTACAGAGCACATGGAATGTTAGTACAAAGATTCAACTCATTCATGTGTCCAGTAATAGAGTTTGGACTACTTGTGATGGGGACTAGTCGGTGGCCACACATGGAATAGAGAAGGCATCGTTAGTTTGGGACTTGGGAGGGGGTTTTGGTGGCAGACCGCCGGGGTTGGATGGGCGGCTCCTTGTTGATGAGAGATGACTGTGCTGCCACCACTTGAGCATTTGGTTCACACAACCAAGCGGAATAAGAGTGACATCCATGGAACTGCAATAATGGAAGGTTTAGCCGATCTCATTTTTTTTTTTTAAAAAAAAATTGAAATTTATAAATATTTGGATGACAAATAATCTAATATACCTGCTCTAATATAAATATCCATGGAAATTTTCAAATATGACTGTAACTTATACCTATATTTACAAACATGACTATACATTTATGCAAATGACACAGATGACCACAAATTTCACCCTAATTCCAAATAATTCAACCTCAGTAGGATGGAAGTTAATACTTACGTGAAGTTACAATATTAGGCCCCGTAAAAATGGAAACAATTGATTTTTCTTATTCATTAGAAATGTGGACCTAATGGAATAGTATTAAAATACCAAAAAAAAGAAAAAATCTATCAAAAAATACAAACAAAAAATGGAAGCTACTCGGAGACTTCCCCTTTTAAAAGAAATGCTAATAGTATTTTTGTTGTTTTTGAAAAAATATTTCCATTTCATCTAACTGAACTTAATGATGTTATTATACTTGGAATTAGGGGCAAAATATGTTGTGTATTTTTATAAATGTAAAGTCAAGTTATAGTCACATTTGAAATTATCCCTTGAAAAGTGAAGATTTGTGGAAGATTGGATAAACAAGTGGGTTTTTTTCCTATGAAATAAAAAGGAGTAACTTGTACTCTCTTGGATTTTTTTTTCTTCTTCTATTTTTTTTAATCTAAGCCATGCATGTCTTGAACTATTTACTTTTTTATGGAATTCAAACTATTTATTTGGACTAAGGGGGTGTTTGTTAACACTTATAACTTATTAAACTAAAATTTTCAATCTCCACAACTTATAACTTATTAAACTAAAATTTTCAATCTCCACAACTATCGTATTTTTTAATTATTTCTTCACTTCTTCTTAAACAATTATCATACTTTTCAATATTTTTACACAATTACTCATTCCTTTAACCTATTTATTTTAACTCCATTTTCTTTACTTCTTATCGTTATCTCTATCATATTAAATCACTTTATTAAATTTCAAAAAATTTTGCAATAAAAACTTTTTATCAAAAGTTTTATAGCTTCCCAGACAAACCTTAAATATAAAAAACGTAATTTAATTGAAAGTGCCTATAGTCTATAATACTTAAAAGGAAAATTCCCAAATATACCCCCATATTTTATTCAAAATTCCTCTTATAACCACAAATTTTACTCATTATTCCCCCCATACCCATGTCGTTATCAGCCATTTGCTATCATTTAGGTTTTTCATTTTATTTATTATTTATATTAAATAAATACCAAAACTATTTATGCATTTGCATATACATGAATGGCAGTCCAAATGTTACCGGCCAAGGATATAAGAAAGAGATAGTTAGAATGAATCAACACTAAATGATAGCACATAATTGAGGGAAGAAGCACGCGAGTGCTATAGCTGCAATAATCTTATGCTTTATAATGATTTTTTTTGCATTTTTAAAACCCTCTTTGAAATAATCTTTTGAGTTTTTGAAATCCTATGTAGACAGAGGGTATACACAAAAATAACCAAAAAAAATTGAACGCTAGTAGTGTTTATAGTTTTTGTGATATGTTCTGTTCTGAGACGAGCTGTCTATATGAAAATTCATTTTCACTATGGGCATAAACATCATTGCAACAAAGAGTTGACATCTGCAACTTTTCGTTTTGACATCATATTTATGGAGGAATAATGGGTGAAGTTCATGAATATGAGAGAAAATTTGAAAATCTGTGAGTATAAGAAGAATGGGTATATTTGGGAATACCCTTATGAAAAATACGATTTAAAAAAATGCGTATTTTAAAGAACCTCATGCATTTGCACTTGCTGTGCAATCTTATATAAAAATCTAATTAAAATTCACATTATACAAATATCCATGGAGAAGATTATAATGAAAAGATTATAATGAAAGACTTGGATCTATATAAAGGGTGTATTTGTTTAGGGCAAAAAAGTGTCAACTAAAACTTTTCAATCTAAAACTTTTCACTCTCCATAATTACTCTATTTTTTAATTATTTTTTCATATTCTTTTATACAAGCTATTCTACTTTTCAATCATTTCTACACAACTACCCATACAACTAACCTATCTTTTTAACTTTATTCTCTTTACTCCTCACCATTACTCCTATTATATCACATCACTTTCTATTGAATTGACAACTTCTACTCCAAAAACTTTTCATCAAAAGTTTTACTTCCAACCAAACACACCCAAAAAATAGAATATTTTAAAAGAAAAAAAAAACTCGAGGTGGGGTAGTAGCTTACAAGTTGCACCAAGTCGCATACATGCAATGCCCAAACCAGTAAATTACTAGGTATGGAATTGACATCATTCTCAGCTGACACCCAACAATGAAAATACGCCGTGGATAGTTTATCTCGGGGATGATGTAGAGATTGATTGATTAGCATATAAGATGGATTTTGAATCTCGTCGTCTTCAGCTTGTGTTGCTCTTCAGTGACCTATTCAAAGCAAAAGCTCCAGCGTAGCCATGGCGAGGTAAATCATTTGTATTGGGTTACAAGTTGGCAGGCTGAGTAACTAGTTGGGATCTTTTTCATCAAAGTCATTCCAAGTTCTCAAGAGCTGGGCTCCAGTTCCCCAGCATAAAGCTCCATATGAAGTCACTCTTTTTCGGTACAGCATAAACTCACTGTTTGGGGCTTGGCATCGTGAAGTGAAGACACCAGGAGAAAACACACAATTGGGCTGCTTATCTTCAAAATATTTGGGTGTGTGTCTTGATGAATAATTCAAGATTTTATTTTAAATTTTGTGTAGGGATGGCAAATGTGCACAGAAAACAAAACATAAACACAATGAATGAGAGCCCCCTATACAAAAACTCATCTCTATGGACTCTTTAGTTAGAAAATGAATATGCAGAATACAATTTGTTCCTCTCAGGACACACCTCCGAAAGAAAACCCATCCTGTTCTCCTGAGTTTCCGGAAAACTGCACATCCACAGAAAGGCCATCCAACAAATGGACTTGCTATGCTGGTGGTGTCATCCTCATCCTGATGATGATCATGGCGAAAGCAAACAGGCAAGAATGTGTATCATTCCCAAAAGTATTGTGTATAAATCAATTTCCTTGTAGTTTACATTATACTAAACTGTTGACTTCTGTCATCTTCTAACGCCGCAATGTCCAGCCCCGATCAGCCACCGCTTCCCGCACTCGAGCAGCAGCTTCAGCTGCATCGTTGAGAGGGGGGTAACTCCAGCTCTCTGACATCTGAAAATTAAATGACGATCAAAAGATTTATGATTGAAAACAATGTGGGAAAAATCTCATTCAACCATCGCACTTCCTAGTTCCCATCAAAGAAAACACTCAAAAGCCATTTTGATCGAGGCCTATTATTATTAGGAATAAACAATTGGAAACAATTAAAATTTGTAAATACAGAAAAAACCATTTAGATTAACAACTATATTATTCCATAAATCAATATCCATGTGGGAGGAATACTTTTGAAAGCATAAATGCCCAATCGTACACTTATTAATCTCACTTGAAACTAGATAATTTTAATAGAGATCTGTATTCATGATCAAATAAATTCAATTTTGTGACTCAAAATTTTGATTCTGAACTAGACGATCTTGGTTCAATGACATTGAAGAACCATGGTGGGCCAGGAGAAAGAGAGATTGTGGGGAAATTCAAAGAAATTCGTTTTACTAAATAGAATCCAATCTAGTCAGCAGTCTACTTAGCTTGGAACCCAGATATCATCCAGATTAAAAACTCATCTGGTACAACACATAAAAGACATAGATACATATAAGTACATTATCTTAATAATTTATTAGTAAATAATTAGCAATACTCATATAAAAAATTATCAATCCAAATAAGATTGTGCTGATTTTAGACTATTTACAAATTGTCTCATATTAATTAATCAATTTTGCATGGTTCCATGTTTTCCTTAGTTAATCCTATGAAAAAAACTACTTCAAAATATCAAGTCAAATATTCAACCTTGACTAATGTAAGAAAACATCAAAACTAATTGTTTATAAGTATAAGAGTTAGTGGAGGAGCACTCACATCCTCCTTGCCTGTGAATGGCCTCACAACGCCCCGTTCCTGCAAAGCTTTATGGAAGGCAGAGAATTTCCATGTACACCGTTCGGCACCAATTACATAGACAGGCTTTCTGAAAAATCCCAATGTGTTAAGAAAGCTAAAAAAATGCTCCCGTGAATCAAAATTTCTTTTCAAACATACCCAGTGCTGCAGGCCTCGCTCAACATACTAACTGAATCTGCTGTTATGACAAAGGCATCTGCCCATGCAAGGTGCCCCATATGTGGATTTGGATCTGAATTCATAATTAAAATATAGTGTTAGCTTAAATCAGCATTGCAATGTTACTGCTTACCTATTTCAGTGGCAGAATAGCGAAACAAAAATTACCTTCGCCATCCCAGATATAGACTTTTGGATTATTCGTAAATTCATTCAGTACTACATTTGATACCTGTTGATCAAAGCAATGACAGTCAATTTTCTGCAATACAGAAAATCATAACATATTTGATAGTAATCATGATAAACAGAAGACAGTCAAATACCTTTAGCGGGGTCCTACGCGAGAAGGATATTCTTACGCTTCCACAGCTGGCAAGGACATTATCTAGAGAAATTATTAACTGTCTCGCAAGGTCTGCTCCATAACGACAGTGGCCTGTACAATAGTTTTGAAATGGTACTTTACATAAAAAGGAAGTGCTTCGGTGGGCAGATGGAAGTAAATCACTACACTATATATTAGCCAACAAGTTATGTACAAGATTCACAAATTTTGTCACCTCAGACATAGATTGAATTAGCATAGGTATGAAATCAACACATGGCAAGATAAGGAAAGAAAAAGCTAGAAATGAATGCATCAAGGTAAATTTAAATTTAGCATCAATGGGCAGTAAAAAAAATTGAAAAACAGAATTAGATGGTTTGGATATGTTAAGCATGAGCCTACAGCTGCATGAATTAGATGGATTGTATCAATTTAAGTGAAAAAGACTAAGGCAAGAAAGGGAAAGGCCCAATAATGCAGGATAGAAATGCAATGAATCCTTAAATCAAAGAAAATATCTTAATGTCCTAGATCTAAATCTGAAGGGCTGACACAGTGTATAGAGCACCCACATATTACTAGGTCTACGAGTCACATCTACATAGACAACCTTACCCATGTTTTTACAAAGAGGCTGTTTCTTGTGACTCAAAAAACCATGAAATCTGATCACAAAGGAAGCAACTCTAACCACCGAGCCAAGTTCTACATATGTATGGAAAATAAATACATTTTACACTGACATCACAAAACAAATACATAACTAAATCCTGAAACAACAAGGCCTGCCAGATGCATGCTACACATATTACAGACATTAGGGATCTAAACAGGTTATAAGGGAGGAACAAATTAATTATGACAATCATGAAAAGATTTCTAACACAGACATTCCAGCAGGAGATGCAATGGCACTTTGGGGAGCATATTAATAGGCCACAACCAAACGAGCCCATACTCATGAGGGACATGTCAGGAACAGTGTTCTAATTGGGATGAGGATGATGAGGATTAGCAAACCAACAGCCCAAACTGATTTTCAACATATCAAAGTTATTAGGTGGACCTAGCATTTGCACGTCGACTTAATCCTTAAATAAACTTTCCCATTGTTTTCTCGTTATCACAAAAATTTACCATAATCAGAATTAAGGATTTCATTTTTCAAAGAGCTGGGTGGAGATTTCAAAAGGTTAGGGTTAAGCTTGGGTTAAGATTTAGTAAACAGGGTTACAGTTGGGTTGACCACAACCCAATCTACACCTCTATGTCATACCACCAGGCTTCTACAGTCATATGTCTCATCGATGTCCAGAATCTAGACAAGATTTTCCCTATTTGTAATCACCAAAGGCAGAAGGGCATACTCTTTGCAGCATGCTAGTGGTCCAGACTGAAAACATTTGATGCGGGCTATTAAACTGAAAAATTTGTAGGCACTTTAAGAAGATAATTCCATACTAACAGAACAGAACTTAATGTAGGATAAATAAGGAGCTCTATTATACCATGGATCTCAACGAGATCTTCCCTCTCTTACTCACAGAGCAACTGGAAAGCACTGAGCACCTCGTAGAATGTCTAATGCCTGGCTCAGGTACCATTTAACGCAAAATGGTTATACACCAAAATATTAAAGAACTTTAGGAGCATACTCCAACACTAACAGGCCGAAACCAACTAAAATCTTATTCCAATATATGATAAGAGTTCCATCAGAGTGACTGAGTTGATCAATGAAAAATGGTTAATGACTAATAAGGTGGGTGACTGGGATAAGTAGAGGGTAAGATAAGAATTTCCTCCTTTGTTAACAAATATGGCATTAGTTTCTCATTCTCTCTGAGCTAGTGATCTTAACCTTTTCAACAAGCGTCAAAAGGATTCTACTTAATATCCAATGAAAGACCATCTAGGGGGTCATACATCAGAGTGACTATTAATAAATTCAAGAATATGCTAGCAGCCTTATGGAGATTACTAATATCCCCATTACTGTGGGCTAGTGGGCTGTGAGAATGTGTAGGCTCCATAAGAGTTCCATAAGAATTTCAAGCACATCTCAAACTAAAGAAAGGCATAAAAATCATGCATGTTACAAGATGAAACAAAGTGTTATAAACATCTAAATGCAAATGGAACTCACTCGTAGGCCCCCCAATGTTGACAACAAGCAAGGGCTTGGGAAGAGGTGCCATCTCATCATGCCAAGTAATGGCAGCCATTCTAAGGGCGGCAGAATCAGCCTGATGTAATGCTCCAACTGTTAGAACCTAACATAACAAAGTTTTGCAACTGTGAGGGCCAAATATGGAGATCAACTCTGAGGAAGTCAAATAGTGAGAAGAAGATTTCTGACAGAATATGAAAGTGGGCATACCACATGCCTATCAGGTGGTTCACGCGGAGTTATCCAGTGTCTCATAAAACGAGGGATCTGTTGCTGTCCACTTGGAGTGAGAGGGTAGTAGTCATGATTTGGAGTAACCACAAGATCAAACCTGTTCAGATGGGTCCTTGGATGTTGAATCTGAAAGAAATAAATAAAATGTAGGTAAGCCAGCTGTTTTAATATGCCATAATGTTCAAGAAGAAGCATACATAGTCTACAGTCAACGAATAGAAAATTCAAGCTGTGAATCTGTTTAGCATGTTCAGAAGATGACTAACAATTAAGACCGAAAAATAAAATTAAGAAAATGATAACAGTCATGCCAGCATGTTCTATTAACAAACCTGAACAACAAAAACATTTTGTGATGCCAAACGCTTTATTGAGCTGGCAACAGAAATTGTATCCCAACCAGATGCAACCACTAGTAAAGGTCCTTCCCTGAAAATGAGGTAAAATCAACACAATTGAATTGCTAAGTATTTCAGCATGTATTCTAATGGCCTCAAAGAAAAGCAAATACAAAACTAAAATGTGTACAAATGAAGTGATTGTCTAAAAAAAAAAAAAATGATACAGGACTGCTTGAAAAATGTATAATCACATGAGTTTCTTTTCATTATTATTTTTCTCTTTTCGTTTTTATTTCTACTTGAACATTGGATTACATGATCATGTGCCCAAAGAGAATGATAACTCTAACGAGAGCTAGCAGCCTAGCACTGAATAATAGCAGAATACCCAAGAACTTTTCTTTCATTTCTAAAAAAATGGGGGCTGATCCTCTTAGGCAGACCTAAGTTGATCGTATTCCTTCTAAAGTATGGCTCATCTTAAAGTGGTCCACTTCATGTGGCTGTGGGATCATCCCCATCCAGGAGCATTAACGAACCCAGAAATTATTGCAAGAAATCAATCGCTAGGATGAAATGCAACTTGCCCTTTCTTATAGCATGGACTAAAGAATGGAGACATTTTTCTTATATAATTTTCATCTCTTCTTTTTCCTCCCTTTATCTTTGTGAGATGAACAGGAAACTGGCTACTTATGGACAATCCACAGACCTTCATATGGTGGCCATTGACAGCCGATTGGAAAAGGTTTCCTTAATAGAATAGTCTTAAGCTTTTAAGCTGGTAGCCTGTGAGTATCTAAATGAAGCAGGAAAAAAAATCCAAGTACAACTCAGCAAGGACTAAGGTTATGTTCAGCCCAGATTTGCAGAAAAAGTTCAGCAATCTTTCACCTTGAATACACGTAAAAGTTTTTGGTTTTACTCACTGGAACCATTTTGAGGGATTTTCAATGCACAAAAGACAGAATCACAGATTTTTCGGAAAGCCAGAATTCCTGGCTTTCCTTAAACAGACTGTGAGTTAAGATTTTGATACAAAAAATACAGGCCAAATAGGCCCAAAGATTGATTGCCAAACCTAGTGAAAGTGAATTCTCAAGATTGATAAATAGAAGAACTGCACACAATCACCTAGCTCATCACACCAGTACCAGTTTTGGGATCCAGAGCAAGTCAAGAAGAATGGTTTCCTTTTAAAGGTATCTTTCACCTGAATTTAACAAGCTTTATCTATATATCAGGAGATATGATATCTGCAAGAGAGATACAGAGAGAGAAGCACATACTTCTCAAAGGTCTCCTGAGCCATTGTTGCTATCTGCTTAGCATCAGCTTCTAAGACAGATGATAAACCAGCATTCCCAAATTTTTCTGCAGTATATGGCACACCAGCCTTCCCACTTTGAGCTTGTGGTGCATCACCAAACATGCGCTTAATGATCCTATCTACCTTTTTATGAAGAGAGACCGGAAGCCACCGAAGCCATTCATTAATTCCTCCTCGTGGTCTTAAGACATGCTGAATGCCTCACAGCAACAAGAAATGCAATCATCAATAACAAATCAGCTGGTATAAAAAGCTAACAGAAACAATAAGTCCCTGAAATGACAAGTAACAAAAATAACTGAAACAAGTTTGACCTTGTTAAACAAACGGATGAACATGACAAGCAGGCTCCAATTTCAGATGACAAATGCAGTTCGAACTAGGCTTGGTAAAAGGAAAATGGAGCCTGACCTTGGCTTTTGAACCAGGATTTGAAAATTTGAGCTGTATCTATGTAAAAACTACCAACTCATAAGAAGCGAAACTTAAAGCAACCAATTACTTATTAATGAAAAAATCTCCCACCTTCAACCTAGAGGCTATTCTGTTGAAAGCAAAATCATCATACAAATGCAGAGTCTCGTGAGATAAAAGAATGGGATAGAAAGACAAATGCGACATTTGGTAAAATAAAATATTATAGATTGTCATACTTCAAGCAAGTTCTGCTTCTAGAAGAACCAATGGAAATATTATGAGATAAATGTTTAATTTTCACAAATGAACAGAACGAACTACAAAAAAATTAAAAGACTGTGGTGCCTATTCTGAATTGATGGTGGAAAGTAAGAAGGTGAATGCCAAAACATATTGCAGATTTGTTGTCCTTTGAAATACCAATGAACTGTAGATCCTCTTGTTGATAATTCTCGTGTTTCACATCTTGAACATATGAAGGATTCTAAGAACACAAATTTGATTTGATTGCATGATAAGATCCCTAAAACGGAGTGCATGTTAATGCCCAGGAGCAGTTGCACTAAGATGAAGGTCCACGGTAAAACGTTTTGTACTGTAATCAAAACCTTAAATCTAAAGGTGCATATTTAAAACCTTGATCATCTTCTAAATGTTAATCTTTAACAAAACAAATACAAATCATAAAAAGAAGGAAAAAGTTCCACCTATTTTAGTTTTTTGGCCTACAAAAGGATCACACATGTAGTTCTCAACTTGCTCCAACACAAAACAAGAAAGAAGCTGAGTGATTAGTGGTCCTTCCGAGTCTCTAGTGCATAGATGATAGGCCCCAGTGATGGGTGATATAAATCCAGTTTTATGCTACATCACATTTGTGGACAATTACTTTGGTTATGTACCAAAAGGAAAATGTTGCAAACAAATCCGCAACTTGCACAAAAACAACCAGGCTTCTTCATGCTGAATGGGCCAGACAGCAGCAGCCACAGCTATGAGCTGTGAGCAGCAACTAAGCATGTTCACAGTATCATGCGACTCCAGGAAATCCATGCTGCATCAGTATTGACAGCTGCAAATTGTGGTGACTACAATCCAGTAACAGAAAGCTGCAAAACTATCTGATTGATGCCTTTCCACAGTCGCTTGAATGCATTGTGCAAACAGTATAGTGGTGGTGTAGCTGCCCTTGATTTGGTTGTTTCCAAATGCATTTATGCCAATAGTCTTTCGAGTTATGTCTTTGGAGATGAACTCTTCCCAGATATGATTGTATCACTTCAGCAAGAATTACTCAGCAATCAATCACACAACATGTCTAAGGACAGCATAAAAAGAGAATTCCCAACTGCTAGAAGTCCGCAAAAACATAGTTTGGCGTAATAGTTTGGCATCATTACGCCAATATAAGAATTCAAGGTTTCTACCATCCATTGTTCTTACTTTTTGATATTCAACAAGAAAGATTATTAAGCATATTTGAGCATATTTGAAAAGGATATTGTGACACCGCTAATCCACGACTTCAGTTACTTGCCCTCAAAAATCTTAAAAATCGTTTCCTCATTAAAACTGCTCTTTAATCTGACAAAATTATAGCTCGGATTTATGCATATGATGGGGCAGGAAGAGTGAAGGGTAAGGAGAAAAGCATTGCCTTGGAAAAATATAATACTGATATTAAAATTAAGCGAGAACATATTTCAAATTGCCATGACGTGGGAAAATCAATAAACGTAACAGGATATCCTCAGTGAAACTCTTCTGCAATCAATCTAATACTTTATTGGTGCAATATTTGAATATTTTAAGCTGATTTAGTAGAATCCCGGTTCAGAGTGGTGTTAATAATATAAGAAACGGCGAGCGAAAAGCAGACTGGTGGGGCAGGTAAGACGTAAAATTCGCAGGAAAAGGGAGAATTTTTTGCACGCTTTTTTTACATGAACTTATTTTTTTTTTTGATGAATTTTTTACATGATCTTTTGCACATACCTAAAAGCTGGCAACATAATTCCGACAGCAAGCTAATAGCCAAATACCAAACCCCGCACCACGCACAGTTTAGAAATGAGAGCTAAATCCGCAAACATCTATCAAAAAATCTTTTTAAAAAATTACGACAAAAAATTCAAAAGAATTTAATACCCAACTGAAAACAGGACACGCCCAATTACACAAACATCATAAAGGGAAGAAGAAAGCTCACATATATAGACTGCTTTTCAGAAAGGCCGAGAGCTCGAACCAATCCGATGCTCTGATTCTCAGCGCCAGCGAAACCGTTACTTATAATGACGGCGCGGCGGATGACATTGGCGACCCCTGCCTCGAAGATCTCAGGCATGCCTGAGGAAGCGAATGGCGGTTCCGGCAGCTTGATCGCCCTCATCGGTAGGGTTATTTTTCTCTCTGCTTTCTCGCTTCTAGCTTTTTTCCTTTTAAGCTTTTTCTTCCAGTAGGCATCGCAGTCATTCGCAGAGGTCGGAGGATGCTCTCTCGTTGACAGGGCGCAGCGATGGGCCTGTGGCGTTCTGACTCGGGGCTGTCGAAAATCGGTTAGCTTCGGGAGCAGTAGATCAAATCTAAACCGTCCATCACTAGCCGGCCATCTCTTTTAGTAACGCTCGATTGACATGATCCGATGGGAAATTATTTCACTGCGCAAGCAGACGAACCGAAACTCCGAGAGAACGCCCCGAGTCCCGCCAGGTAGGGGAGCCCAGCTTATGCTTGGGCCCAAAATTAAAATACAAGATATAAAGTGGGCTCCATTTGCCACATGGTAGGATTTCGGTTCATCCATTATATTTAAACATTATGTTCAATTAAAATACATTAATTTGATTTAAAAGTATATATAGGTGGGCCACAAAATAAGTAGTGGGTAATATAAGTAATTGTATAAGTGTCATATTTATTGTAGGGTCCCAACACTATTCAAATTCATGAAAACTCTCTATTTCAGGCCCACCTTGATGATGAATGGAAATCCGAACTGTTATAGTATGAAATATTATTTCATGTATCATGGTAGCAAAAATAGTTTCAATCAGAATTTTATGTAAGCCTCAACTGCTGTAAAATCTGCATAATCATATGCGAATTATGGCAAAATGGTTAGATTCATTCAGGAATGCACCGAACTATTCTAATAATTCAGAACAAACCATTCATCCGCATAGAAAGAATATTTAGATAGTTTAAATATTAAATTAATAGCTTTGGAATCAGTAAATAGAGGTCGTGCATGAACATCTTCAATTGGAATGAAATTTAGTTTTCTAATGTAACATTTACTATTGAATATAATTAATGAAATAAATTTCGTATCTTAGTGGGACTTAAACCGAGGTCTGCTGATCATCTACGGCCAGTCATAGATGCCAATAGGTTCTTCCGGTCATAATACCTTTTTTATTTTTTTGATAAATTTATTAATCTAAATATATATTATCTACAAACTAAATTTTATCAATTTTGAATATATTTTTTGATAGCAAATTTTCAATATATATATTTTTATTTTACATTTTAAATATAGGAGTGTTGTGGTCATTTCTACCCTAGAAATACCACAATACCCATATATTTAAAAATATAAAATAAATTTATACAAATCTCTAAAACTAATAAAACTAGGTTCATATGCAATATACATCTAAATTAATAATTTCATTAAAATTAAAAAAAATTAAAAATATTGTTACGATTGGTTGTAAAAGATTGAGATTCTAAACTGAGAGGTTCCATGAATTCAAATTCACAAATTAGTTCCATCAGCTTGAACCCTTCAAAAATATTTTTTGGTTGATATTTATATAATGTGACATCTTGAGATTAGAATGAGATATATTCACAACTCTCACACTATAGAAAATTTTTTTCTATAAACACCTTGTACCAGGGAAAATTTGTAAAAATTCCCACTTTGTAAAACTCGCATTTTAGGGGACTATACTGTAAACCTTTTTTCTAGCAGGAGAGAAGATGCGGACTCTATAAAGTCATTACTATTTCATCTTAGGGTGTGTGTTGGTAATGAATAAAACTTTTGGTGAAAAATTTTTTAGAGTAAAAGTTGTCAAATGATATGATATGATAGGAGTAATGATGAGTAATAAAAATGATAAAATTAAAATAAATAGATTAGTTGTGTAAAAATGATTGAAAAGTAAGGAAAATGTGAAAAAATGATTAAAAAATATGATAATTATGGAAAATAAAAAGTTTTAGATTGAAAAATTTTAACTTGACATGTTTTATTAATTGCCAAACACACCGTGTGTTTGGAAATGTATAAAACTTTTGATGAAAAGTTTTGAAGAGTAAAAGTTGTCAAATGATGTGATATGATAGGATTAATGATGAGTATTAAAAATGATAATGTTAAAATAGATAGGTTAGTTGTGTGGATAGTTGTATAGAAATGATTGAAAAGTAGGGTGGTTGTATAGAAAAATGTGAAAAAATAATTAAAAAATATGATAGTTGTAGCGAATGAAAAGTTTTAAATTGAAAAGTTTTAATTTGACAGTTTTTGTCAACTAACAAACACACCCTTTGAGTTATTCTTGAACCACAACTGCATGCAAAAATGCAATTAGTGCCTAATACCGTAGTACTGTTTAATTAGAGCCATGTCTACATCAAGCATCAAAACTGGTAGCACACTACAATATTCTTAGCCGCATAAAGTGAGTACTATGGTTGTTCTCTTTTTTTCAATGAACACAAAATTTTAAAAGCTATTTGCATCTATCTTCTAATCTTTTAAGTAGGACTGGGAATTTTAAGTTTTTTCCAAATATATATACTATGTTTGACTTTAATTCTAAATATTTTCACTACCTTTTTAAAATATCAAATATGCTCATCACATTTACATTTAATTTAAAAAACGCTCATTCCATGAATTAACGTTGCTAGTAAATATGTGAAATTATTAATATTGCTTTCGAATTTAATACTAAATTAGAAAAGTTGAATGTCATAACTCATTAATGCCTTAATTGTACATAAGTTCTAAATTTAGAGATCCCTAACTTCATTTCTTTTCTATTTCATTTCATCATTTATTATTTTATAATAAAAGCATTTTAGGTATTTGTAAAAATTTAAGGGATAGTTTTTGACGAAATGAGTATTTTTGTGATTAAATACAAACGTAATAGGTATATTTTGAATTTTGAAAATACAGTAAGTATATTTAGAATTAGAGCAAAAACTTAATGGATATATTTATGAAAAACCTTGGAATTTTTGGATTTCTTACCGAATTAGTTCGAATCCGGTTCTGAATCTCCTGGTGCTTAATTATCATTAATTCCCACCTAGCAAATTCCACGGGACGTGATGGTATTGCCGTGATAATTAAGCTTGTCTAATAATTATTTCCTTAAGATAGGTTTGCAAGTGACTAAAACCATGTCAGCCACGTTTAAGGTGAATCCAGTCCCGTTTAATTCCTCAAGTCCACGTCACGACTCAATCAACATTTGTTGTGGAGCTGCATGATGTGCGAGTTTTAAATTTTATTCGTAATATAAATTAATTAAATATACCACATACACTTATACTCACAATAATATGGGGAATGATGAGGGCATTTCCTACCGGTCTAAACCCTTTGTTTAGTTTTATTTTTTAAAATTATAAATCTAGGTACGTATAATTCAAAATCTAAGATTTTAAAAAAAAATTGATTCGCAAGTTTTAAAAATTTTGGTTACGCATATATTGCGATCATTTTCTACCACAATACCCCTGTATTTAAAATTCAAAAAATATATACACAATCCAAAATTTCAAAAAATATAAGCACATCCAAAAAATTTTAAATTTTGGTTTACCGATTATATGTGTGTGTATATATATATCTAGATCTACGATTTCAAAAAATAAAAACTAAAAAAGTTTTTAAATAATTTTTAGATTGGTCAATGCGACCAAGATACCAATGATATAATATTTAATATTATTTACCTTATGAAGGGGGCATTTACTTTTGGTGCAGAAGAATTTGAGAAAATTAAGGAAAGAGTAAAACACATAAAAAGGTGTAAAAGGAGGCACAAACGGATCCGCGAATATTTCCTGTTCCCAGGGGCATTTGATTAATTAAAGTGAGATGTAATAAAAATACGTAAAAAGTATGAAGCAAAAAATTATAATACCCTAATATATAATGGGTTGTGATTTCATGCACATAGATGTACTCGGTGCAAATATTCATTTTTTAATTTTTTTAATTTTTTTATACAATTGTTAATCAAAATATATTTAATATATGTATCATTTTTTACCATTTTTAGATATTTTTTAAAAAAATTTGGATTTTTTAAAATTAGTGACATTTTTATAATTTTAAATTACTAAAAATGCCTCAAATTTTTAAAAAGTAAAAAATCTAAAAATTTCCAAAAAGGTAAAAATTAATGTAATTATTAAATATAATTAGATTAACGGTTGTATTAGAAGATTTTCAAAAAAATAAAAAATGAGTTAAATGCATTCAAGAAAATAAAAAATGAGTCAAATGCATCCGAGTTCATTGAACTTAAGTGTATCATGGTGCATTTAGGCATTACCCATATACATTTGGATGTCGATCCAATATTTGAGTGTGGATCCAATGCGTTTAGGGAGTAATGAGCTTTAATGCTAGTGGCTCTTGCTTCTCCCAGTGGAGATCCATTATCTTTATTTTTTAATCGATTTTTTTAGATATCTACATGTGTATCTAAGTATGAACTTTTTATACATGCAAAATTTTTATTTTTAAATTGTTTAAATTATTTTTGAATTAAAAACCTTTTTATTTAACTTATTTTATTTTTAATATCTTGATGTTTAATGAATAATTCACTTCATTTAACATCGTTTATATCATTGTAGAAACTCCTTTGTTTGTCTACATTTTGTGCATATGAACTTCATGTACAAATGTAAAATATCAACCATTTGATCACATTAGATCTACTTCAAAACTCATACATCAAACCAAAATGACCTTCATGATTTAAACGATGTTGCATTATCTAGACCTGCGTTGTACGCATGATCACAATGCCCCAAAGTCTCGACCTTCATGATTTAAACTGACCGTGTCTAGCAATGTTGCATTATCTTGACCTGCGTTGTACGCATGTTAACAATACCCCAAATTATCAGGTCTAAGCCTGAAAAATTCTAATCATTACAAATTTGTTGATTCGCACATCTCATTAGGTATACGTGAGGCATAATCCATCCAATCTGACTTGAAACTATATTCATAATACCCTTAAACATATGAATCCATACCTAAAACTCAAAAATGTAACCTCGAGATCACCAAACATGGATCACATTAGCACTTCAGTACTCTGCCATGATATTGCTAGCTTCTGTATTGCTGACGAAACTCGTCAGGTTCGTTATTAGCGAGTGTAACTTGGTCTAAGTAAATCTGGCTAAGGGTCAACATTACCCTTATTCTTTTTTTAATAATTTCTATCCTATCTTATTTGAGGCTGGTTCGATTCCAAGCATATCCAACCCTATTTTTTCAGGATGGGTTGATTCCAATTCTGGTTTTAAATCAGCTCCAATATATATATTTAAGATAGTTATTTGCAAAAATCTTTTTTACAAATCTGTCCAAAAGAAGTAGTTATTGTAGGTTTAATACAAAGTTGCTATTTGCAGCAAATAACTATATAATTCCAACCACATAAATTTGCAAAATCAGCTAAATTTGCAGCTAAGAATGTAGCTTATGGTGGGAAATAGGGATGACTTAAGTATTATGTATGGATCCACATCATAAAATGGCTAAAATAAGGATGCAGCATATGGCGGGATTAACTATTATGTGCATATCTATTTTTTTTCATTTTATCATGTGTTTGACTTATCTATTTCACATCTTACTTCGAGCTTGCACCAATTGAACACATAATAAAATGGCTAAAATTAACTATTAAATTATAAACACGTAATAACAAACTTGGTACCAATAAAATGGCTTAAACAAGGATGCAGCTCTGGCCACAGGCTCACCGTAAGATGCAAAGCTGCATAGATACATAGAGCGGAGATGCATAGATGAGAAACAGGGAAAGCACAACTAAAATTTCAAGATTCAAAAATGAAAAAAGTGCAAGCCCTAGCAAAACTCACTAAAAAGGTTGAAACTGCTGGCGAATGGCAGAGAAGCTAGAGAATTCAGAGATAATGGCATCAGTAAAAGGTGAAGAAGGAGGAGCAGAAGTGCGAGGAATGCCAAAATGGGAGGACAAGCTCGTGAACGCCAAAGATCAAAGCTGGAGGGGGAGAGGAGTGTAGAGTGGAGCTGTTGGGGCATGACACTCTTCAAGAGGCTGTAGAAGTTACTAGGTGAGAGAGGGGAGTCAAGGAAAAGTTAGAAGATTGGGAACTCTATTTAGGGTTGTTAAGTGTTAACAATTTACATATTACCGTAAAAAATAATTTATATATTATATATATGACAATGATGTAACAATAATCATATGCAACTTCGGTCAATTCCATGTGGGTGCCCGTCACCTCGAATTGACCCTACTTGAATTCAAATGGGTAATTTACAGATAGATCCAAAATGACCCTATGAGTAGATTCTTTGGGATCAAATTTACCCCATTTATGGTACCCAATGGGTCAATCCATGACTACTTGAAATGAGTTGCATCTCTATATGTCCTCGTGCTCACAGATCCTCGCAGATTCTCTTATCGTTGAAAATTACTAGCAACCTCAATCCATCATACCATCCAAGTTGTCCATTATGGCTAATCGACAAATCTTCACCAGATATGCATATTGCTAATCGTTTCCATGATCCTTCAATTGATTGGCCACATGGATCACCAAATCATATTCACTTGTGCCTTCTCGATCAAGCATCGTGGCCTTGCCTTCCATCAAACCATTGATCAAACATAAATTTACTCTTTAAATCATAAAACTTCAATCATCATTCAAATACCACTTCTTGTGAAACTACTTATAAATAATTAATTCGGATAAAATAACAACTACAATACAAATTTTTTCATGAAAAACACTCCCAACTAGAAGTAAAAAATTACTAGAGAGATACTAACCTATTGTAATAAAATGTTTAAAAAATAAGCAATAATTATTCTCAATTAAAACACTCTAACAATCTTCTTCCTAACACCATGGAGAAACAATAATTCCTTAATCTCTTTTTAGGCCTCTCTTTAAAGCTCCATAAATTTGCGACTAATGCTTAAATTTATCACAACAAGTTAGCCATAAGTGACAAAATTGACAACCATTTGGGTGTATAATGGTTGTCGTTGAGATGTCATATATGTAAAATTATTTTCTTTACTATATAAGAATATATTCAAATAAAATTACTTGTATCATAATTTATGGTACTGTTGGCTCAAAACGGGCCTCATATAATCATAAAATGATAATCTAGTTTATCTATTGTATTTAGAATTATTTATTTTATTAACATACTAATTTTCATCCAAATTGAATATGTGTATAAGCCTTATCTGAAATGATACAAATTCAATGTTATTATATATATATATATATATATATATATATCATAATTCAACAACAATATTAATGAAATCAAATTTGCTGCGTGATTATATAGGCATTCATGTGCACTTATGCAATACCAATGTACATTCTTACACATTCATCATACACTTTCAAATGCAAATTATCACACACTAACTTACATGCACCATAAAACTTAATTTGCAGCTAACACTACTAATTTTTTTTTCTTTTTGGTTGATAAATGTTCCAATTATAACTGCTATCATTCTTGTGGAATGATTTTATCATAATATGGTTTGTTCAACACGTTTATCACCATCTCCATATATTTAGATCAATTTCAACAATCGTACGAAAAATTCATCTGGTTTTGTAACCATTTAAGATTTCAATACAGATAACCTTTTTTTTAACTCTTAATGATGAATATAACCCAATTTACCTCACAATGGATAGGCGCCAGGTTCTTTGCTTTGCAGGAAAAAAAAAAAAAAAAAAAGAGCGTGAGATAAAAAAAGAAAGTGAACAGCAACAGCAAGAAAAAATTAATAGTGGTCGTAGTAGTCTCCTCTGAGTGGCGTGGGAGTATCTACACTTTGATAAATTTAGAAATATTATTAGATAAGTGTCACTGTATTGTAAGTAAGTTTCTATTGAGATGATTGTAAATACCCATTAAAAATAATGAATTCAACGCATGCATAATTGATCTTAAACAAAAAAAAAAAAAAAGTCTTTGGAAGTTTGCCAATTTTCATGGAAAACTTCCCTAAAAATTCATTTTCAGTCTCCCAAGCAAAACCACTTTTCATGCTAAGGTGGGCGATCGTATTCAAGGCGTTGAAGACCACTTCCGCCCAATTGCCGTGCTGTCTGGTGAAAGTATAAATTGGATTGGTTTTAACTAAACTGGACTAATTTAACCCGATTTATAATAGGATTGTGCTAGACATTTTGAAAAAGATAAATAGAAATTTTTGTAAACATGCCTACAACTTTTGACTAATATTACATATATGTTTCTAAGTTTGCCAATATTACAAATATACTCATAAAATTTGTATAAAATTACGAGTGTGACCCTTCCATTATGACACCATTAATTTTTTTATAAAATGACAATAATACCCTTTTAAACTAAGTGATACATCTACAATTTTTGCAAATGTTATAAGCATATTTGCAGAAAAATTTAAAATAAACAATATATGTAAAAATATATAAAATAATGAAATAGCAAATATATCTACAATATTTGAAAAATTGCAAGTGTATCACTTGGCTTAAAGCGCATTATCATAATTTTATAGAAAATTCTAATGGCATCTTAATGAAAAGGACACACTTGTAATTTCATGCATACTTTGTGGGTATATTTATAATATTGGAAAACCGAGGGACACGGATGCAATATTGGTGAAATTTTGTGGGCATATTTGCAAAAATCCCTAATAAATAATATAACCTGATTTGAACCAATCCAATTTCAAAAGTGGGTTGCACTACGTTGGATGATTGTTAGCCCGACTCAATTTCCTATATTATATAATATAATAAATTAGTAATAAAAATTTTTATATTAGCACATAATACAAAGGAATTAACTAGACATTATTGATTTGAAATAAGATTATTTAGCAATTATATCATTGTATAAGTCATAAATTGGAAAAAATTCATTTAAAAAGTCTTAATTTCTATTCATTCATATAAATTTTCATTTTAAAATAGATTTAATTAAGCAAAATATTTTAAAATATTATACATTTATTAACTCAATTTCTAATCAGAATAGAACTGATTTTTACAATGATAAAATAGAGTTAGATTAAGGTGTGAAAAAGAAGTTGAAAGTAAAATTAGTTTGATATTTTATAAGGTGGGTTAGAATTATGTTTACCACAGTCCGATGTATACTCCTATAGTCACAGACATTCCTTTTCCCATTCCACAACGGCTAGCCCAATGGGCATGGATGCCCACCTTTAATTAATTAGCCTAATAATTTAAATTTTTGTGTGAACATCCGTGTGTTTAATCATTGCTGTCTAGCTACTCAATTTATTATTTTACCAGAAATGTTGTTTTTCATGGTTCTCTAATCAAACATCCCTAGCTATCTAGAAATGTTTTACTATTTGAATTTTGTCTATTTTTTGATTTCTTGAGCAAATTCCATTATACCCACGAATTTTATCTTTGTTTTGACCAAAGATGATTTATATATTTTTAAAAATTAAAAATAAATATATTACTGTAAAAATATAAAATAAACTTATGAATTATATAAAATAAACTTATGAATTATATAATATAATTCAGAGCAGGTATAACACATTGGGATGAGATCCATGAACCCAGGTGCACCTAACTACTGCACCCGATGCACTACACAATTTATTTTTATTTTTAAAATTTTTTTATATATTTATATGAGCCCAAGTACAAATGTACCATATATAATTTTATATTTTTTAATGCTTTTAAATATTTTACTTTGAATTTTAAAAATAAAAATAAGTCATTTCTCATGCTCCTTTTTATTTTTAATTCAAAATAAAATATTAAAATCTATCAAAAAATTTAAAAACTATATATATGGGGTATTTATGCTTGGGTCTATATATGAATTTCAAAAAAAATAAACAAATTAAAATAGGTTATGCACCCAGGTATACAAAAGCTAAGTGCATTGGAGTGCATTAAATCGAACATCTAACTTGTTATGGAAGACATTGTTTTAAGTGTAGGAGGTATTTTAAATCTCTCTTTGGGGAGTTCATCTTCTATTCTTGGAACAATGTCTTTCGTGGCTACGCAGTTAGTAGCATTGTTAGTTTGTATTGAATTATGTATTTTGGTTGAGTTGCAAAATATGAAATTAAAAAAGGTTATTGGTACAAGAACAAGTAGTTCAATAAATGATAATAAAAAAAGTGAAAGAGGTTATCATTTGCGGAAGGCTGGAATTATTAATTATAGAGGGCTCTGTATATATTTTTCTTTATAGGTCAAAAAAATTTAGCTATTGTAAGACAATGGTGAAATGGGGCATCTGGTCTTACCAACTATAGACATACACATCAATCAAAGAAGATTTTTAAGAAATGATTGTAGAATATCTCATGTGATGTAGAGCACACTCCATCAGTGATGAACCTTTTATAAATTAATATCGATGAAATACCATGAAAGAAGCCAACTCTCAGTCCAATCTGGAAGGAGACCGAGTGAGACTAACTCTCTTGGTCCTGTTCATCCCTCGATGCGCAATCCTGTATTAGAGGACTTCTCCTTCCATCGGGTGGAACATTCGAAGGAGGGTTGGCCAATTATTGGACTAAGCAAAACATGTACCAAAAACTGTAAAAAAATTCTTCATTGCAACCTTTTAAGGTCTTTAGCCTCTCTCGTGATTTTTTGGGTTAATCTCGTCATCAATTAACTCTTTTCCACATAAATTCCGCGTGACGAAATCTTGTTAACTCTATTATATTACGGGTGTGTTTGACAATTAATAAAAAATGTAAAGTTAAAACTTTTCACTCTCCACGACTATCGTACTTTTTAATCATTTTTCATATTTTCTTATATAACTATCCTACCTTTCAATCATTTCTACACAACTATCCACACAACTAACTTATCTATTTTAACTTTATTTTTTTTACTACTTATCATTACCCTTATCATATCATATCATTTGACAACTTTTACTCTTCAAAAGTTTTATTCATTACCAAACGTATCCTATGATTGAGACAACTCTTGGCGAAATTAAATCTTTTATTATATTTCGCAAAACATAAACAAAAGTTAGCAAAAATAGGACTTAAAATGGTTAAGAAAATATTTTCTACCTTATTAATTAACCTAAATTACGGTAGACCAAACTAGGCCTGTTTATAAATTGGTGAGATGAGAACGTGGTAATATGAAAATTTCTCAAAAAAATTATTTTTTATCTAAAAAATAACAACTTATTTTTTTAATTTTCAATTTACTTACAACGGAGGAGAGATGGACTTCTCAAAAAAATTACTCATCTTAAAGATAACAATCTTTTATCAATTCGATATAACTCTTTTCATTCTCAATGGTGAAGGAGCCATGTGGAGCTACGGGGCCCCCTAAATTTTTTTAAAATTAAAAATCTTCTTAAAAAATAAAAAAAAATTTAAGGGTCTGTTTGGCATTGCTTAAAAGTTTTTGACAAGTTTTGCATTTCAAAAACACGTCATCCATCAATATTAGTTGTGGCCGGACCATGCATTAATTGATGTTTACAACGTACGGGCAAACCGCACCTGACACCCACGAAAAGTGAAACCACGACTGTGCTGCATAGTCCGCGGTGGACGAAAAAATCAAAAACTACTTATTTTCTACGCACGGACTGGAGAAATGCACATGCTCACGGACCGTTGTATGTGCTGCTTTTCTTCTCCGTGGCCAAATTCGAGGAACGTCCGGCCTCTGCAACTGTACGCGTTATCAGCAACTGACACTAGAAGTGAAAGCTTGAATCGACTAATTTTTACATTTACATCCCTTGTTTGAAAACTTTTATAAAAAGATGAGAGTTTTGATCGTTGAAAAACAGACCCTAAAACTACAATATGTGAGCAGAATCTCCTCTCCTCAGTCGTCAGGCCTTGTCTAGAATGTTTCCCATTATTCATGGCAAATGTCCCATCTTCCACGCATGAAATTTTAATCAATTCTCCCCAACGGACACATGCAGTTGCCGACTGGCTGCATTGCGGCCGCCGTGTGCGGCCAGCTGGAACTGTTTTTAGCGTCATTTTCACTGGCTACTTGCGCGTTATTCGAATGGCGCATAAAGATACAACATTGACTTCAAAGTCTTCACCTTTAACACAATCACAAAAAAAGTATGCTTATTTTACACTGCAAACATGTGGATTCTGAATATACTGCCATTAATTAAAGCGCCCACCTTCTCATTATGTCTCTTCATCCTTTGATTCGAAATGCTCAATGCCTGAAAATTAATTTTATTCGGGAAAAATACAGGAAATTTTCCTGGAAATATGACGCAAGATATGTATATTATATCTTTCACATGGCTTGGGCCAGAAGTGGAACTATAAGTCTATAATTTGGACCTAGCTAATACCATTGCTTGGGTAAAAATATAAGAATTAACATGATGCATCTCTTGGTAACATTATCTTATCCCTTTTTCCTTTCTATCGTGCTCTGGTGGGACATTATGTTTAAATTGAAGGTTGGTGTGACTATTTTTAGTAATTCCTTTTTATACTTTATAGAAATGATTTTACTCATCTTATTTTGTTGACATAAGTGTGTTTTGAATTCGCTACACATTCGAACAGTAGGGCATGTAGTTCTAAACACACATCTCTATACTTCTGTACTTTTCTATACATTTAACTAAAGTTGCATATTGTTTCCTTCATATTAAAGAAAAAACTGCCTAGATTGCATATGATGGTTGCCCTCTATGCTTCCATTTAACTAAAACAATATTTAAAAGGGGTTTTTGCATCATTATCTACATAGTTTGGGTCAAATTGCAAGTATACTATTAATTTTTAAAAAATTGCATCCATGCCTATTTAGTTTATTTGAAAATACACAAGTATCAATTTTGTTAAAAGATTTTACAAAACAACAAAAATATCTATCTAAACAAATAAAATAATAACATACCTTTTAAATATAAAAAATTTTACTTTTTAAAATTCCTGATGAAGAATAGTTTTAAAAATAATTTTTATATTTAAAAATATTTTCTTATATTTTATAATTTTGTTTGTTTTCCAAGAGCATTTTTATTACTTTAAAAATTTTTAAACAAATATGATATTACACAATTTCAAGCAAACTACGTAGATACAAATTCAATTTTATAAAAATCAGTAATGCAACTCTAATTTCACCTAAGACCACGGATGAAAAACACTTAATTTAAAAATTGGTCCTACTTGTGTCTAGGTCCCTATTGTAGCTGGTGCTCATTCCCAAGTTTAATCTTGGGGTAGCAAGTTGCCTTTCCTTGCTTTTTTGAGCAAACATTGAAAATCTTAATTGATCGAGTTGTAAGTAATTCACGATGAAATATAAAAAAATCGTCCTACTTATATTTAATCATGTTACATGAGTGGTTTCATGTGACCTTTTTTGTTTTTAATATTTTAATACTTAATCAAAAGCACACTCCATATATTATATTTAAATAGTAGATCAAACTTCATCCAAATCAATATATGAGAATGGGTCAAATATGCTAAAAATATATATATTAATGTGTAAATTATGAATAATCTTAAATTTATTTATATATGTATTAGAATATAATAATATTCTATGAAATCGTGTATTGATGCGGTGAGAAAAGCTTGAAATAAGCATAGCATAAGATTACATTTCAAGATTGATAAACAACTCGGAAACTCAAATTCAAAGTTTAGAGAAAATTGTGAAATATTATTTAAATTATATCCCAAATAATAACAACAATTACTAATTTATAGAGAAAGCAAAACAAATGTAAAGAGCCCATTGCATGTTCTACTTTGCACATTCTATCAAAAATAGTAAAATATGCAATTTAATATAAATAATAAGATCATGCAAAACTTCAAGGGCCTTGGTACAACACACTTGGGTGCTTTAACCTTCTTTATTCTTTTTGAAAAAAATTTATAAAATGATTCATATAAGTATATTTAACATGTGTATTAATTTTTATTATTTTTAGATATTTTTTATTTTTGAAAATCAATGAAATTTTAGTAATTCTAAATTGCTAAAAATATCATTGATTTTTAAAAATAAAAATAGGGCAAATCTATATATAACCATGAATTTTACCCTTAATTCCACTTACACCCATGAATTTTTAAAAATTTCTCTCATACCCATGAATTTCATCCTAATTCCACTTATACTCGTGTTGTTAGGAATCTATTAAATTGGACATTAACCCCTTGTAAAATGACTAATATAGCCAAGTTCTAATATAATTTAAGGTTATTTTATTTAAAGTTAAAGATTTATATTTAAATAATATATGATTTTATAGTTGTAGAATTACTAAAAATTTGGTATAATATGAATTTTTAGGTATGAAATTATAATTATGGATGACCATATTCGTCATTTTTACAAATTTTAATAGCTTCTTTAACAGATCTCTAATGTCGTGTATATAAGTGTAATTGGGATGAAAATTCTTGGGTATGAAAGGAATTTTTAAAAATTCATAAGTATAAGTAGAATTAGGGGTAAAATTCGTAGGTATATAAGAAATTCGCCCATAAAAATATTTAAAAATATTTACAAATGATAAAACTTGATACGTATGTTAAATACACTTAAATTAACAGTTGTATTAAAAAATTTCAAAAACATAAAAAGGTTAAATGAATCTGGTGCATTTAACCTCAACTAAAACTTTAATACCCTCGGATTCATATAAAAATAGGGAATTTTGACATAAAAGATGTATTAACCGAGTTTTACCCAAATTGACATCTTAACGAGCTTGAAAATTCTTTTTTTTTTTGTTGATATATTGTGGCTTTTTATGACTCTTTTCGAACATAAAGTTACCACCATTTAAAGTTAGCACCTTCTATTATTGCTTTCGGACCTTTTTGTGACGGTCCATCCACTTTAGAAAGTCTTTTGCAATTATATTTATCTATATAGTAATGATATTTTAAACTATTTAGACATTCAAAATATAACCTAAAAATTAATATTTTGTATTATATTATTTTATTATGTTGCTTTTATATATTTATAGATATAGCTCTTGCAAAAATAATACTAGATAAATAAAATAATTTTTATAATAATATAAATAATATTAAGCATAATAAGTGAAGAAATTTACCGTCAAACATAGAAATATATAAAATGAAAGGGACTATCTTGAACAGGGGTTTTACATGAAGGCTCTTAAAAACCATGTACTTGCATGTGATCATTACCCACGATCGTTCTCCATCCATCCGAATTTTTATAGTGCGCCATAAATGCTTCCATCGGAGTACTGTCAACAATAGAAAGTCATCCAATTGTAAGGGTTGCTTCTAGAAACGGGGAAAAGAAGACTGCAGTTTACGAATGTCGTCGGTAATATATAAATTTTTAGATGAAAAATTTTTAAAATTCAAACTTGTTAAATTATGTAGTATGAAAAACGTAATGATGAGTAGTAAAAAGAATAAAGTTAAAATAGATAGGTTAATTATATAGATAGTTACGTAGAAATAATGATTAAAAAATAAAATATTTATATATGAAATGTGAAAAAATAATTAAAAAATATAATAATTATAAGAAGTAAAAAGTTTTACCTTAACATTTTTTATCATTTGCCAAAAACACCTTATAAGTTCTTGTTTTAAAGATAAATTACCATCAATTTTTTTTAATTACCGAACACACCGTGTAAGTTCTTATTTTAAAAGATAAATCACGGTTAATTTTTTCTCAACTCCCTATAAAGGATATATATATATATATATATATATATATATATATATATTCGATCCTATGTAGTCTGCTGTAAAATGAACCCCACACATATTAGATTATAATGAAATTTCATACACTCATTTATTCATATATAAATCATACTTTAAACGGTTTAGATGTTGAAAAAATTACTTTAAACTTGATATTTATATTAAATTATTTTATTACATTGGTTTTACACCATTTTAAGATGAGGACTGCACACATGTTGGATTTGGATGAAAATTGATACGCTAATAAAGTGAATAATTCTAAATACAATGGGTGGGGTGGATTTTTCATTTATGATCTGGTGGGCACTAACGTGCATGGACTGCACGGTGCAGTCACATGCACTGTATTATTTCCCATATACATTTGTATGAATTTTTTTCGTGATGCCACTGTCGTCCTCCTTCTCGGCTCCTTCCTCCTATAGCCCTGCCTTGGTTTGCTTCCACATCTGTCCACATGCGATAAATAAAAACGAGAGCCAACGTTACCCACCGACTTTAGATGCAGCCATACTAGCACTTCACCAGCCCCTGCTGCCATGGACTTCTCATCCAAGCTCATCGTCTCATTAATCCTCATCTCCTCCCTCCAACTACTCACCTGCACCGGCGACGACAAGCTAAACGCGGGCTCCTCCATTTCCGGCAACGAAACCATCGTCTCCTCTGGGGAAAAGTACGCTCTGGGCTTCTACAACGCGCCCAACTCTTCCAACTGGTACGTCGGCATCTGGTTCCACAAGATCCCTGTCCGGACGATCGCTTGGGTGGCCAACAGAGAAACCCCACTTCCCGATTCAGCCGGAAAGCTCTCCCTCACCGCGGATGGCAACCTCGAGATAGCAAATGCCAACGGAATCACCATCTGGTCCACCAACATAATTGCCTCCCGCGCTAACCGCACGGCCATGCTTCAAGACACCGGAAATCTAGCCTTGACCGAGCCCAACGGCACGACCGCGTGGCAGAGCTTCGATCATCCCACCGCAACGATGCTCTCCGGCATGCAGTTCTATCTGAATTTGAAAACCAACGCGAGCCGGCGCACGGTGTCTTGGAAGAGCGCGACTGACCCGTCTCCGGGCGAGTTCTCGGCCGGCATCGATCCGAGGACCCCCCGCCAGCTCCACGTGCTGCGGGGGTCGACGACGTACTGGCGGGAGAACACGTGGTTCAAGGAGCTAACGGCTTCGAGGCCGGAGGCGGACCGGAACTACATCGTCTACCTGTCGACGCTGGCGAACGATGAAGAGGTCTATTACACCTTCACGGTCTCCTCGGAGGATACGCCCGTGAGATATTTCCTGACGCCCGTGGGCCACATCGAGCTGCAGGCGTGGAGGAACGACACCCAGAAGTGGAAAGTGCTGTGGAGCTCGCAGCAGAGCAAGTGCGACATCTACGGCCGGTGCGGGCCGTTCGCTGGCTGCGACTACAACAGCTCGCAAGCCGCGTGCCGGTGTCTGGTGGGGTTCGTGCCGAGAGCGCAGAGGGAGTGGGATAGGGGAAATTGGAGCAACGGGTGCGTGAGGCGGAGGGCTTTGCAATGCGGCGGTGGTGGGGGAAGCGGTGCGGATGGGTTTTTGCAGCTGGAGAGGACGAAGATGCCGGATTTTTCGATATCGGTGGGGAACATCGGCGTGGCGGATTGCGGGCAGGCGTGCAGCCGGAATTGCTCCTGCGCGGCTTATGCATACACGAACGTGAGCGGGTGGCGATCGTCCAACTGCTTGATGTGGGTTGGAAATCTAACGGATGCAGTGTCAAATGTTGGGAGGACGGTCATCTTCTTACGCCTTGCTTCCTCCGAATTGGGTACGTCTCTGCCTATCTACGATGATGCTCGGATTTTTTTATTAAATAATTATATATATATATATTTATTAAAATTATATTCTATAATTTTTTATTTTTTTTTTATGAGAAAGGACCCAACCTATCCCGACTCGCTCTCAGTTTGAAGAGCGGATTGGGATGAGTATTCGATAATTTTTGTTCGGGACAATCGCCCATTTCCGCAAGTGGCTTCTGGCGCAGCCGCATAGTTGGCTACTTGGCTGTCGTCTGTTGGGGAGATTGCCAAATGCCAAGTGGGACACTTGCAATTAAAAATAATAATAATAATAAATGATCGGGACGGTCGACTGTTGACCAACATACGCTGTGAAGAAGACTGAGGATGGGGCGGGCGCGAATTGGAGGGTCATGCTGAGCGAGCTTTATCCCATGGGCGAAGCACTTCCAAAGGCGCATTATATGTAATTTATTTTTAATATTTAAACTATTCATTATATTTTAATTAAAAATTAACATCATAAAATTAAATTTTAATTAGTAATCTTTAGTTTTTAGTAATTAGATTTAATAAAATATATAATTTTTATTTGATATTAGTTCAACGAATATTATATTATCCTAATTTTTTGTTAAAATTATATTTTATTGTAACACTTATGTATGGATTTGATTTGTACAAATTTGATTTAAACATAAGTAATTAATATTATAAAAATCAGTTTATATATATTTAACGATTTAAATTTTATTTATAATACTGATTATAACAAATTATATATATTTTTTTGGTGTGTTTGGAGAGTGTTAAAATTTTTCATGAATTTTTTTTTGTAAAAGTTATTAAAATAAAGAAAATGATGTAATACGTAAGGAGTAATAATAAAAAGTAAAAAGAATAAAGTGATTCATACATATTTGATTTAAACATAAGTAATTAATATTATAAAAATAGTTCATATATATTTAACGATTTAAATTTTATTTCTAATACTGATTATAACAAATTATACATATATTTTTAGTGTGTTTAGGGAGTGTTAAAATTTTTCATGAAAATTTTGTGTAAAAGTTATTAAAATAAAAGAAGATGATGAAATATGTAAGGAGTAATAATAAAAAGTAAAAAGAATAAAGTTAAAATAGATATATTAGACATATAAGTAATTATATGAAAATAATTGAACAATAAGATAATTATACAGAAAGAAATGAGAAAATACTTAAAAATAGGTAATTATGAAAAGTGAAAATTTTTTACTTAAAAATATTTTTTTTGAAAACGAACACCCTTTAATAAATCTAATTTTTGTATAATAAATTTAATATAAAATCTATGATCAATTAACTGTTTAAATGTTTTGTTAAATACTACAAATAGCTAATTTAAAAGTGTTCACTCTAAGCAAAAGAGCGTAGTGGTCTTCGGAAATCAAAAGAGAATCAGCGTCTCCGCCCACGGGAATGAAGTTGCCAGCCAAACGCCTATTGCGAGCCTTGGGGGACAGATGTGACTACACGAGCACCTGACAGCAGCGCAAAGACGCAGAGATGAAAGATGACGCCGGCATTAGTTGATTTTTCAAAATACTTTTTTAACAATTTTTTTCCGAATTTATTTATTTAAGTATATTTAATATATAATTTAAATTTTATTATTTTTAGATATACGTATATATTTTTCTGAGATTTATAAAGATAGAAGTATTTTAAATACACATATATATATATTTAAAAACTCAAAAAATATATACACATATCCAAAAATGTTAAAAGTTAGTTGATATATTAAATAAACTTAGATAAACATGTCTACGAAGAAAAAAACAAAAAAAAATGTCGTAAATAAATTTTTAAGATGAGTCGAACAAGATATTTGTTTAGCTGGAATTACCATAATCGTTTTTTAAAGATAAAAGAGTCATGCTCACATGCGCTTGGGACTCATTTTTTAAAATTTTTATTGATGTTTTGATAAACATATAAAGTTATGCTTATTTAATTTATAAATTATTTTTTTACCATTTTTAAACTTTTTTATTTTTAAACATCGTGACATTTTCGTAATTTTTTGTCACGAAAATGTCACTGTGTTTAAAAATAAAAAAATACTTAAAATTTCGAAAAGGTAAAACTTGGTTTAAAAATTAAATACAATCAAATTTACATGTTTATCAAAAAAAATTTTAAAAATAAAAAAGTCCCACATAGCACAAAAATTGAATACATTTAGGAAAATATATTTATGAAGAAAAATAAAAAAAATAACTAATATAAAAATAAATAAATATTGTATTTTAACCAAAATACATCAAGATATATAATTAAACTCCAAGATAAAATAGAATTCTTTTAAAAATAGTGGGCGATATTTTGTGATTGAGTTAATAATTGTGACTAAAAAGTATAAAGATAAAATAAATATAATAATTGAATAAGAAATCTAATAGAAATAATATATTCAATTTTATATTAATATTATATAAAAATGAAAGGCACATGCTCAAAATTATTCACAGCGTTTAATTTTTACCTAAATTGTAAGATATATTAGTCTTGTATCTCAACCAAAAATTTAAAATTTCAATTATTTTAAATATTTTTAGAAGAAAAAATTATTATTGTTAATTTCTTAGTGAATAAATAATAATTAAAATAATGATTTTCCATGATAAGGGTCGATTAAAATTTGTATTATTTTTCATGGATGAATTTTCATAATATTTATTTATTTATTATTATTATTTTTTATAGAACATTTGAACCGCTTTTTGGTATTGAGGATATGGGCGGAACTTCCAATGTTTGCTGCCGCGTGATGTAGACATCCACAAAGATCCAAACCCCAACACCCATCCATCAATTTCAATTATTTTTTTTTTTTTTTGCTCTGTTTGAGACGGACTCTCTTCTGCTTTCTGCTTACCTATCCAATGATGAGCTTCTCTCCTCCCCTGCAAGTCTTATCATTGATGATATTAGATCTATTCTTAGAGAAAATGAGTCCTTTTCTGTACATCATGTTTTAAGACAGGGA
>JAXCLR010000081.1:17947942-17958010 GCA_035584095.1 Annona squamosa
TGGATCTCTCTATCCCTACTCCCTCTCAAATTGATTGAGGGTAGGTATAGAATAGACCCGTTATCAAAAAAAAAAAATTTTTTTATTTTTTCATCCTTATTTTCCTTAATTATACCTCAACATTTGATATGAAAGCTGAATCATAATAACCTACTGCATTACGTTATTTCCCTTACTTTTCTTTATATCACCGGGTGTCTGTTAACTCATGAAATTTTTTAAATTAAAAATAAATTTTTTTTATTTTTTATAACTATCTTATTTTTAATTTTTTTTAGTTTTATCTGTACAACTATTCTACTTTTCAATAACTTTTATATAACTTTTAATATATTTAATATATTTACTTTAACTTTATAGTTTATACCCTTTATTATTTATCATTAACTTCGGTTGTATCACACTATTCTTTCACATTTCACAAATTTTTACACGAAACTTTTTGTTAAAAATTTTATCACTTACCAAACATACCATATTAGTATTATTATTATTATCATTATTATTATTATCATAATCATTATTATCATCAGTGTTATTGTTATTATTTACATCTTTTCCAAGAATAGACATTAATTTGTCTCTACAAAGCTAGCTAACTCAAAGTGCTGGTTGATATATATTTTAACAGGAACAAATATTACAAAAGTAGCCAATTCTCCCTCAACTGAAAAGAAAAGTCTGGTTAGAATTCTGCTACCGACCATCATCGGCGGGACACTTTTTCTTTTTGCATTCGGTTTTCTTCTGCGGCAGCGAATCAAGAGAACAGGTTTCCTCTTTCCCCTTGTTTTGGCAAAAGTATTTAGGGCAAATTTCTCGTATACCTATGAATTTTACTCTTAATTTCACTTATATTCATAAATTTTAAAAAATTCCTTTTATACCTAATAATTTTCATTATAATTTCACTTATATCCACACAGTTAGAAATCCGTTAAATAGATAGTTAGTCCCTTGTAAAATGCTGAATATGCCTAAGTTCTAATTTAATTTAAGATTATTTTGCTTAAAATTAAATATTCATATTCAAATAATATATAATTTTATAGTTGTAAAATTACTAAAAATTTAGTAATAAGTCATAATTAGATATGTGCATAAAGAGTTGATGATCTCTCTAACGGATCGCTAATCACATCTATATAAGTGGAATTAGGATGAAAATTTATGTACATAGGAGAAATTTTTTGAAAATTCACGGATGTAAGTATACAAAGAAATCACGCACGCATTTATTTCCCCTGTTCATCAGGCACTATAATGATGGAAAATTTCGATTGGTTTATGCTTGCTAAACAGGAATGAGAAAAAAAGATAATGAAATCGACTTAAACGCTGCTGTATTTGCAACTGGGGAGGGCGCTTCCGAGCTTCCATTGTTCACGTTTCGGAGCATTGTATCTGCTACCGATAACTTCTCAGCAGCGAATAAACTTGGCGAGGGCGGCTTCGGCCCTGTTTACAAGGTAACATTTTTATTTCTTAATCACATGCGCCCATGTGACAGATGATGGAAACAGTTGACACAATCAAACATGTGTGGGTACAATGATGGTATAAAGGTTTTACTTGTAGAGCTATATATTTTCTAAAAGGGGATTCATGAAATTGGGACACTAGAATCATAGGTAGAGTGCAATGATAAAAGCTAAACTCGATGATCGTCAAAATTCACACACACTCAAGTTGTCGATTTGCAGGGCCGGTTATCAGGAGGTCAGGAGGTTGCAGTGAAAAGGCTTTCGAAGAGCTCTGGCCAAGGCATTGAAGAACTTAGGAACGAAGTGAAACTGATCGCCAAACTCCAACATAGAAATCTTGTTAGGCTTTTGGGTTGGTGCGTCCATCAAGAAGAAAAGATTCTGATCTATGAGTATATGCCCAATAAAAGCTTGGATAAATTCTTATTTGGTATGTTTCTCAATCTAATTGGATAACCATACATTTTTTTTTTCTATTCATCTTTTCAGCTTTCTTTTGAATCATTGATTCACACACGAGTTTAGTTGTAATGATTTGCTGAATGTTTTGACTATAGAAACACACATTGTAGTTTGAAATAGCTTTTGTGTTACTTCTTTTCTTCACATTTGATTGAGGATTAGTACTTCTAATAATGGATTTTGGTGTTCACAACTAGCAGAGCCAATGCCAGGATCAGCACTGAACTGGGGAACCCGCTTTCGCATCATTGAAGGAATTTCTCAAGGGCTTCTGTATCTTCATCGACATTCCAGATTGAGGATCATCCACAGAGATCTGAAAACTGGCAACATTTTGTTAGATGGGGAAATGAATCCCAAGATTTCAGACTTTGGTTTGGCAAGGATTGTTGAAGGAGACCAGAGCAAAGTAAATACCAAGAGAGTTGCAGGAACATAGTAAGCCGTCCTTATCTTGGCTACTAAATCATTTATCATTTCTTTGTTTTCTCCATTTCCATAGAATATTGTCTGACTACTAGTTCTGAACAATAAAATGCAGTGGGTATATGGCTCCAGAATATGCATTAGATGGGATTTTCTCTGAGAAATCTGATGTATATAGCTATGGAGTCTTGTTATTAGAAATTGTAAGCGGCAAAAGGAACACAGGCTTCTATCCCTACAAGAAATCAATCAATCTTCTTGGTTATGTAAGCAAATTGCTTTCCAACTTTTTTAAATTTCTCCTTTTACCAAATAATGTCTTCAAATTTTCATTCACGTTGACAAGTAACGGGCGCTTATCTTGATGATCTTTTAGGCATGGCAACTGTGGGAAGAAGGAAGAGCATTGGCATTAGTGGATCCAAAGGTAGGAGATTCCTGCATCTCGCAACAAGCTATAAGATGCATCCATGTAGGCCTTTTATGTGTTCAGGAAGACCCCAACGATCGGCCGACCATGTCTTCTGTGGTGTTCATGTTTGGGAGTGAAACTGCAAACCCACCCAAGCCCAAGCAACCTGCTTTCTCCACCAAGAAGAATCCCATAGCCACTGGTTCTTCTGAGGGATCACCCCCTGTTTCTAACAATTGGGTAACAATCACCGAATTGGAGCCTAAATAACACTTACTAGTGCCGATATTAACTCTATATAATGTGGGTTGAAGCGTTACAGTTTTGTAGCTATGCGGTTCGCTTGCATGGCCTACTCTGCATTCGATCAACGGGAGTTTTTAGTGCTTTTCAGAAAAAAAAAAAAAAAAAAAAAGAATTTTTAGTGTATCAGCATGCCCAACTGATATCTGAACTGTGTAGGGTGGAGTACATGTTGGCCTGATACATTCCCTGTTTAGTTAGCAATTTAGTATCAATGCTCCATGAACGAATTGCAGTGTGTGCGACGCCGATGAAATTTTTGTATCTGTTCGGTAGTCTATAACGCAAAGGCCAAGAATAAGCTCGATGACATTGTAATTTTAGAATTAAACTCCAATGCAATTGAAAATTGTAAAAAAAAAAAAAGTATTAATTATGCAATGAAATGGAGATATGGGCATTCTTGTGGATTTATACTATGAGATTGGAGTTTGGCAAAGTTCGAGCAGGGGTATTTGCATGTAGGTTTTTTTTTTTTTTTTTTTGGTGTTTGATAATGAATAAAATTTTTGATGAAAAGTTTTAAAGAGTAAAAGTTGTCAAATAATATGATATAATGGGGATAATGATAAGTAGTAAAGAGGATAAAGTTAAAATAGATAGGTTAGTAGTGTGGATGGTTGTGTATAAGTGATTGAAAAGTAGGATAATTGTACAAGCAAATATTAAAAAATATTAAAAAAATATGACAGTCGTAGAGAGTGAAAAGTTTTAGATTGGAAAGTTTTAACTTGATATTTTCTATCAATAATTGCCAAACACACCATTTGTATAAAAATAAAGTCGGGTTTCCAGCCCTCCCTTGTACCGCCTGAAGCTAATGAGGGTGGTAAGGGAGCCCCTGACACATTAGAAAAGAACGATCAGTACACATGAATTCGGATATGCAACTAAGGGACTCATCTACCCAGACATGATTAGAAAGCCCTTGAGTTGTAGGATAATCGGCAAGAACAAGAGCAACAGAGTTTTCAGATCTGAGAACATAAGTACGGCCCACGTTTGAATGGATATGGCATTCTTCATGGAGAAAGGTACGGAGGACTAGTGAATCAGATTCAAGAATGATATGTTGTAGTTTTAAGTCCATTACCCAGCCTATCCTGAGAAGCATTCCTAGGGACTCCGTCCCTTGCTGAAATGAAGTACCCTCCAAATATCAAATAACCGCTCCTATATAAGCCTGATTTGTAATATCAAATGTCACAATATATATAACACCAATCAAAAAAATAATTGCTTTATATCACTTTGTCTACAGAAGCCCACATTGATATTGACTTTGAATTGTTCAGCTGTTGGGGGCATCCAACATGTTTGGAAAACCATGCATAATCTGCCTCTTTTTAAGAAAGAAGCAAGATTTTGGAAAACCATGCATAATCTGCCTCTTTTTAAGAAAGAAGCAAGCTGAATCTTAGTGGTGAAGCAATGTACAGCACCAGTCTTTTATAGTAGAGAAGGGAGGGGCTTGACCACTAGTTCGATGGAGGTTTAGCAGGTGACAACAAATAATCTCAGGAAACGAATTCGTCCAGGTGTCATCAGCTGATTCAGCAACTCCACTAAGCTGGTAAACGTTGCAGCAAAGAGGAGGTTGCATAACCTAGGGTCATGTGCAGGTATTGTTGAAAGGCAACCCCAAAACAGATGACATGATTGTTCCTGTGCATTCCTGCAGAGAGAGCACATGGTGTCAATCTGGATTTCGCAATGGAGGAGCATTACCTTGGTGGGAAGGGCCTCCAATACCAATCTCGATCCAAAGATGAGGATCTTTGGTGGGATCTCTAGCATCCAAATTTGTTGCAGAGCCTTCAATTGCAAAGATTTGTGATAGTTAGGCAATTCATTCACCTTCTTTTCATGAAGATTTTGATATGCAGACTCTACAGAAAAGTGCCCATTAGGTGTGTACGGCCAATAAAGAACGTCTCTCTCCACCCTTTGAGGTAGCGGGATGTGTTTGACAATGTGCCAAACAGCGTCACCTACCACAGCCTTGACATCGTCTTCCTTCGAACTGTTCTAATTCTAGTTGATGAAATTGTGAACTTTTATGTCTTCCTTCACATGCCACGGTAAAGGACCAGCATTTGTTAGGCCAGTTGATGTTCCATTGTCTAGCGCAAATCTGATTTGTTGCTCATGTCCAATTCACCATTTGCATTTTTCCTTGAGGAAGTCCCTGGCAAAGAGGATACTTTTCCCCAAGAAGGATGGGGAGGTTTTCAACGAACAGCTCCAAAAATCACCATTTGAGAAATATTTGGCTTTAAGAATTTGATGGAGGAAAAGACTCTGGATTAGTTGCAATAGACATGCTTGTTTTGCTAGGAGAGACAGATTGAAGTGAGCTAAATATCTAAAGCCCATTCTTCCCCCAGCTTTAGATGTGCACATCATAGTCCAAGAAATCGAACTGATCTTTCTACCTTTTACTGCCCACTAGAATTTGTTTATCATAGTATTAACCTAAAGATACTCTTCTCATCAAAAAAAAAAAAAAAAAAAAAGATACTCATTGTGTAGTTTAGATTGATTATGCGACAACCTTAATGAGCGTTTCCTTTCCCCTAGTGGGAAGAATCTCAATTTCTATTCTTGGATATTGTCCCATATTCTTCTTGTTTCGTCTTTTGTGTTCTTGCTATAAAAGAGAGCGATTTTTTCCATGTTGACTTGATTTTTGGCCGGTAAATTCCGAGTATATTTAAAGTAAAGAAAGCATGTGGCCAACTTGATCCCTATTAGCCCCGAGGAAAAGTAGAACATTTGACCGATTTCAAATTGAGAATGAGGAGCTTTTGTCTATTATTATTTTTGGGCAACTTTTTTAATTGATTTTTTTGCTATATATATTTACACATGAAAAATAAATGTGAGCCACCCACATATATATGACTCAGATTATTAAATCATCATTCCATGATAAAATAAACGATATTTGACAATGTAAGTACTGATTTAATGCTCCAGACAGTATTGAAATTCACTTTTCCTACTTTTGAGGAGCTAATATTATTATTTTCTTATTTTTTTAGCATATATGTGTGCCCCAAAATGAACTTCTATATGTGCGAAATTTTTATTTTTATATTATTTTAACTATTTCTCTTTAAATTTTGAAAATGAAAAAACGTTCTTTTTATGTGCGGCATAGGCCCACAAATGATTGACGAAAAATTCAAAAAATAAAAATAATGGCTCACGAGAGGGAAGCATTGGATTGGTTCCCATATATTTTTATTCCATCATAAAAAGACGATTCTATCTATGAGGTTACGACGATTATATTAAAATAATAAAGATTAAGGTTTTTAAGAGAGAGAAAATATAGAAACCTGAATTTATAAATTATGACAAATAGAAAAAATCAAGGTAACATATTTAGCTAACTTGATGGTATAAAAATGAACATTATTAATGAAAATTTTAAGAAAAATACATTTTTGCTTCACTAAATCATAAGGAAAATATAGAAGACAGATAAATGTTTTTAAGAAAATTTACAACAAACAAAGTGAATTAATGAGTATCGTAATAAAAAAAATATATAGGAAGAAAGACCTGAAAGTATTTCAAGAGCTGGATAAAAGGTGTTTTAAAGCTCATTTGAATTAAGTAAATATGCACTGAAAATATGATTTCAAAAGCAATGAGTGATATGCTATGTATTACAATAATTAAGTTTAAATTCTCTTCACAATTTTGAGGATGAGAATGCCAAATATTTTCAGAACTTAAAGTAATTCATTGACAATGATTGTAAGTAGCGCATTGAACATAATATATAAATATGAAGTGTGCTTGTATTATAGTCTTGCTATAAAGGGTTCCTGAGGCAGTGGTGTTTGGATAATGTCTTGAAACTCAAAAGTGTGTACAAGAAGATAAATTAGCCTATGAATATATAACACAGAAAACTATGCAAGAGCGGAAGTAGTTTGGCAAAATTCTCGAGTCTTGTCAATTTTTTAACTTTATTTGGTATTTTAGTTTAATTTTAAAAGCAAAAAGGAAAGTGGATACATGCAGCATATATATTTTAAAAAATAATATTTTTCGCCCGACTGCAGTATGGATGGGATCTGCAGTTCGGCACTCATGTAATATCTTCAGTCATATTCTGCTTAGACTCTAGATCGGAATGTGCTTGATTTTATAGTCTCATTCTAACAGGTCGTCTGGTCAAGTCTTCCATGCGAAGCTACTTGGAAAAATCATTACGAATTGTGTCGCTGGACAAACCCGAAGGGCAGCCATGTTCCTGCTTTGGATACAATTATCCGGTCGAAAGCAAGATTATGATCAAACAAAATATTGTACATGCATCATGCTTTTGAGACGGTACAATACGTGTTCCGAAGTAAAATTTCAATCAAGTTCTTTCGGTACGGTGCAAAAGTGGGCTAAATAAAGAAAAAAGAAATTTTCTCACTTCTCTCTAGATATCTTTTTTCCTCTGTTCGATATATTGCCCAACAAAATATCATACTCTTTAATCATTATCTTTAAATTTTATTATTTTTTCATATTTTCTCGTTCTTAATTCTAGTTATTATATTATGTCCCTCTATTGCTTTTCAAAAAATTTCCATACATTTCTTCACCATTTTTCTACGGCTACGTATTTACAACTCCTGTAAAAGTACATTCCATTTTAAACTACGCGGTAGGAGTCTGGGAGACCATGCTCATCATTCAAATAAGAGATATCAACACCCCCTAAAATAATGGGAGACACAAGCTCCTCTAAATACAAATTCTGGTACGCTACTACAAGCCTAGAATTGCGAACCACAGCCTAAGCCTTTGGCGATATTTCTTTACAACTACTAAGTCTACACGCAGACTGCACCTTAAGACATCAAATTGTATCACTTGAAGTTAAGGAAGTGGTTGAAGTAAGTAGGGATGGAGACCGGGAAGTGGTTGACGTAAGTAGGGATGGAAATCGGAGGTGATCGACCTGTGACCTACCTCTAATTTGATTTGTTTTTAATTGGATAAATCAATAATTTTTAGGAATGAATTAACAATTTTGACCTGGATTCAAAAATACGATTAGGATAGGTTAACCATAACTCAACCTACTCCATATATATTCATTTATTAAAAATTATAAGTATATTTTTAAATTTTATTCTAATTTTTTCAAAATTTTTACATTATTTGTAATTAACTATATTGGCAATATATGACTCAATAAGAGGTATTTGTATATATGTTTCAAAGCCTATTAAAAAAAGATGAGTCAAACTGATTTATCTTGATTCAATACAAAAATATGATCAAATAAAATTTTTAAAAAGTAAAGTTAAAGTTTAATAAACCTTGACACAATATGACCTATCCTAATTCCTACCTCTAAATATAAGTTAAAGATATGTAAGGTAAACAGCTGCTATGATGATTGCACTTTATCCTTTTTCCAACCCTTTAAAGTTTCAAAATGGGTCATAAAGGATGCTATTGGTTTATTTCTAGGGTGTGCTTATTTACACTTACAACTTTTCAAAAGTATTTACAAATATTTTTTTAATTATTTTTTATATCTTTTTATAATTTTTACACAATTATCTATACAATTAAACTACTTACTTTAACTTTTTTTTTTTTTTTTACTTTTTATCAAAACATTTGTCATATTACATCTTTTTTCTTAATTTAAAAGTTTTATCGCTTCCGGGGGAGGATTGCTTTTAGAAAAATAAGTCGCCATCAGTTTTTTTAATCACCCATAAGAAGTCAAAAACTGCTGAATTGGATTATATGCATGATAGGGCCCACCTGATGAATGGTTGCGATCCACAAAATCATATCAAGCGCAGCAATTTACAGCCAGCTCTAATATTGCCGAACGCTACCCCTTGTTAAAAAATGTTAATCCAGAAAAATCTGGATGATATAACTAAGCTGCTGCATGACAATTTTGATGGTAATTCATGCATGCCGGCACATAGATTGGCTGAAAATTTACAGCATGCATGTTGGAAACATTCATGCACGTAGCCGCATTTTAATGTCGGCAGCGGAAGACTGAGTTCGCACCATGATTTCTAGATCGTATGGAAGCTGTCTCGTGTGTAAAAAAAAAGGGAGCGCTGTGGTATGCCCCAGCGAGCATGCCATGCTCCTGCGATGGTACACTCATTTTTTAAATGTATTTTTTATTTATTCTTATAAAACTGTTAATACGAGTGTATTTAACATTTTTATAAATTTTTACCATTTTTAGAGTATTTTAAACATTTATTTTTTATTTTTGAAAATCAATGACATTTTAGGTAAATATCTAAAATGCAACTAATTTTTAAAAATAAAAAATAAATATTTAAAATACTCCAAAAATGATAAAAATTTATACACATATTAAATACATTAATAATATTATAAAAAAATTTCAAATTTTTTTAAAAAAATAGGTGTATGCTCCGTGAGCATGCTCCTTGCTCTAAAAAAAAAAGCCCGTAATTTTGGCTTGATTTTTCCACGTTAACCTACAATATCCATTTACAAAAAGGGGCGTCTAGTTCCCCAATGGGTGTGCGAAAAACCATCCCTCTTGTACCAAATATTTGAATAAACTTTAAACCCCTCCTCTTCGGCCCTCCGAGCTATTTTGGCCTCCACAGTTGTCGGCACGTGTGTCTGTGACCAGGAAGAAAATAAAGGAAAACAGAAACCCACCAAATTAAGCTGCCGTCGTACTGCTACTCCAGCGTGTTAGAAAACAACCATTGATTAAATCCATAAATCAATGCAGGATCTATCTCATACTAGAATTATCAAGAAATTAAAACCATAAACGGAAGCGTACCTGAATCCATGGATGCTTAATAATCTTTGATTTTGGGTCTTCCAAGTTAGTGCACCCAGGTTTAGGAGAGTATAGGTCCCTTTCTTCTCTACTGATGGATGGTAGAAAGAAACACAACAGGTGCATAACATGGGGACCACAACCCATTTTATAGGAAG
>JAXCLR010000081.1:17958110-17968412 GCA_035584095.1 Annona squamosa
ATGATTTAGGTCCATAAATCCTTATAAGATCACTTATATAATTTGGACCATTAATTTATGATAGCATATATATATAATCAATATATGTATGTCCAAAATTCCAACACAGCCAACTATGCTTCCGTGGATTTCCCGTCCGAGCGGTTCATCCCAATCATCCTCGTCTCCTCCCTCAACCTCCTCACCTGCACCGGCGACGACAAGATACACGCTGGCTCCTCCATCTCCGCCAACGAAACCATCGTCTCCGCCGGCGAAAAGTACGCCCTGGGCTTCTACAACACGCCCAACTCTTCCAACTGGTACGTCGCCATCTGGTTCTACAAGATCCCCGTTCAGACAATCTCTTGGGTGGCCAACAGAGAAACCCCACTACCCGATTCCGCCGGAAAGCTCTCCGTCACCGCCGACGGAAACCTTGAGATCGCAAATGTAGGCGGAACCACAATCTGGTCGACCAACATAACAGCCTCCGGCGCTAACCGCACCGCCATGCTCCAAGACACCGGAAATCTAGTCCTGACCGAACCCAACAGCACGATCGTGTGGCAGAGCTTTGAACAACCCGCCGCGGCGTCGATACTCTCCGGCATGCACTTCTACCCGAACCTGAAAACCAACACGAGCCGGCGCGCGTTGTCGTGGAAGAGCGCGGCTGACCCGTCTCCGGGCGAGTTCACAGCGGGCATCGATCCGACGACCCCCCGCCAGCTCCAAGTGCTGCGTGGGTCGACAACGTACTGGCGGGAGAACACGTGGTACAAGGAGCTGTCGGCATCGAAGCCGGAGGCGGACCGGAACTACGTCGTCTACCTGTCGACGCTGGCGAACGACGACGAGGTCTACTACACCTTCACGGTCTCCTCAGAAGAGGTGTTCGTGAGGTATTTTCTGACGCCGGTGGGCCACATCGAGCTGCAGGCGTGAAGGGACGGCACCCAGAAGTGGAAAGTGCTGTGGAGCTCGCAGCAGAGCAATTGCGACATCTACGGCCGCTGCGGGCCGTTCGCTAGCTGCGACTACTACAGCTCCCAAGCCACGTGCGGGTGTCTGGAGGGGTTCGTGCCGAGAGTGCAGAGGGAGTGGGATGCTGGGAATTGGAGCAGCGGGTGCGTGAGGCGGACGACGTTGCAATGCACCGGTGGTGGGGGAAGCGGTGTGGATGGTTTTTTGGAGCTGGAGAGCACGAAGATGCCGGATTTTTCAGTATCGGTGGGAAACATAAGCGTGACGGATTGCGAGCAGGCGTGCAGCCGGAATTGCTCCTGCGCGGCTTATTCATACACGAACATGAGCGGGTGGCAATCGTCCAACTGCTTGATTTGGGTTGGAAATCTGTCGGATGTGGTGTCGAATTTTGGGAAGACGGTCATCTTCTCGCGCCTTGCTTCCTCCGAATTGGGTTCGTCTCTGCCGTCGTCTGCGATGATACTCTCATTTTTTGGTTTTATTAAAAATTTAAAATTGCATTTTTTAATTCAAAATAAATGCCGCCTGCATTCAAAATAAATGACTTTACGCAATCTTTTTATTTTCTAATTATTCTTTATGATTGAATGAAATTTACTTCATTCATCCTTTTAATATGATGTTCGGTAATGAAGAAAAAAAGTCGGAAATTAATCGTCATGCATAATTTTGTCATATTTACTTTTTTTTTTCTCTTTATCATATTACTCTTGAATTAAAAAGATTTTACAGGCAATTGGAAAGTTTCGATATCCTATTAAATTAAGTAAAATGGCTTTTATTAATTTAAATATTTTAAATAAAATTTATATTGGATTTTATGTATAAATAAACGTTTAAGATGTTTAAACATATATTTCTATGAGTACAAGACCTTAAAAAATATTAATCCATAAATATTATATTCGACTTCAATTAGGAAATTTTTGAAACGCCCATGTCTGCTTAACATGGAAAGGTTTCTTTTAGGACCCTTTGGATCTATTTGAGCCTTGAGGATCATTTTGGATGAAGATTGTACAATGGAATACCCCTACAAGTGCGGATGACGTCTCAGAATTTAGTTATAGGAAGCAGAATTGAGTAGCATATAATTTCGAAAAATTTAAAATATTCTTTTATAGAAAAAAAATCCGTAAAAAAGTACAAAAATTTAATCTAATAATATCCAACAATGCAATCTAGTTAATCTTTCGATAAAATTATCAAAAGGCCATATTTAAAATTTTACATTAAAAAGTTAATATCATATAAAATTAGGTGACTTGCAAATATGCCCACTTTTTATTGGTATTTTTATAATGTAACATTTGATATTACATAATAAATCCATTCACCCTAAAGATTACAAGCTTCATTTATGTAAAGGAAGACAAGTAGCTCACATCTATAATACCCACCCAATTCGGTTCAAAAACATATTTTTTTTGAAATTTTTATAAACATGTTAATCTAGTTGTATTTAATTTATAAGATAAGTTTTACCGATTTTGAATATGTGTATATATTTATTTTAAATGTTTAAATACAATGGTATTTAAGTTATTTTAAATAGTTTATAAGATTTAAAACGATTTTAAAATATTGAAAAGGACTTAAACACCTTTGTATTTAAAAATCCAAAATAAAGATATATATTCAAAAATAATAAAACTCGGTTTATAAATTAAATATAATTAGATTAACATGTTTATAAAATTTTTTTTAACAAAATGAAAAATATATATTGGACCCATCTGAAATACTCTTATTCGTTAAGGAAGAGACAAATGCTCCTCTTAAAATTTTCATCCAAATGTCAACTTTGGGATTTACTACCATACGGCTTGGCTATCAATCCTTATATAGTTCGCTTTACCAACCAAGTGCAAATAATTTGATTATAATTACAAATATACAAACATAGTTTCAAAAATTATAAATATTTTTATATGATTTAACCATAATTGCAAATATGCCAACGTTATTATGATGTCGTATGATGTCGTCATTGTAACATCACAACATAACTATATTTGCAAAGATATACAAACTATATGAGATTATTTATAATTTCTGAAATTATGTGAGCATATTTGCAATCGTGTTCAAACCAAATGGGTGCATTTGTAAATTATCCTATACAAGTTAAAGGTTAAAAGGTGCAAATTTAACAAGCTTGAGGGACTGGTATGCAAATCCCCCGCTAACGCGTGCGATGCACATCATTGGGCAGTCGCTGCGACTTCTGTTTTATATTTTTAATGCGTTGTTTTATATCATTGGGCAGTCTATTTAGTTTATTTTCATCAAAAAAGTCTATTTAGTTTATGTATATTAAATTTTAATATTTTTAAATTCTTATCGTTTTTATAAAAGAGATGGTAAAACGTTCGATTTTTACAATTTTACTTAATGTATATGCAAGAATCTAAAAATGATAAATGTTAATATTTCAATTAAATGTACTTGGGCTTACATAAAAGTAAAAAGAAAATCAAAAAATACGTAAGAGATGTCATAACATCATCCAAATTATTTTGGTTCCTGAGGATGTGGGCAGGATTACCGCGGTGCAATAATTCTATTCCTCAACATTTTATATGAAAGACCAATCATGATAACCCATGACATTACGTTATTTTCCATTACTTATATTTATATTATTATTATTATTATTATTATTATTGTTATTGTTGTTATTTACTTCTTTTCGACTAATAGACATAATTTGCCTTTAGAAAGCTAACTCAAATGGTTGGTTGATATATATAGGAAAAGGACAAAATATCACACAAGGAGCCAATTCTCCCTCTACTGATCAGAAAAATCTGCCTAGAATTTTAATACCGACCATCATCGGCTGGACACTTTTTCTTTTTGCATTTGGTTTTCTTCTGCGACAGCGAATCAAGAGAACAGGTTTCCTCTTTTCCTTTTTCCGGCAAAAGCATTTTTTCCCCAGCTCATCAGGCACTATAATGAAGGACGATTTCGATCCATTTATGTTCGCAAAACAGGAAGGAGACAAAATGAGCATGAAATTGACTTAACGACTGCTGTGTTTGCTACCGGGGAGGGTGCTTCTGAGCTTCCATTTTTCACGTTTCGGAGCATTGTATCTGCTACCGATAACTTCTCAACGGCTAACAAGCTTGGCGAGGGCGGCTTTGGCCCCGTTTACAAGGTAACATTTTTATTCTTTAATCGTATGTGCCCATGCGACAAATGAGGGAAACAGTGGAGAGAATCAATTATGTATGGGTATAATGTCATGTAGGATTTACTTGGAAAGGTTTTGTTTTTATTTTTTATTTTTTTTTCCCCCAAGGAGATTCATGAAATTGGGACATTCAGAATCATGGAATCAAAGGTGGAATCTTAATGATAAAAGATCAATTCAATAATTAGCAAAAAAATCACAAACTCAAGTCTACCATTTGCAGGGCCGGTTATCAGGAGGTCAGGAAGTAGCAGTGAAAAGGCTTTCCAAGAGCTCTGGCCAAGGCATTGAAGAACTTAAGAACGAAGTGAAACTCATTGCCAGACTCCAACATAGAAATCTTGTTAGGCTTTTGGGCTGGTGCGTCCATCAAGAAGAAAAGATTCTGATCTATGAATATATGCCTAATAAAAGCTTGGACAAATTCTTATTTGGTACGTTTCTCTATTTAATTGGATAACCAAACTTTTTCTTCTGTTCTTCTGTTCTGCTTTCTTTTGAAGCATTGATTCATATTTGGGTTTAGCTGCAATTGCTGGCTGTTTTGATTATGGAAATCCACTTTGTAGTTTCAAACATCTATTGAAGTACCTTTTTCATGACATTTGAAATTTTTAGCTTCTAATAATGGATTTTGGTGTTCACAACTATCGGAGCCAGTGCCAGGATCAGCGCTGAATTGGGGAACCCGCTTTCGCATCATAGAAGGAATTTCTCAAGGGCTTCTGTATCTTCATCGACATTCGAGATTGAGGATTATCCACAGAGATCTGAAAACTGGCAACATTTTGTTAGATGGGGAAATGAATCCCAAGATTTCAGACTTTGGTTTGGCAAGGATTGTTGAAGGAGACCAGAGCAAAGTAAATACCAAGAAGGTGGCAGGAACATAGTAAGCAGTGCTTAGCTTGGCTACTGAATCATACATCATTTCTTGGTTTTCTCCATTTTCATAAATAGAATATTGTCTGACTACTACTACTGAACAACAAAATGAAGTGGGTATATGGCTCCAGAATACGCATTAGATGGGATTTTCTCTGAGAAATCTGATGTATATAGCTACGGAGTCTTGTTGCTAGAAATCGTAAGCGGCAAAAAGAACACAGGCTTCTATTCCTCCGACGAATTAATCAATCTTCCTGGTTATGTGAGCGAATGGCATTTCAACTTTCTCCTTGTTATTTCTCCCTTTACCAAGTAATCTTTTCAAATTTTCATTCATATTGACAATCTACGAGCGCTTATCTTGATGATCTTTCAGGCATGGCAACTGTGGGAAGAAGGAAGAGCTTTGGCATTAGTGGATCCAACGGTAGGAGACTCCTGCATTTCACAACAAGCCATAAGGTGCATCCATGTAGGCCTTTTATGTGTTCAAGAAGACCCCAAAGATCGCCCCACCATGTCTTCTGTGGTGTTCATGTTTGGGAGTGAAACTGCAAACCCACCCAAGCCCAAGCAACCTGCTTTCTCCACCAAGAAGACTCCCATAGCTGCTGTATCTTCTGAGGGATCGCCCATTGTTTCTAACAATTGGGTAACAATAACTGAACTGGAGCCTAAATGACACTTACTAGTGCAGGTGTTAACGTTGTGTCTATCAAACTCATTTGACCAAAAAAGAGAAAAGAAAAAAAGGGAAAGAAGTTAATTATATACAATTAGTTGTATAAATGTTTAACTTATAATATTCATTTTTATTTTATTTTTCAATTTTACTTCATAAACATGTTTTCCTAAGTATATTTAATGTATACACGAAGTTTTGATATTTTAGAATATTTTTACCTATTTATTTTTTTTTAAATGATCAAATTAGGGGGCACATAAGTCAAAATTTCACCGTTTAAACATGTCATTTGCGCTAGCTTTTCGATCTGAAGGGACAATACTGTATCTTCGAATAACTGTGGATAGACTTTTAGATATTTATTTTTTATTTTTGAAAATCAGTAGCATTTTAGTAATTTAGTAATTTAAAATTACCTAAAATGCCACTGATTTTCAAAAATAAAAAATAAATATATAAAAATCTCTAAAAATGGTAAAAATTGATACATATGTTAAATAAACTTGGGCTAACAAGTTTAATAAAAAAAAATTTCAAAAAAAATTAAAAAAAAAAAGCTAATGCGCCCAGGGAAGACTTATAACGCCACCACTTCAGAAATGCTGTTGGGGAGATTCAAACTCAGGATCATCAACTTGTGAGGCCATATCTTGCACCACTGAGGCACGACCGCAGTGACATCTCTTGTTTAGCATTAATGCTCCGGGGCGTGATGTAGTGCTAGCGATGTCATTGAAATTCTTATAATTGCACTGCAAGTCTACAGCACAAAAGCCATTGTAAAAAAGCACGATTGACATTGAAATTTTGTAATTGCACTCCAATATAATTGGAAATTGTAAAAAAGCATTCATGCAAGGAAATCGATCTATGGGCATTTTTGTAAATTTATCCTATGAGATTAAACTTTAGTATTTGCGTATTGGTTTCTCCAGTTTCTGGAATTAACACTTGTTGAACCTTAAGTTTTATATTTGCAGCAGTAAGTTTGAGTTTCAAAAATGTGCTGTATTAGTTGATCTAGTGACATGAAATACTAAAAACATTAGTTTTCTAGTTAAAATAACCTACAATACCTTTTAGTAATTTCACCCAAACATCATATAGATTGCGCTACTTGGTTAAATATTTTTTTGGGGCCCTTTTAAAAATATTTTGGTTAAAAGAATTTTAAAAGTTAATTAAAAATATGTTGTTAAAAATAAAAGGGGATTTTAAGTGAAAAAAATTAACAACGTTAGGATTTCTTGTCATCGGAGGGACCAAACTGCACATATTTGAAACTTTAAACCATCTGCTATAAATATAAAACTTAGGAGTTAAAAGTGAAAATTTTAAAAACTGGAGAGACCTATATGCAAATCCCTATCCAAGCACGATTAACTTAATATGTTATATATTACAAGATTTCAACATACATGCAGTTATTAAATCCTCAATATATATAGGTGGTTTGAGAACCTTTTTTTTTATTTTTTATTTTCATTTTACGCGGGCCTGCATATAATCATTATATATTTATATATCAAGCTTCATTATTTCCGAATTTTGTATATCTTTTTTATAATTTCAAAAATCAATATTTTTCATCTTCATTGATGGAGTTAAAAATATTTAATTTAATATCATAAAAATATATTGCAAAAATCTAAAATGATGCATTTTTGTAAATGAACTAGATACATGTGGAGTCACAAAAAATGAAAATAAAAATAAAAAGTTGAAAAAAGCCTTAAATACCCACATATATATTGAAATAATATATGTATGTACTGAATAATCGAGTAATTCCCAACTATTTAAACTTGGAGAACATATCTGTTCTTAAAAGTTCAACATCATACAATTAATAAGATCTTTCCATTCAAAATGTTAATTATTTTTTGTCACTATTCATATGCTCAAATGGCTGACATGGATGTATATTGAGTAGTATGAGTAGAAGATCTAATATTCATATATTAAATCGAAGTAGCGGTCTTCTTACCTTGCATCTGGTATACACCTGGGTCAGGTGTGAAAATTGCCAAAAAAAAAGAGAAAAATTGTCGTCTTTGATTTTGTTATGTACGCCACAATTATGAGTGGGCTATTTTTATTGAGTCCTCTCCAGTAAGGCCTTCTAAGGATGTTAAAAAACATTGTAAAACCCATATAGAATGTTGAAAATAACTTTATATCTAGGCAAAAGCAAGACAGTCATGGAAAAAACTAACATCATCTTTGGGATGAAGCGGTAAGATTTTGAGGAGGTGATTTTGAGGAGGTGATGGTGTTCAAGAAGAAGATGTTGGTTTTTAGCCATGATTGTTTTTTTTTTCTTTTTTATACAAATGTAAAAGTATTTTCAACATTACACATGGATTTAAAGGTGTTTTTTAATGTTATTTAGGGTACGAGTTTAAAATGCAACAAGTGAAACTTTGTGGGGTTCAATGTGCTAATATGCCAACTTTAAGGTACAAAATGTTAATACCAATGGTAGGGAGTTTATGATGCAAATTCCAATTTTATTGCTACGTCAGTCGTTTGATTTACGCTTATTTTGCCCTTTTAATAATGTACCCTCCTTATCGTTGGCTGCAAAAAGTACATCAGAGATTCAATTATATGTACATGGCCACATCAAGTATTCGTTTATAAAAGAGACAAATTTTCATCCAAATCAAGTATATACATCGGCTATATTTACTCAAAAATGTATATTCATGTTTAAATTATGAAAAATGTTTAGATTCAATAACACTTATATTAGAATGTAATAATATTTTTATAAAATCATTTATTCACATAATATTAATATTTTAAATGGTTTAGGTTTTAAAAATACTATTTTAAAATTAATATTTTAGCATTAAACTATTTTAATATGTTGATTTTACACATTTATGATTACACCCATATATAATGATATTAGGTAAATGAAAAAGAATTTTTATAATAATATAAATTATGTTAAATATAATAGATGGAATGAACTTTTTTTATTAATCATCAAGATATTAAAAATAAAATGAGTTATATAAAAAGGTTATAAAAGTGAGTTCATTCATAAAATATATGTTAAATATATATTAATAATTTAGGTAGTTTCGGGCACACGGATTTTTAGAACCTACCCAGTCCTAATTGAATCAAATATTTTTTTTTACTTAGAATCTATTCTATAGGTATAAAAATAGGACCTTATCACTCTTATTTTAGAGGTATCCAATGAGATCACCCACAAGTACCTTATCCAAGTCATACCTTTATCTTCTCTTAGTTGTTGATCATCTATGATAGATGACTATAAATAAAAAAATTTACACAGAAAGTTAATGTTTCAAATACAAAGGAATAGATTAGTCAAGCGATTTTTCTATCAATATCGTTTTTGTGAAACTCTTTTTTCTATGTAATCCCCTTCAACTTTAAAATATTGATATTCAAAGGAAAATCCACTCCATCTATTGTATTTAACATTATTTCTAGTATTTTGCAAATTTTTTTATTTATCCAATGTCACTGTAGATGGGCCCCATTGAAAATCAATATAATAAAATGGTTTAATATTAAATATTACTTTTAAAATTATATTTTCAATATCTAAACCATCTAAAATATCATTTATATATGAATAAATAATCATATAAAGTATTATTACGTTATAATATATGTATAAATATATCTAAATATTTTTTATAATTTACACATGAATAACACTATTTTTCAACAAATATGACAAACTTGATTTACTAGATAAACAAATAATATTAAGTATAATGAATGGATTGAATTTTTTATCCTTCTTTCCATTATACACTTATCATCATATATCGTTCGAATGACAGAACAAATCCTTGTCGTCTACAATATTCCAATTACAGGAGAATTTAATGTTCTGGATGCACGACGGAGCAGGTTTGTCAAACAACAAGAAATACGGCCCAAGAAAAAAAAAGGGTAAGATGGGTTTAAAATTATTATTAGCATATGAAAAGAAGCAAAAATGTCGATTAAAAAATAAAAAAACTGAGGAATCAAAATAAACCAAGGATTTTTCAGAAAATTACTGCAACGCTGCACTTTGAGCAAGAAGCTGCTGCTGCATTTTTTCTTTTTTCTTTTTTTTTTTTTTGGGGATTGGGAAGAAGCGCCTACTTTAAGCCAGGTTCTAACTAAGGTGCTTTTTATGCTTTTACACCGCCATTTCTTTTTTCGAAATCATAAGTAGGGCCAGACACTTCACTAAAAGCGGACGCTAACAATGCTTCCCACTTCCAAATGCAAGGCTAAATAGGCCCTAAGTAAAATTTAATTATTGATATAATTTGCACACGCATATTTTCAACAACATTCATGAATGATACATTGAAACTTACTAATTTATTGAAAAGAAGAAAGGTGTAATTTAGAAGTTTTAGAAATATAATTAACAATTTGGAATGGATCTCTTAGAGCATGGGTGTATTTGAAACTTTTGTTAAACAATGCGGGGGTCATTTTCCATTTTCCAAACCGTCGCATAAATTTACAACTATGATTAAAAGGTTAAATCCAAATATGACTACAGGTA
>JAXCLR010000081.1:17997641-18024482 GCA_035584095.1 Annona squamosa
TCGTAATTTTAAATTACGAAAAATGCCACTGATTTTAAAAAATCTAAAAAAAATATCTAAAATCTTCAAAAATAATAAAAATTGATACATATGTTAAATAAATTTATATTAACAGCTTTATCAAAAATAATTTCAAAAAAAATAAAAAAAAATAGGTGCAGTGTACTCAGGTGCGTGAGGCCGAATGCACCCGGGTGCACTGAATTAGGCTCCGATTTAAGGTAGGAATGACAGCAGCGCATTTGCACGCGTTACGCGTCTCCGGCAGCGGGATTTTGTACTCAGGAATTTTACAATATTTGTCAGCCGCTGAAACCGTAAGCAGGATTTCGTGCTGCTGCAGACGTACGGGAGTTCAGCCTCCGTCGCCGGAAGGACGGCTTGAGTTGACGAGTTTTTGCCCATAAGCTCCTGGCGTGAAAAGTATTTCCATGGCTTTTCTTCCTCGCTCTCTTCATCTCTTGCTTGCTTGCATCTGCGTATTTTTCTTCTTCTCACCATCTACCTCAACCGACACGCTTCTCCCAACTCGTAGCCTCAAAGACGGCGAGACCATAGTCTCAGCTGGCAAGACATTTGCGCTGGGGTTCTTCAGCCTCGTCAACTCCAACGACCGATACGTCGGAATATGGTACCACAACATTCTAGACGAAAACGTTGTGTGGGTCGCCAACAGAGAAAATCCACTTCCCAATGCCTACGGTGTCGTCACCATCACCCACAACAATCTAGTCATTTTGGGCGAGAGCCGCCGACCCGTATGGTCTGTGACTGTGAGGAAGAATGCAACAAGCGCCAGGCTGTTGGATTCTGGCAACCTGTTGCTAAACGACTTCCATGGAAGGATGCTGTGGCAAAGCTTCGATTACCCCACCAACACAATGCTTCCAGGGATGAAAATCGGCATCGATTACCGAACCGGGCTGGAAAGGTTTTTGACATCATGGAAATCGCCGAACGACCCGGCACAGGGAGAATTCTCGCTCCGGCTGGACCCACAAGGGCTGCCTGAGTTCTTTCTGTGGCAGGGCTCAAACCGTATTTGGAGAAGTGGGCCGTGGAATGGGCAGCGGTTCAGCGGAGTGCCGCAAATGAGCAACAGGTTCTTGTAAAACCTCAGCTTCGTTTCCAACGAGAACGAGACGTACTTCACCGGCGCTCTGTACAACGAGAAGTCCTTCATCTCGAGGATGGTGTTGGAGGTGTCTGGCCAAGTGCAACGGCAGATGTGGAGCAACCACCGGTGGAATCTGTTTTGGGCTCGTTCCACCGTTTGCGACGCGTATGGTCAGTGCGGCGAGAACAGTAGGTGCAACTCCGGCTCCGATCGTGATCCGCCTTGCGAGTGTTTGCACGGATTCCAGCCGAGGTTGCCGCAGAACTGGGCGTCGAGAGTGTGGTCGGATGGGTGTGGGAGGAGAACGCCGCTGAAGTGCGGAGGGGGAGATGGGTTCTTCAGGTTGGGGCATGTGAAGCTGCCTGAAACTTCGCGCGCTCGAGAAGTCAAATGTGGGAGCCGACTCAAGGAGTGCGAGGAGGAGTGCTTGAAGAACTGCTCTTGCACGGCTTACGCGAGTGCCGATATTACCGGAGGTGGCAGTGGGTGTTTCATGTGGGGCGGAGATTTGGTGGACATGCAGGTGTATGACGATGAAGGGCAAGATATCTACATTCGCGTGGTTGATTCAGAGCTTGGTATGTCTATGGATCGCTTGACTTGTTTCGTGTATTTGTACTTTCCATTGGGTAGTTTTTAAAAAATTCTTGTTTATGTTGTTTTTCGTTAAAACTGGGCTGAATCACAAAGGAATAGGTTAAGAAATCTTTGTTTTTGATCCAGTATATAACTGACGTAGCGTGAATTTGATGATTCTGCTGCGGATGTTGTAGATCCAATATAACCAACTGTTTGTTTCAAAGAAGATTTCTCTCATCAGGAGAAATCTCTCGCATCTTTCTATCTACGAGCAAGCAAACCTTCCTATAATAGAGTCCTTGTGCAAATCTTCCTCCGAATCACTAAACGAACAGTAGGGTCATCCGTGTTTACCTTTGAACAGAGCTATTTGGAGCAGAGCGTGATGAATTTTCAAGCCTTGATGTTAGAAATTTGGTGGGTAACTGATATTTCCAGGACATTCAGTGTGGAACGCAGGTTACAACCATTTATGTTTTAATAAAAACCTGAAAATTTCGATAACAGCATGATTTCATCTGGACAGAATCCGAAAGCGCACTTAAGAAAAAGATAATCATCCTGAGCAAAACAGTCGTTTCGGGGTTGATTCTTCTTTCAATTTGTTTCTGCTTGGTGCATGCGACAAAGAGAAACAGAAAAGGTTAAGTGCTTCCTATATGTGTATTTGGTGGAAATTCAGTTTTCTTTGTTGTAAATGGTGTTGAGTCCGATTCTCTGCCTCTTCCGATCACTCGAAATATAGGTCACAAGACAAGAGAAATGCAACGACAACTTTTTTCCGATGAAAATGATCTTGAGGACAGTCAGGAGGCCCCAGATTTGCCATTATTTGAGCTAAATGTTATCGTAGCTGCAACAAATAATTTCTCCAGTAAAAATAAACTTGGGGAGGGTGGATTTGGCCCTGTCTACATGGTAATTCTCGTCTTTACTCTTAGAAATAGAGAGATGATCATATGCATGCCGAAATTGCCCAACTTGGAAAACTGTGAGATCTGCTAGAGCTTCAATAACTAAGGTGAAGTTTCTCCAAGTGCAAAAGATAACCAGTTCATCAAGACAGACCATCATCTGTAGGATGATTTTGCTGGACAACATTACATCTACTGCAGCACTACGTGCCCATCCCATGAGATATGGAATAGGATGTGCATACTGTATGTAATGATTTCAATCTATATTCTCTTTGATTGAATCAAAGTCCAAACAGGCTGAATTGTGAATTTCAGGGTAGATTGATTAATGGGCAAGAAGTTGCAGTGAAAAGACTGTCCAAGAAATCAGGGCAAGGGAGCAAAGAATTCAAAAATGAGGTTTTGTTGATTGCTAAACTTCAGCACAGGAATCTGGTTAGGATTCTTGGTTGTTGCTCTCAAGGAGACGAAAAGATGCTGATCTACGAATATATGAGAAATAAGAGCTTGGACTCATTTATTTTTGGTTTGATTCTCTTGTTATCTCGCCATCATTTTTTTTTTCAAAACAGGGTGCAGATTGCTGGTCTCTTTGGACAACAGATGGACTCCAGATTATCTGTTTGAGTTCACAATACTAGCGTGAACTGAATTGTCATACTTCAGTGTATGTGGATCATCCTCTTTTTGGAAGACCTTTTGGCCTGTATCAAACATCGAATGATCTTGTTAATGGCAATTAACCTTTACTGTCACATTACTGGTCCATCTCACAACCATATTGTGAACAATCTGATCATCCCACATCTACATTCTTGCAGTTTGGAAGACTAGATCATCTTCATATGCAATGTTTCAAAGGCTTCTCCTTAATCTATATTCTTGATTAATGGGAAAATGCCTTGATTGTGCGACATCATTGATTCTCCCCAACCAAAGATTCTTCACCCTGGGAATTTCTTGGTACTGTTCAAACATTCTTGAATTCATTCATGAGTGTTGCCTCACACAGTTTATGATCTTCTATAGATGAAACAAGGAGAGCATTACTAGATTGGAGTCTGCGCTTTCAGATTATCATGGGGATAGCTCGAGGAGTTCTATATCTTCATGAAGACTCAAGGCTAAGAATTATTCATAGGGACTTGAAGGCCAGCAATGTTCTTCTTGACGATGAGATGAACCCCAGAATATCTGATTTTGGCATGGCAAGAATATTTGGTCGGAATCAAACTCAAGTGAACACTAACAGAGTGGTTGGAACCTAGTAAGTATTTCAAACATGAGATCGTGGCAATGTGCTAAATTGCCAATCAAGAAACCAGCACAATTCTGATTTTCAATTTGCGACAGTCGGGTCTGAGGATTAGCCGTTGAAGTTGTTGTTATACTGGGTGGCAACAATGAATGCTGCATGGAATGAAATTAAACATTTTGAAGTGGACCTGTCAGTAGATACCTTATAGCCATCCACTGGATAGGAAAAAAAATGCTTGTTTCCTTTTTTTTTTTTTACCAACCAAAATGGGACTTACATTCGATTAGGGAATTCTCTAGCAGTTAGTTCATCCCAACTGGTCAAGTTGCTAAAGTAAGGCCCTGCTCATAATGCAAACCAGTGAAAAGCAGATTGTAACGTTCTCTGCTTAGTGTTATCTAAAATTTGAATTTCATCATTGTGAATTCTACTTGAACATGGATTGCAGTGGTTACATGGCTCCGGAGTATGCTATGAATGGGTTGTTCTCACCAAAGTCAGATGTGTTTAGCTTTGGGGTCTTATTGCTAGAGATCATCAATGGCAAGAGGAACAATGGCTCTTTCAGTGATGATCCTTACATGAATTTGATAAGACATGTAAGGAGAAATTCTTCTCTTAATTTCATCCATCAAATAGGAGCTACTTGATGCACCAGCACAATTACCAGTCCATTCATTCCATTATAATTCGATATTATAAACTCATTTCTACTTTTAAGGTTAGCAAATCGTTTCTATTATAATTGTCCTGATTGTCTTAAGTCTCAGCCGGTTGGAATTAGCTATGCTATAGACTTTTTCTTGTTTCTTGAGTAATCCATTTAGATTGATGATGCATTATGTCTTGTGTATCATGTTGGGATTTTCAAAAACCATAATAAGTATAATATAATATCAAAGATAAACAACAATAATAATATAGGTAAGATGGTAATATTTTTGGTAGTGATGTAATGAGTCCAGGGATCGAATCTTGCCATGTGTTATTTTTGGCAATTGCAAACCAATTGAATGGATGCATTGGTTAAATGTGGGTGTTTTGCATTTTAAACCTTCTAATTTTGTCTATTATATTTTAAACTCTGATGTTTGGCCGTTTGCATTTTAGTCATTTGCATTTTAATCCTTCACTCATAATGGCACTAAAAGCTACCGTTAATTCATTCAAAATGACATAAATACCCTCTAATATATATTTTTTTAAAAATACCTAATCTGTATTAAAGGTAAAGATGTTATTGAAACCTCTAATAATAAAATAAAGAAAGCCTGATAGTCGACTTTAAAAATGTAAAAAATATATATTTTTTTAGTATTGGAGGGTGTTTTTGTCATGTTGTATGGATCAACGGTGGTGTTTAATGCCGTTATGGGGTAGAGTTTAAAATGCAAAGAAACCAAAGTTTTCAGGGTTTAAAATACAAACGGCAAACCTTCGAGGTTTAAAATGCAAATAGGCAAAGTTAGAGGGTTTTAAATGCAAAAAACCTATGTTTGAAATATTCAAATATTGACAGATATGTCCAAAACAACATTATAGCAGATTTATTAAATGCGAATTATTTATAATGAATGGATGTCTTAAAATTCAATCACACTCCTTTCCTCACCAAGACTTTAGTGTCCTATTCAAGACATCTTTACTCTTGTCTTAATTCAGACATGGTGTGTCTAAGTTGTTGTTTTGAAAAGTTGCCATGTTGTTTTGAAATTTTCTTCATTCAATTAAAAATTTTGTTTTCAAGTGTTCATGTGTCTAGAAAAAGTGTTGCTTTCTATTTTAGTTCAAGTTTCACTTTTTGTATCTTGAGGGCAACTATAAAATTACCTTAAACAGCATATAGTGTAGCAAAATTGCTTTAAAGAATTGATGTCGTAACGCCCCCGAAATGAAACTTGGTTCTGTTTTCACTTTTCACACTTTCCTTAATTTTCTCTTTTTATATTTTTCCCCAACATGTCATAGCAGGAAGTTGTCCTTAAAGACCTTAACTATGATAAAAATCCATAACACTGTTCTGTCGCTCAGAAAATTGTGATTTTTTTCCCCCTCTAATGCATAGGAGGGGAAAGCATATGATGATGGTTTTAATAGCAGCACATGCCATGGTGTATTCAACTGCTGGGTTGTCTTGCAAACTGACATCTGTAAAATTTTCAGGCTTGGGAATTGTGGCAAGAAGGCAGAGGTCTAGAGGTTGTTGATCCAACGGTGGCCGGTACCTGTGACACCATTGAAGTTAGGAGATGCATTCAAGTGGGACTCCTATGTCTGCAAGAAAATGCAATTGATAGACCAACCATGGCATCTGTAATTTTCATGCTTGCCAACGACACGGCCATACCTTCCCCCAAAAAACCAGCATTTTGTGTTGAAAGTGGGTTAGCCAAATCAGATTCATCTGCAAGTGGGCCTGGTTCATGTTCTATCAATGAAGTGACTGTTACTGATATGCAGGCTAGGTAAACCTTCCAAATCACTGTTGGCACACGGCAATTGATATTTGCCAATTAGTTGCTTGTCCATATGTAACAGAAGACCATTGTGATTAGTAGTGCCCGGACAGACGATGTATGTATATAACACATTAGGTGGTCCAAAGTTCATTCGGGATTGAGATCAGCAATATGCTATGTCATGAATTTGGAGAAACCGAAGGAATTGAGCAGAGGAACACGTAGTCAGGTTGCATGTATTTGAATATCTTCTATTGATGCTGGTGCTGTAGCAGTTCCAGCCAGAGAACAAATCTAAGAAGATTGTATGCTATTTTTGGCAGTTTGATTTTGATACTAGGAAAAAGGAAAAATTTCATTGCCAAGATTGTATGCTGTTTTTGACGGTTGATATTAATGCTAAGAAGTAAGAAAGGGAAAAATGTCTTAGTGATTTTGATTTCTGAATCTCTACTCGTCTTGTTTGCAACTGCTTGCAAAATTGCTCCAACCAGTCCTCATCGAGAGCTTGAAGATGTAGTCAATGTCAATACCGTTGTTGACTCTTCAATTAATGTCGGTAGCTTTGATTGTCTCAATCACTGACTGGGTATAAAGTCAAGAAATCATTTGTCTAAAGCTCTGGCAAAATTTCTCTTATATGCACCTAATTTCTAATATATTCATGACCTTATAAAAATTTTATAGTATTTTGCTTTAAATTTTTATTATATCCATCCAGTCAAAACAATCATTAAATACTATATTAAAAATACAATTTAACCTTTTAAAAATTTTCCTAGTAGAAACAATTTACCCTTAATATGATATTTGAATTACTTAGATTTACAAATTAATGATTTAACACATTGATTGAATTATATTAGGATTGAATGGTTTCAATCAAAAATTATAGAAAGGTAAAAATTGTCTTTTCAATGAGATTGTTAATAAGTATTTTGATTTTATAATTATAATACGAATTTAAGGTAAAATATTACAAAAATAATTTTTGAAATAATGTGAGTATAATAAAAATTATAGGCACCAGTCAAAAAAATAAAAATTATATGCAAATGGTGTGAGTAGAAAAGAAATTTTACTTAATGCCCTCTGTCGACCAGTGTTCCAGGCCTCACCATGTCGGTATCATGTGGTGGCTTTCATGCCATGACCCTTGGTCGAACCATGATGGGCGACCTCTACTGGGAGAATGTAGCGGTGGCAAAGGAAAGAGGATCATATAAAGCCCTTATTTTATCCTACAGGCGAAGCACTTAAAAAAAGTGTAGTTTATCTAATATATTCTTAATATCTAAACCATTAATTGCATTCTAGTTAAAATCTTATATGATAAAATAAAATTTTTATTATTTATATGAGTTTTAAAAATTAAATTCGTTAAAATATTTTTTTAAAGATAATTCGTTAAAATATTTATTGTTGGATTGATGATAGTTTCATGAATATTGTATTATCCTTTTTTTTGTAAGTATATTTTTTGTGTTAAATATGATGTGTGGATTTGATTTGTATAATAAGTATTAATATTATAAAAATATTATATAATTTAAAGTTTAAATTTCATTTCTAGATACTTATTACAACTAATTATACATATATTCAATACATCTAATTTTTCATATAAATATTTTAATAGAAAAATAATGACTAATAAATGATTTGGATGTTTTATTACATATCCCAAAATCCCCTTTTTTGTTTTAAAATAATTCCCACTTTTTAAAAATGCGGTGTCTGTTGGTTCGGCTTAATGGCAGAGCAACCACATTTCAAGGGTGTTTGGGAACCCGTAAAGTCTCTGGATAAAAATTTTTTTACGTAAAATATTTTAAAATGGAATGCAAGAAGTAAAGAGTAATTATATAGAAATAATTGAAAAATAGAAAAACTATATAGCAAAATATAAAAATTAATAAAAGAAAAGATAATTATGAAAGTGAAAAGTTTTGATTTGAACAATATTTTGATGTTGCCAAACATGCCCTTAGAGTGCCTATGTTTAAATAAAAAAACTTGTCCAAATTAAAATTTTTTACTCACCACAATTACTTTATTTTTTATTATTTATTCATATATTCCTATACAATCATATTTACACAATTACCTATTCAAGAAACGTATATATTATAACTTTTTTTTTTTTTACTTTTCATCATTATTCTTATCATATCATATTATTTTCTACGTATTCAAAAAATTTTACATGAAATTTTTTTAATAAAATTTTTTATCATCTTCTAAATGCATGTATATCAATATAAAGTCACATCTATGATAAATTTAAAAATTAAATGTTTCAAGTGGAGTACAACACAATTATTATAACAATATTATTAAAATTTTAAAATAATTTCATTTGCAACTTGACATTAAATGACCTTAATAAATGTTATAATATTCAATAAAACAACATATATTTAAAATTTTGAATTACAATTAAGAGTATTAAATTGCAGAATAATATTGATAATAGATTTTTAGTTCATTGATAAACTATGTGAATGGCGTAACTTGAACAACATATATGCAGTTAAAAATAAAAATTTATCATGACTCAAAAAATTAAAATTTTTTTTATCAACATAAACTATTTATAAAGTTAAATGCACATCTATATAAATAATATTTACATTAATAAGTTATAAAATAAATATATCCATCTAACATAAATGTATTCATATAAGTTAGTTATATAGCTTATAAAATTAATTTATACCTTGCAAGTTAGTTAAGGTGAGTCGAAACATAGTTAACTCCTATACTTCCAAAATTGAAAAATGGGTCTCACCTCCCAATTCGCTCTCCTTTACCCATTCAAAATTCTTATCCACCCTTTGTGAAAATAGAGCAGGGACAATTCGGGTGCACCCAACCTTTTTTTTATCTGCTGAGCCAGGAAACGCCGGATGGATATATTAAAAACTAGAGTCCCGTAGGTATATTTTAGATTTTCTCTTTTGTAAATTCATCTCCGCTGGAATCACGCCATTCAAGATTCAACTCGCCTGGGAAGAAATTTGTATTTGGTACGCCTTTTTTACATCTTGATAGCCCTTTCACTGCTCTCATGTGATGAAGGAAAGTTTTATAAATCTCCCACCACAGAGAGAATTTATATAACAACTCATCGAGAAAAGTATTTTTGTGCCCATCAGAGATCGAACCCACGACCTGACATCACCGCCCTTCGTGACCAACCGGGATATCACCCCGTTGGCTAGGCAGCGGCCTCTTGGGTAATCTGATGTGCAGTAGCCAATCAGGCGATGCCTGGTGGTAGTAGTACCAGTACGTAATACCATAGCGTTGGGGGAATGAGCGGCGTAGCCGCAGACTTCGAAATAGGGAATATTTGTTAGAGTATTAAATGAAAATTATAAGAGAAGCCCTAATTATAATACAAAGTGACGAGTAAGCAGTAAGAACTGAGAACCTCTCACATTACTGTCGCGCTGGATCCCTGTTTCGCTTGCATGAAAAGGTCAATCAGTGAGTCCCACCAAGTCACGTCTCTTGCTCTTTCTTCTTCTTGCACCAGCGTACTCATAAGTCATAAATGCGGAGTCGGAAAAAATCTCACTCAACACCAAATGGTGGATGTGCAAGGCAGCTTGGCCGTGGAAGAGTAGCAGCACTCCGCAACTGCTTGCTTTTCGAGGGTTATGGCGTTTCTTCTCATCGCTCCTCTTCATCTATTCATCGTTTTCTTTTTTCTCTTCTTCTCATCATCCACCTCAAGTGACACGTTACTTCCAAACCACGCTATCAGAGACGGTGAGACCCTGGTCTCAGCCGGCAAAACTTTCGTGCTCGGATTCTTCAGTCCGGGGAGTTCCACAAACCGATACGTCGGAATCTGGTACTACGAGGTCCCAGATCAAACAGTTGTGTGGGTGGCCAACAGAGAAAATCCACTTGCCAATGCCTCTGGCATCCTAACGGTCGTTGGCGGCGACCTAGCAATCTTGGATGAAACCCGCCGCGTGATGTGGTTGGCGCGGAATGCTACGATGATGACTGATGCCGAGAACACCACAATGGCGCAGCTTACGGATTCAGGCAATTTGGTGCTCGGCAATGGCATCGAAGGGAGAACGCTGTGGGAGAGCTTCGATCATCCCACTGACACAGGTCTCCCAGGAATGAAGCTGGGCTTCGCCCGGAACACCGGCCTAGATCGCGTGTTGATTTCCCGGAAGTCCCCCGACGATCCAGCGGCCGGAGAATTCTCGCTCCGGCTAGACCGGCAAGGGCAGCCAGAATTCATGTTGCAGAAGGGCTCGAGTCGGGTGTAGCGGAGCGGGCCGTGGAACGGGCTGCGTTTTGGCGGCACGCCGCAAATGAAGCAGAACTTCATGTACAGCTACAAGTACGTGTCCAATGAGAACGAGACCTACTTCATGTTCAACCTCGACAACGCGTCCATCCCCTCGAGGCTGGTGGTGAACGGGTCCGGAAAGCTCCAGCGGCTGACTTGGATGGAAAACGCTCGTCGGTGGAATCTCTACGTATCACTTCCAGCAAATGAATGCGACGAGTACGGGAAGTGCGGGATCAACGGCGGGTGCAACCCGGAAGCATCGTGCGAGTGTTTGCGCGGGTTCCAGCCGAGATCGCCGGAGGAGTGGTATTTGAGGGATGGGTCGGACGGATGTGAGAGGAGGAAGGCGCTGACGTGCGGGAACGGCAGTGAAAGCGATGGGTTCCTGAAGGTGGAGCACGCGAAGGTGCCGGACACTTCGGGGGCTCGAGTCGAAGGTCGAGGTGGGCTGAAGGAGTGCCAGGACGCGTGCTTGAGGAACTGCTCTTGCACGGCTTACTCGAGTGCCGATATCAGCGGCGTTGGGGGTGGGAGTGGGTGCGTGATGTGGGGTGGAGATTTGATGGATCTGCAGGTGTATGATGATGGAGGGCAGGATCTCTACGTACGTGTGGCGGCTTCGGAACTAGGTACATAACGTTATTCACAGCCGATATCTAAGTATCGAACATATCCTTTTTTAGTACGATTTGATTGCTCTTGTAAATAACCCAAAAAAAAATGCTCTGACTATTAATGATTGAGATTCCCGCAAATCACTATAGGAAAAGAACATGATGAGTTTTCTAGTCATGAAATTTGATATTTCCGCAAAATTCAATGTGGATCGCAGGTTACAACTTTTTTTTAACTTTTAGTAAAGGTTTTAAATTTTCACTGACGACCAGATTTCATCTGGACAGAGTCCAAAGGCGCAATTAAGAAAAAGAGAGTTATCCTGAGCACATCAATCATTTCCGGGTTGATTCTTATTGCAATTTGTTTCTGCTTGGGGCATGAGATGAAGAGAAAAAGAAAAGGTATAATGCGCCCCGTATGTGTATTTGGTAGACATTCGGTTTTCTATGCGTACATGGTCGTCGGTCTAACATTCTGCCTCTTCCAAACACTCGAAATTTAGGTCAGAAGAGAGAAATACGACAGCAATTTTTTTCTGACGAAAATGATATTGATGACGATAAGTAGGTCCCAGATCTGCCGTTATTTGAGCTAAATGTTATAGCAGCTGCAACAAATAACTTCTCCAGTGAAAATAAACTTGGGGAGGGTGGATTCGGCCCTGTTTACAAGGTAATACTCGGCTTGCCACTTAGAAATGGAGAAATGACCATATGCATGCAGAAATTGCCCAACCTGGAAAATTGTGAGATATGCAAGAGCTTGAACAACTAGGGTGAAATTTCTCCGAGTACAAAAGAGAACCAGTTCATCGAGCCAGACATTATCTGTAAGACGATTTTGACGGACCATGAAACATGGAATAGGATGTGCAATGCTGTACATGGTAATTTCAATTTATATTGTTTTGATTGAATCAAAGTCAAACATGCTGAGTTGTGAATTTCAGGGTAGATTGATTAATGGGCAAGAAATAGCAGTAAAAAGACTGTCCAAGAAATCAGGGCAAGGGAGCCAAGAATTCAAAAACGAGGTTATGTTGATTGCTAAACTTCAGCACAGGAATCTGGTTAGGATTCTTGGTTGTTGCAGTAAAGGAGAGGAAAAGATGCTGATCTACGAATATATGAGAAATAAGAGCTTGGACTCATTTATTTTTGGTTCGATTCTCTTCTTATCACGCTGTCATGTTTTTGCAAAACAGGGTGCTGATTGCTGGTCTCATTGGACCATAAATGGAACCCAAATAATATGCATGAGTCCACGCTACCTGTGAGAGCTGAATGTTCGCTTTAATGCATGTAGATCATTTCCCTGTTTGAACGGTTTTTTTGTCCATATCAAACATTGGATGATCTTAGCAATGGTAAGTAATCTTGACTTTCACATTTCTAGTCCATCTCACAACCATATCGTGAACAATCTGATCATCCTACACCTACATTCTTGCAGTTTGGAGGACTAGATCATATGCAATGTTTCAAAGGCTTCTCATGAACCTATATTCTTGATTAATGGGAAACAGTCTTGATTGTGTGGCATCATTGATTCCCCACAACCAAAAGATTCTTAACCCTGGGAATTTCTTGGTACTGTTCAAACATACTCTTGAATTTGTTCTTGTGTGTTGCCTCACATAGTTTATGATCTTCTGTAGATGAAACAAGGAGAGCATTACTAGATTGGAGTCTGCGCTTTCGAATTATCATGGGGATAGCTCGAGGAGTTCTATATCTTCATGAAGACTCAAGACTAAGAATTATTCATAGGGACTTGAAGGCCAGTAATGTTCTCCTCGATGATGAGATGAACCCCAGGATATCAGATTTTGGCATGGCGAGGATATTTGGAGGGAATCAAACTCAAGTGAACACTAATAGAGTGGTTGGAACCTAGTAAGTATTTAAAACGTGAAACTGTTGCAATACGCCAAATTGCCAATAAAGAAATCCAACATAATTTCAGATTTTGTGAGGATTAGCAATCAAAGTGGTTGTTATAATGGGCGGCAATAGTGGATTCCACACACAATCAAATTGACCAATTTTGAACTGGACTAGTTGTTAGATCCCTTATATTCGTCCTTTTTTCTTTTTTTTTTTTGGCCGACCTAAAGGCGACTAACTATCCTCTTAGGGAGTTTTCTCGCAGCTAGTTCATTCCAATAGGTCAAGTTGCTAATGGTAGGCCCTGCTAACACAAACCTGTAAAAAGCAGATTGTAGGGTGGTCTGCTTAAGTGTTGTCTAAAATTCGAATTTCATCATTGTGAATTCTACTTGAACATGGATTGCAGCGGTTACATGGCTCCAGAGTATGCTATGAATGGTCTGTTCTCACCAAAGTCAGATGTGTTTAGCTTCGGGGTTTTATTGCTGGAGATCATCAATGGCAGGAGGAACAATGGCTCCTTCAGTGATGATCCTTACAAGAATTTGATAAGATATGTAAGGAAAAATTCTTCTCTTAATTTCATCCATCAAATAGGGGCTACTTGATGCACCAGCACAACTACCAATCCATTCATGCCATTATAATGCCTCTCATAAACTCATTCCTACTTTTAATGTTAGTGAATCATAATTATCCTCATTGTTTTAAATCTCTGCTGGTCGGAGTTAGCTATGCTAGAGACTTTTTCCTTTTTCTTGAGAATTCATCCATTTAGATTTGTGATGTATTATGTCTCGTGTGTTGTAGAGGAAAAAATTATCACGAATTTTAGAGAGCAATGCACTTATCCTCAGCTATGATAACAACCCATATCACTGTTCTGTTGCTCAGAAAATTGTGACTTTTTTTTTCCCTCTAATGCATAGGAGGGAAAACATATGAAGTATGTCATGGTGTATTAAACCCATGTTCAACTACTGAGTTGTCCTGCAAACTGACATTTTGTAAAATTTTCAGGCTTGGGAATTGTGGCAAGAGGGCAGAGGTCTAGAGGTTGTTGATCCAATGATGGCCAGTACGTGTGATACCACTGAAATTGGGAGATGCATTCAAGTGGGACTCCTATGTGTGCAAGAAAATGCAATCGATAGACCAACCATGGCATCTGTAATCTTCTTGCTTGCCAACAATACAGCCTTGCCTATCCCCCAAAAACCAGCATTTTATGTTGGTAATAGGTTCACAAACTTGGATTCTTCTGCAAGTGGAATTGGTTCATGTTCTATCAATGAAGTGACTGTTACTGATATACACCCTAGGTAAACCTTTCAAAGTTCAAGTCACTGTTGGCAACTGATATTTGCTAATTTGTTGCTGATGTCCACATGTAACAGAGAATCAATGTGAATACTCCTGTCCACTTATGTAAATGTATATGTAATGCTCCTTAGGAGGTCCAATTTTCTTTCGGGATTGAGATCAGTGATATGCGGTGTCAGAAATTTGAAGAAAGCGAAGGAATTGAGGAGAGATGAATGCGTGTTGTCAGGTTGTTTGTAATTGAATATGTTCTATTGAGGCTAGTGCAGAAGCAGTTCCAGATAGCAAAATTTTATTGTATGCTACTCTTGATAGTTTGATATTGGCACTAGGAAAGGGGAAAATGCCATAGTGAATTACAAGTGGGATGGGTTCATGTTCCACAAATCATCTGAAAAAATTTTGAATTACATTTAAGGTAGACCTACGAGAAACCCATGATATATTAGTTCCCTTGATGTGCAAGCACAAGAATTTACGTGGTCCAAACAAAATTCAAAATTGAGACTGAATTAAGATCAGTCATGCCATTATTGGAGCTGGGTTTGAAGGGTGTGATAGGGTTGAAACTGAGAAACACAAGCAGGAGCAATTGCAAAACAGTGTACATAAGGTATCCCATTGGAGTGAAATTGCGTTTTCCTAACTGAAATTTCTTTAGAATTGAAATCATTGTCCCTAGATAGGGCTACCAGATCTTGCATTCGGGAAGTCAATCATGACTAATCCAATTTGTATCAAAATTAATATGAGCCATCCAAAAGAAGACGCTGATATGTGGTCTGGATTGTAGGTAAGAACCATGTGTGGATCTCTGACACAACATCAAGGTGGGCCTGCAGACAGCGAGTCCATTCCAATGGCCATTGGAACAATGTAATCGGGTTGGATTGATCAATGCTTATGTTTTGGCTAGGAAAAACCAACTGTTTGATCGGGTCTAAACGAGAAACTGTATCAAGCAAATAGGCAGGATAAATCTTTTAACCTTGACCAGAAGAACCTGATGAGCAATGGGATATAATTGGTGTGAACATGGAATGGAATGTACTGGAGGTGGCTTTTCAAATAGCTAATTATGGCTTCTTGTTATGTCGTGCTAAGTGAAACGTAACTGTAACTAACTGTCAAGACTTAATGGATTTCAGGTGGGGAAGATGCCGCAGGCACACAACAGGGACTCACCATCATCATCTAGGTTAGACGCCCATTTTAATTATCTGATCACATCACACTCTTAGTGGGTTATGTCTCGATCTCCCCTGATCTGTATCATAATGTGGAATATTAATTAGATTATTGGAGGTATAGGCAAGGAGTCTTATGGGCCTGTTTGGTATTCGATTATAACGTTGCATGCAACATGAATTTAGCTACATATATTGAGAATTTGGCTGCTTATTTGGCCGCATACGCTTGGTTACGTGAGTGAAGATTTTGGCTAGGGGTTAGAATTAAGGCACCTCAACCAGTGGCCCACCTTGACCCAACTCATTTTGCTATCGTCAAATTATCATTTTAATGATCTTGTACGGGGAGGAGTTAAACATTTTGACCTGAATTTAAAAATAGAATTGACGTGGATGGACTGACCATATCGCTCTATATATTCATATAATAAAAGTATATTTTCAATCTTATTTTTATATTTTTCAAAATTCTTAAATTATTTATAGTTAACTATACTCTAATTTAATTGTCAAAGTTATGTCTTGTTGTAATTAACATGTAAGTTTGATTTCAATTAGTCTTTAAACTAAGGATATTAACAAATCTAATTTAATTGTCAAAGTTATGTCTTGTTGTAATTAACGTGTAAGTTTGATTTAAATTAGTCTTTAAACTAAGGATATTAACAAATTAGATTAGGCTTGCTAGAGCCTAACCCTAATTCTAACCCATTAAAAAATTTTTAAACCCAATTTATTTATTAACACATTTAAAATACTTAAATTCTAATTCATTTATAACTCATTCAATATTCAAATTATCAGTTTGTTCGTGTTGTAAATAGATAGAAAGAAAACTAATTAAGTCCTATTTAGTATTAATGTATAATGAGCTCTACTTTTATGTAACCAAGTTATCTAGAAATGGTTCCATGCAATCCTCTCCATCTTGAATACCTCGAAAATTCATAGAAATGATTTTTCTTTTATGTAATCATGTTATATAGAAATGATTCTACGATAATCCTCTCCACCTTGAATGTCTCGAAAATTCATAGAAAATCCACATAATCTATTCTATTGAGTATCATTTATTTAGCTAAAAGACTAAGTTGTATGGAAATAAAAAATGTAGACGGGTTGCATTTGCTTAAAAATATATTTATTTATCTGCAAATTATGAAAAACGCATAAATTCATTCATCTATACTTTAGAATGTAATGTTGGGTAGAATCATTTGTCCACATAAGAATTATATTTTAGATGATATAGATGTTAAAAATACAAATTTAAAATTAACATTTAGCATTAAAATATTTTATTTTGTTGATTTTACACATTTGTAAATGAAGCTTATGTGCAATAATAATAACTAGGTGAAAGAGTTTCTATGATAATATTAATCATAATAAATATAATAATTGAAAAGATTTTTCATCAGCTATAAATGGTATAAAAATTATTGAAATTAGATAGAAGAGAGGTTTCATAGAGTCATATTCCATATATAAAACAATTAAACATGATAACTTAAGAAACATGACAACAATTTAATTGGTTTACAAAAAATGCGCCAATACAAACTTTTGTTTAATGACTAATCTAGCATCACGCTTGTTTGTTATCGCTCCAAGATACACATAATATTTTTCTTTGTTTTAATTTAACAACTCAATTCAAATGAATAGCCATGTGAGCAAGGTGCCACCTAACATGGGTTCAAGTCACCCCTTCCTCATATGGATTGAGAATTTTTAATTTTCTCCTTTTGTGCAGAGATATTTGTAAATTTTCTCCGAATGGGGAGTGTTATAGAAAGATTTTTTCTCTTTTATGAAAGTTATGATTGTGCTTCACTATAATATGAGTTGTCATGATGTATAAACATTCATAAAAACATATATGTGGAAAACTTGAAAACATGCATAAAATATAAGGAAGCATCAAGCAAATTTTTTTAATTAAACACAAACAATTACATTTCAGATATCATACGGAGCCCTTATCTTTTACGGTCGGACGCATGACCCTAAAAAGATATTTTATTTGATTATTTTATTTTTTCATGGACAAGTAATTCTAAGTGTATTAAATCTATAAATCAAATTTTATTATTTTTAGATATTTTTAAGTATTTGTTTTGAATTTTTAAACACATCGGCATTTCCATAATTATGAGATAATTACAGAAATGCCGTTTTGTTTAAAAAATAAAAAAAAATACTTAAAATATCCAAAAATAGTAAAACTCAATTTATAAATTTAATACATCTAGATTTGCTTGTAAAAAAATATATATTTGGGCTAGACGCATAGCTGTCCCCATGCATCCAACCGCAAAAGATCACACGACTATCATATATTATCACAAACTAGTTGGCTTTAATAGGTAATTAACGATATAGATAGTTAGACAGGTTCAACATATCATTAACATTTTCCCATTACCATTTATTTAATTAAATGAGTGGGTAGATTAACAAATCACAACTCTTTATTCAGGAAACTCATCCCCAACTAATTTATAAATGGACGGGACGAGCACATTCATGGGTTAACCCAATTCATTAATATTCATACTTTAGACTAAATAAATATTTTAAAAATTAGAAACTTTCAAAATTGACTTGAATTGTTATCCCATAATTTCAGTTCAAGTTTCACATTAAATTTTCAATAAAGTTTGTTTTGTTAACTTATTATAAGACATTTGTTACATAGTTATAGTATTCATGTTTAATAATGTTTTTGGTATATCGAAAAATATTTTATCCTCAATAATCAGTAAAATATTGAAGTACTTAACCTTTAAATTTAATATAGATATGATTTTATATTCAATAAAAATACAAATTCTTAAAACTATTATACCTTACTAGCATTTCTACCGGACCTATTGCTTTACTACAAATCTAAAGTTTATCTCTAGTCTTACTGAAGAAAGAAAAGGGTCAACCCACCTTATAAAAAATATAGTTAGACAAAAATTCAAAAAAAAAAAAAAAAGTAGGATCAAGGATAATGCAACCTAGATCGGGTATGACTTGTCATGATTCCACTTTTAATTTTGTCTCTTTTAATGATACCGTCAAACCTTGTTATCAACCATTATTACCATAATTGGTATCAACCATTATTACCATTATTGGGATCTAAGCTTTTGGGAAGCTGATACAAAGGGTTATTCATTCGTGTCTGAGAGAGAAGTAGAGAACCAAAGAAAACATTCTTAATGAACAAAATAAGATGAAGACATATTAAAAACTCTTATTATTTCCTTTCTCATCAAAAGTCGCATATGGTTTCTTTTTCCCCTCTTGTCTTACTCTAAAAGCTCAAGTTATTTTTTTTATTATTGAAATTAAAAAAATATGATCGCGTTAGCCTGACCTAAACAATAACTTATTTAGCACGCCTTAAAAAATTCATTCATAATTTTTTTTTTTACTTTTTTCCAATAAATTTTTTAATGTATAGATTTAAAATATAAACAAAATTTTATCATTTTTGGGTATGCACATATATTTTTTTAAGATTTTTAAATATAAGAGTATTTTAATCATTTTCAGCCATTAAAAAGGGATAAAATATCTTCATGTTCAAAAAATCTTAACAAATATATATATATATATACACATATAGAAAAACAAAAATTTTGGTTTATATGTTAAATACATTTATATTAAGTTATTAACAAGTGTGGGGGGAAATTAAAAAAAAAAGTTTTTAAAATGGACTAAGCAAGTTGCTTTTTAGTTAGGACTAATAAGATCATTTCTCGTAATTAAAAGATAATTTGTATGACCGTTTTTCAAACAATGAAATGCTTTATGTGATTTTTGAGGTAAGCGTGCAATCTATAAAATATTCTTTTCAACTTAAAACCTTGTCTATTGATTGTAAGCTTTCTTTAAGTTCCCATAGCTTGCCTAGGCCTCCACCTAGCATCGCTGTTTACTTTTGGCTTTATCAATCTGTTAAGAAAAGGTCTCTAAAAGTGGAGTAATTGAAGAAGTAAACAGCTTACCTAAAACAGGCATTATTCTAATTCTTAAAATATTTATACACAAACTTTACATATGTTAAAATTGTATTTGAATTTTTTCGATTTATTAGTAAAATTTATTTTGACTTTCAAAACTTTCTCTAAATAAAAAATTTAAGAGGCTGCAATTACGTTTATGCATGTTGGTTTGAGGTTCTCGCCATATGGAATGAATTGTTTTATAAGATGTGTGACGTTGATGCTTTAGTCAAAATGTTTTTCACTTTCGAAGAAGGTGTAAATGCTAGGTTCTGGCGATTGTTGATGAAATATTGCGAAATCTAAATTATTTATCTCATTTTAAATAATATTTTTATATTACAGATAAAAATTATTTCAAAAATAAATATACATACATCAAACTCAATTTAAAATTTTAAAAGGTTTATGTATAAATTTTTAAATGATTTAATTTTATGATAAATTGTTCTTATTATTTTATGATAAGGGTGTGTTTAGCAATAGCAAAAAATGTCAAACAAAAACTTTTTCAATATAAAAATTTGCACTTTTCATAACTATTATATATTTTAATCATTTCTTCACATCATCCTGTATGACTAACCTATTTTTTAATTATTTCTAAACAACTAGCCTATCAATTTTAATATAATTTTTTCAACTTCTTATCTTTATCTTCGTCATATCATATTTTTTAATTCAAAAAATTTTATATAAAAAATATTTCATTCATTATTACTTTACAAACATACCTTAAAATTTTTGTTTATTCACTATATTAGATATTCTAGATTTCCCCATCAAAAAAGATATTCTAGATTTCACAAAATAACCTTTGGTGAGTACTAATCCAAACGTTATCACTTTTCAAAAGTGGAACACGTTTTCCATGAATTGCTAAGGTCGTTTTATACCTTATGGCCTTGAAGAGTTATCCAGTTAGGTTGAGTAGATAGTTTTATTTGTTAACTTAGGCTATAAAATATCTTCTCTTTAATTTTTCTTGATTTTTTTAAAACTGTTATCTAAGTGTATTTAATTAATATACTGAGTCTTATCATTTCTAGATATATATATATATATATTGTTTTATAATTTCAAGTATAGTGATATTATAATTATTTTTAGTAGTTAAAATCGCTAAAATATCCTTATATTTGTAATTTTTTTTAAGAAAATACAATTTTCAATGTTGGTACAATTTGGCATATTAATTAAAGAGGCATGATCTTATTAGCCTAAGCTTAATATTGGTTTACTTAGCCCATTTCAAAAAATTTATTTAAAATTTTTTTATTTTTCTATAAACTAATTAATCTATGTGTATTTAATATACGGATAAAGTTTTACCATTTCAAAAATGTCTTTATATTTTTTAAATTTTTAAACGAAAGGTTATTTGAGTAATTTTAAAATGACTAAAATAACCCTTTGCTTAAAAATTTTAAAAAATATATACATATATTCAAAAATGATAATACTTAATTTATACATTAAATATATCTAAATTAATAAGTTCATAGAAAAAGAAAAAATAATTAACAAGTAAGTTTTTGCAATGGGCTAAGTAACGTTACTTAGCCTAGAATAATAGGATGACTCTTCTTTTAATTAAATACTGACGACAAAAGTTTTACAACCCAGGCTAACAAATGACACTGGTATTCGGCCCGTAGCCGTGGTCAGCAACCTCTGCAGTGGTACTGGAAAGTACGTGAAAGCTGGCGCATTGGGTTTGGTTGGGAGAGTACCGTGCCGAATTGCACGCATAGACAGGATGACGAGGTCGACTGGGAACGTAATTGCTTTCGCGACATGATATATATGCATGACGTATTTTCGATGTCATGCTTAATCCATTTATTAATATATACAGCCTGACAAATACAATCGCAAAATAATTTCTCAGTCAACAGAAAGATGACAGGAGAGGAAATTAATTGTTGACGTTTGTAAATTATTAATCTTCGTCACTTGTTTTCAAGAACCAACCATGGCCCAGCCAGGACTTTTGATGAGATATAATATTTTCTTTTGTGAAAGAAGACACTCTCCTGTCTGAACTTGAAATCCAGATTTTACTCGTGCATACACAAATTTCAAACCAATTAGCTATGCTTTTCAATGGATCAAGAAAAGAGTATGACGGAAAGTGCAAGAATGGAAAACCTAATTGTTGTACAGCAAAGGGAAGAAATATTGATCAAGGATGTTACACAGGCAATTCCAAACTATACAAAGAACTTGTTCCTCTTGCCCCAACATTTGTGTGATGAAATCAATGCACAATTGAGCAAATTCTGATGTATGTGGCAAAAAGAAAGGAAAGAGGAAAGCTGAATTTCCTAGAAGAACTTGTGTTTTTTAGAAGCAGGGGATGGAATAGGCATCAGAGAGCGGATCACGTTTCACATGACTTCAGTCGCTAAACAAGCACGAAGAACAGCAACAAAGCAAATTCCCTTTGCTATGATTCCTAAAAGCTTGCTATTTCCCTTCTGAGGATTTAAAATCCCAAACAGCTGCTCATGCGTGTGGAGGAGCATGACATTGGCGCGTGATTTGATAAAGATGGAGGTTAAAATGGAGGATGGGTTCGGGCAGTAACATCAGTTTTTTCATTGACAAATGGGCACACGGGTATCAAACTATATAAACAGGGGCCGAAGAAGCTGGAAGGTGGAGGAATTCCCTTGGGTGGCCGGCGAATCTGGATGACACCAAGTGAGGCATGTCCCTCTTCCGAGTTCTGATCATTAATTTATACGCATGTTTTAAATTTCATTCTCATTTGTTAAAAATTCTTAAATTATTTGTGGTGAACTATACTATAATTTCATTTTCAAAGTTACATCTTGTAGTAACCAACATATATGTTTGATATAAATAAGTCTTCAGACTGAATATATATTTAAAAAATTAAAACTTTCAAATTTGACATAAATTGTTAACTCGGAATATTGATCCTAGTTTCAAATTAAATTTTCAGTAAGGCACGTTTTGTTAACTTTTTAAATACATTTGTTACACAGTTACATTATTTAGATTTTATAATGCTTTTTACTATGGCTAAATTTATTTTACTTTCACTAATTAGTAAAATATTGAAGAACTTAATTTTTTGAATTAACATAAATATGACTCATATTAAGGGTGTGTTTGTTTATAATAAAAATTTTCAAACTAAAACTTTTTAATTAAAAATTTTTCACTATCTAACAATTACTCTATTTTTAATTATTTTTTCATATATTCTTATATAAATTATTTTAATTTTCAATCATCTTTATACAACTACTCATACAATCATCTCTATATTGTTATTCATACAACTAAACTACGTATTTTAACTTTATTTTCTTTACTCCTCATAATTACTTCTATCATATTATATTATTTTCTTCTATTTCAAAAATTTTTTTACACTAAAAATTTTTGAATCGAAAAATTTAATGCTTGCTAAACATGCCCTAATGTGTATGCAAAATTTTAAAACTATTATACTTAGTTCGTACTTTTTACCCAACTTGCCGTTCGGATGTTAACTTTTAAGTTTGTTTCAAAATCTATTTAAAAAAGATAAAAGTTTAATTTATTTTGTTCTGACTTGGTATAAAATATAGGGTTATACAAGATTTTTTTTAAAAAAAATCAGATCAAAGTTCAACAAACCTTAATCCCAGTACGACTTGCCCTAATTCTCGCTTCTTATTTTTGCTGCCTTGAGACAAACAAATAGTCAAACCATTACTGCCATTATTGGAATCCAAGTTGGTCAAAAGTTGATAAAAGTGATCAGTCATTCACATCCAGTGGAGAAACAAAAAGAACATTCTTGTTGAACCAAAAAAAAAAAAAGAAGAAATATTAAGAGCTCTTTTTAGTTTCTTTTTCATTAAAATTCACTCTTTTTTTCTTTTCCGCCTTGTCTTACGCTAAAGGCTTACATTATTTTTCGGTCATAACTAGGAAACGATTTGTACTTGGTCATTTTTTAAGCAGGGAAACTCTTTATGTGAGATTTAAGATAAGCTTCAAACTATCAAGTCTTCTTTTTCACGTAAAATTTTTTATTTTTTTATTTTAATATTTTTAAATTTGAGAAATGATCTTGTTAGCTTAGATTAACTCAAAGACTCACCTCAAAAATCCTATTTATAATATTTTTTTGTTTTTTTTTATACACTTGTTTATTTAAGTGTATTTAATATATAAATCAAGTTCTACTATTTTTGGATATGTTTATATTTTTTTAGATTTTTAAAAATAAGAGTATTTTAAATACATAAATACACATAGATGTTTAAAAATCTCAAAAAAATAGATAAACATATTCAAAAATAGTAAAGCTTAATCTATATGTTAAATATACTTACATAAACAAGTGCACGAAGAAAAAAGTAATTTTTTTTATTATAAATAGGTTTTTTAAGGTGAACTAAGTATAACATTTATTTAGCTCGGGCTAACAAGATCATTCCTTTCTAAATTTTGGATAAATTTTTCAGGTATCTACCTCGCACCTTTGGATATTTTTGGCCTCATCATGTGCTAAAAAGTAGCTAAAAGTACAGCAATTGAAGAAAGACAAAGCTGATCTAAATAATAGAATCCTTCTAATTCTTCATATATTTATGCACAAACTTTACATATGCTAAAATCATACTTGAATTTTACGATATATTAATAAAAGTCATTTAGAATTTCAAAATTTCCTTACTAAAAAATTTAAGGGGCCTCAATTACATTTTAAAAAATCATTACACATGTTAGTTCGAGGTACTTTCAATATGGAATAAATTATCTTACAAGATTTTTTTATGGTGTCACTCACGGGACTATATTCCAAGGACGAGGTAACCATGCCACTAACTCTATCAAAAAAGTATCTTATAAAAATTTGTGAGAAGAATGTTTTAGTAAAAATATTTCTCACTCACCTTATAAATGCTTGGATTGGAGGATGCTTATGAAATTATGTGAAAGTTAAATCATTTATTTATTTAATATAATATACTATATATATCTTAAATAAAAATCCTTTCAAAAATAAATACGCATACATCGAAATCAATTTAAAATTTTAAAATGTTTATATATTATTAAATGATTTTATTTTACGACAAGTTGTTACGATTATTACATGATAAAATTTTTATTTATTAACTAAATGTAATGATTTAATATATTGATATATATTTTAGATTACACAAAATCATCTTGGTAAGCACTAAATCAAACGTTATCACTTCCATAAATGTGAGAAAGGTTTTCCATGAATGGTTGTCATATATTCATAAAAGTGAGAAAGATTTTCATGAATATTTGTCTTATGTTTTATAACATATCACCTTGAGCAGTTATTTTGTTAGACTAGGCTGACAGATTCATTCATTAATTCATTGATCAACTTAAGCCATAAAACATGTTTTTTTTTTTTTTGTATTTTCCTTGGTTTTTTCAAAATTTTTATCTAAGCTTATTTAATTAATATATTAAGTTTTACCTTTTGGAAATGTATATATACATAAATATTTGGAATTCCAAGCATAATGGTATTTTAGACATTTTTAACCGTTAAAATAACTAAAATGCCCATATATTTATAATTTAAAAATATATTACCAAAAATGATAAAAAAATTTCCATAAAAAAGATAAAAACTTAGTTTATTTACTAATTAAGTCTACCTAATAGTTTTATAATTTGCGGCCATGTGGCTAATTTGTGGCCTGGGGGGTTCGCTAGCTAGCTAGTGGGCCCAGTCAATAGGAATTTTTTTTTTTATTGAAGTCAATTGGATTGTTGATTTGACCCAAAGTGTCCGGGCCGCACACGGAGGATGATGAAGACCATCCAAAAATCTGAGCTTGGACCTGAGTTAGGCCCCGATGTGAAAGGCAGCAGACGTCGACATCCTACAACCGTAGTTGGTGCAGTGGTGACTGGTGATGCGGAAGAGCCGCAGCACTTCAGAACTGCTTCCGCCCGCTTGCTTTTCGAGGTTCATGGCCTTTCCTCTCGTCGCTCCTCATTTACTCCCTGTTCTATTTTTTCTCTTCTTCTCATCATGCACCTCAAGTGACACGTTACTTCCAAATCGTGCCATCAGAGATGGTGAGACCCTTGTCTCAGCTGGCAAAAAGTTCGTGCTGGGATTCTTCAGCCCGGGGAGTTCCACCAACCGATACGTCGGAATCTGGTTCTACGATGTCCCAGATCAAACAGTTGTGTGGGTGGCCAACAGAGAAAACCCACTTTCCAACGTCTCCAGCATCCTAACGCTCGTAGGCGGTGATCTAGCAATCTTGGATGAAACCCGCAGCGTGGTGTGGCTGGCGCGGAATGCTACGACGACGACTGATGCCGAGAACACGACAACCGCGCGGCTCTCAGATTCGGGTAATTTGGTGCTCAGGAATGGCAGCAACGGGAGAACGCTGTGGGAGAGCTTTGATCATCCCACAGACACAAGTCTACCGGGAATGAAGCTGGGCATTGACCGAAAAACTGGCCTACACCGCTTCCTGAGTTCGTGGAAGTCCCTCGATGATCCGGCGGCGGGAGAAGTCTCGGTACGGCTAGAACTGCAAGGGCAGCCAGAGTTCGTGTTGTGGAAGGGCTTGAGTCGGGTGTGGCGGAGCGGGCCCTGGAACGGGCTGCATTTCAGCGGCACCCCGGAATTGAACCTAAACTTCATCTACAGCTACAACTACGTGTCCAACGAGAACGAGACCTACTTCATGTTCAACGGCTACAACGCGTCCATCCCCTTGAGACTGGTCGTGAATGGGTCTGGAAATCTTCAGCGGCTGTATTGGCTGGAAAAAGCTCATCGGTGGAATCTCTTGGGTTCATCTCCAGAGAATCGATGCGACGAGTACGGGAAGTGCGGGATCAACGGCGAGTGCAACAATGAACACCCGGAAGCATTGTGCAAGTGTTTGCGCGGTTTCCAGCCGAGATCGCCGCCGGAGTGGTATTTGAGGGATGGGTCGGACGGATGCGAGAGGAGGAAGGTGCTGACGTGCGGGAATGGCAGCGAAAGCGATGGGTTCTTGAAGGTGGAGCACGTGAAGGTGCCGGATGTTGAGAGTTGGATGTTCTTAAAATAAAATATTGTTTATAAAAAATACAACAAAAATAATACACCCAAAATAATTTGGACACTTTATAGACTC
>JAXCLR010000081.1:18024582-18051199 GCA_035584095.1 Annona squamosa
ATTATGCGCCGTTCGTCTTTTATGAAATATTTTATTATATATCTTTTCTTATACGGCACTCGGTGCTGACTTTTTAACGTCGGGGGCTCGAGTCGAAGGTCGAGGTGGGCTGAAGGAGTGCCAGGACGCGTGTTTGAGGAACTGCTCTTGCACGGCTTACTCGAGCGCTGATATCAGTGGCGTTGGGGGTGGGAGCGGGTGCGTGATGTGGGGTGGAGATTTGATGGATCTGCAGTTGTATGATGATGGAGGGCAAGATCTCTATGTACGTGTGGTGGCTTCGGAGCTAGGTACGTAACGTTATTCACAGCAGATTAAACTTTTTTATCTTTTTTAGTACAATTAGATTACTCTATAAATAAATAAATTTTTTGATCGAGTTTACCCCCCTGGATGACCTGGTAGTCCGGGGAAGGGATAATGACGCCATTGTCTTCTCTTAACTTCGAAATCTGATCTCCCTTGAGCTTCTAAGTTATCGTTCAAGATTTCATTCTCACCGGAAATCTCCGGCATTTTTCTATGCAATAGCAAGCTAACCATCCTTGAATATAGCTCGCACAGAAAGAATCCTTAAGCAAAGCTGACTACCAATGATTGAGATTCTTGCAAGTCACCATAGGAACGGCCAGTACCCTCCATTATTTTCTTTGAACAAAGTTATTTGGAACAGAACATGATGAATTTTCAATCCGTGACGTTAGAAATTTGGTGGTTAACTGATATTTCCACGGAATTCAGCGTCGATCGCAGGTTACAACTTATTAACTTTTACTAAAAGTTTTAAAATTTCACTAACGATCGGATTTCATCTGGACAGAGTCCAAAGGCGCACTTAAGAAAAAGAGAGTTATCCTGAGCACAACAGTCATTTCGGGGTTGATTCTTATTGCAATTTGTTTCTGCTTGGTGCATAAGACGAAGAGAAAAAGAAAAGGTATAGTGCGCCCCATATGGGCATTTGGTTGATATTCGGTTTTCTATGCGTAAATGGTAGTCAGTCTAATATTCTGCCTCTTCCAATCACTCGAAATTTAGGACACAAGAGGAGAGAAATACGACAGCAAATTTTTTATGATGAAAATGATATTGAGGACAGTGAGGAGGCCCCAGATCTGCCGTTATTTGAGCTACCTGTTATTGCAGCTGCAACAAATAACTTCTCCAGTGAAAATAAACTTGGGGAGGGTGGATTTGGCCCTGTCTACAAGGTAATACTCGGCTTGCCACTTTAGAAATAGATAAATGACCACATACATGCAGAAAGTGCCCAAGTTTCCCACCCCACGAAACATGGAACAGGACGTGGAATGCTGTACGTTGTAATTTCAATTTATATTGTTTGATTGAATCGAAGTCAAACATGCTGAATTGTGAATTTCAGGGTAGATTGTTTAATGGGCAAGAAATAGCAGTAAAAAGACTGTCCAAGAAATCAGGGCAAGGGAGCCCAGAATTCAAAAACGAGGTTACGTTGATTGCTAAACTTCAGCACCGGAATCTGGTTAGGATTCTTGGTTGTTGCACTCAAGGAGAGGAACAGATGCTGATCTACGAATATATGAGAAATAAGAGCTTGGACTCTTTTATTTTTGGTTTGCTTCTCTTCTTATCATGCTGTCATGTTTTATCAAAACAGGGTGCTGATTGTTGGTCTCATTGGACAATAAATGGAGCCCAAATAATCTGCACGAGTCCACAATACCAGTTCCAGTGAGAACTGAATTGTTCATCTTCAATGTATGTAGATCATCCCCTGTTTGGAAGAGTTTTCTGGTTCGTAGCAAACATTCGATGATCTTGGGAATTCCAAGCAATCTCGACTTTCACATTAGTGGTCCATCTCACAACCATATTGTGAACAATCTCATTATCCTACGTCTACATTCTTGCAGTTTGGAAGACTAGATCATCTTCATATGCAATGTTTCAAAGGCTTCCCATGAATCTATATTCTTGATTAATGGGAAAATGCCTTGATTGTGTGACATCATTGATTCCCCACAACTAAAGATTCTTCACCCTGGGAATTTCTTGGTACTGTTCAAACACAGTCTTGAATTCATTCATGATTGTTGCCTCACACAGATTATGTTCTACAGATGAAACAAGGAGAGCATTACTAGATTGGCGTCTGCGCTTTCAGATTATCATGGGGATAGCTCGAGGAGTTCTATATCTTCATGAAGACTCAAGGCTAAGAATTATTCATAGGGACTTGAAGGCCAGCAATGTTCTTCTTGACGATGAGATGAACCCCAGAATATCTGATTTTGGCATGGCAAGAATATTTGGTGGGAATCAAACTCAAGTGAACACTAACAGAGTGGTTGGAACCTAGTAAGTATTTAAAACGTGAAATTGTTGCAATATGCCAAATTGCCAACAAAGAAATCCAGCATAATTTCAGATTTCTTTAATTTTTAAAAGTGGGGTTTGAAGATTAGCAATTGATTTGGTGTTATAAGGGTGGCAACAAGTGATGCTGCACACAATGAAATTAACGGTTTTTGAACTAGATTTGTCGTTAGTCCCTTATATCCATCCACTGGATATGGAGAAAATCCCTGATTTATATATTTTTTTTCACCAACCAAAAGTGGCGACTAACTATCCCGCTGGGGAGCTTTCTTGCAATTAGTTCATCCCAATAGGTCAAGTTGCTGAAGTTAGGCCCTGATAATACAAACCAGTGAAAAGCAGGTTGCATTGTGCTCTGCTTGAGTGTTATCTACAATTTGAATTTCATCATTTGTGAATTCTACTTGAACATGGATTGCAGTGGTTACATGGCTCCGGAGTATGCTATGAATGGTCTGTTCTCGCCAAAGTCAGATGTGTTTAGCTTCGGGGTCTTATTGCTAGAGGTCATCAACGGCAAGCGGAACAATGGCTCTTTCAGCGACGATCCTTACAAGAATTTGATAAGACATGTAAGGAGAGAGTATTTTTTTCATTCCATCTATCACATAGGAGCCACTTGATGCACCACCTGCACAATTACCAGTCCATTCGTGCCATTATAATGCTATATCATAAACTCATTTCTTCTTTTAATGTTAGTGAATCATAATCATCCTCATTGTTTTAAGTCTCAGGTGGTTGGAATTAGCTATGCTAGAGACTGTTCCCTATTTCTTGAGAAGTCATCCATTACACGACGTAACGTCTTGTGTGTCATAGTAGAAAAACTTATCACGAATTTCAGAGCAACAGAATTTTTATCATAGTTAAGGACAACTTTGTTGCTCAGAAAATTGTGATGTTTTTTTCTCTCTAATGCGTAGGAGTGGATAACATACGTTGATGATTTTAACAGCAGAACATGTCATGGTGTATTAAACCCATGTTCAACTACTGGGTTGTCCTGCATACTGATGTTGTGTAGAATTTTCAGGCTTGGGAATTGTGGCAAGAAGGCAGAGGTCTAGAGGTTGTTGATCCAATGGTGGCCAGTACCTGTGATACGATTGAAGTTAGAAGATGCATCCAAGTGGGACTCCTGTGTGTGCAAGAAAATGCAATAGATAGACCAACCATGGCATCTGTAATTTTCATGCTTGCCAACGATACAGGCATACCTAGCCCAAAAAAACCAGCCTTTTGTGTTGGTAGTACGTTCACGAACTCAGATTCATCTGCAAGTGGAACTGATTCATGTTCTATCAACGAAGTGACTGTTACCGACATACACCCTAGGTAAACGTTCCACATCACTGTCGGTTTGCCAAGGAATCAATGTGAATACTGGTGTCCGGTTAGATAAATGTATGCATACAACATATTACGTGGTCCAAGTTCATTCGGGATTGAGATCAGCGATATGCCGTGTCATAAATTTGAAGAAACCGAAGGAATTGAGCAGAGATGAATCCATGTTATCAGGTTGTTTGTATATGAATATTTTGATGCTAGTGCTGACGCGGTTCAGATAGCAAAGATTTTGTTGTATGCTACCGTTGGTGGTTTGATGTTCATACTGAGAAAGAGCAAAAGGTCGTATAGTGATTTCGATTTCTAAATCCCTGCTCTTTTGGTTGGCAAGTGCTTGTAAACTTGCTCCAACCAGTCCTTATCGGGAGCTTGAATAAGTAAATGTCAGTAGCATTGCTGACTTAATTCATTGATTGGGTAGAAAGGTGAGAAATCACCTGTCTAAATCCCTCAAATGACCCGGTGCCAATATGCTCTTGACAAGTTGTCGTTGGGCCTTTGACTTCGCTTAACGGCGGAACGCCCACGGTTTCTTTTTTATTTCCCTCCCAGCTGGGATCACGTTTTTCCTCTCGCCATGTCATTGAATTGCCCATGAAAAGAACTTTGTACTGGTATACCTGCCTCGATTATTATACCCGTTATTGCGTAATGTGTAGTGCAGTGATTTGCCCATGAAATGGGAAAAATCCAAAAGGTCAATAAAAAAAATCTTGGCAAAGCTAAGTAGCTAACAAGAAGCAGTGAAAACCTCTCACGTCACTGTGGTGCTGGATCTTGCATGCAATTATCAAGAGTGACTCCAGTGTTTTGAAAACCAGACCGACCGGTCGAACCGCAAACTGCCAGATGCACAGTTCGGTTTGGCACCGATTTTCTGTTTTAGCCGAAAACCGCTTGGACCGTATGAACCGGGCCAACCACGGTTTCGGTTCGCACTTTTTTTTTTTTTGTAAATAATAATAAAGAACGAAAAAATGAGCCCCGCAAACCCTTCTTTCCCGCCGTGCATCTTTCGCGGTTTCGCCCAAACCCATCGGCAAATCGTTGTCCGGCAACACAGCGTCCCGCACAAGGTCCCCATTTCGCCCAAACCCATCATTCAGCAACGTCCAGCAACTCGTCGTCCGGCACAAGGTCCCCACTTCAGGCTCTGTTTGCGGCTTCTTCGGCCCTAACTCATATTGTAAAATTCAAACCCAACTCTATTTTCAACCCTACTTTTCACACATTAACTCAACTCTATTTTAACTCACCTCAAATTGGTTTGATTCGGGTTAGAAATCGAGTTAATAAATTACATATATTATTAATATTAGTTAAGCTTTTGTTCGCGCAAAGGGAAATCTTTCATTCTTATAAACTTATTTCTGATTTTTAACACATATTTATCATACATTTTTCCCTTGCTTAATGGAATATAATTTGAAAAAATGAGAGTATAGGATACAAGGTAGGAATTAAAAAAAATTCAATATTAGCAAGCAAACACTACCAAAGGATACAATTTCTGGTAACTTTTATTAGTATCTATAATTTTTTTATTAACAAGAAAAATGCATATGCAAAAATTGGGTCGGGTTGACCGACCCCCCAACCTGGCTCAAGCCTATTTTTAAAATTGGGTTGGGTTGAACCCGATTTTTAAAAACTGATTCTCCGAAACATCAACTCGATCATGATATAAATCGGTACGGGTTGAACCCGACCCTATTTACACCCCTAGTGGATATCATGCAGAAAATTTCTGCACTATGGGCCACACTCCACATGGCTTAGAAAAATCTGAAATTATATGTTTTATTAAGTGGATACCATACAAAATTTTTGCACCGTGAGCCATACTCCATATGGCTTAGAAAAATTTGGAAAGGAACAAAAGTGTATACATTATTGTAATTTTAATTTTATATTATTTAATTTTTTTAAGTCATGCAATATTTTGCCATGTGATGGATTAATTGATGAATATACATTTTTTCATATAATTAGAACAATGAGTTATACAATAAATTAGAATTTTTATTTAGATATTTTAAATATAAGATGTGCATGTATGATAAAATTTTATTTATAATTTGATTTGTAGGTTTTACAAAAAATGTCAGAATCCCAATTAAATACCTCAATTGCGGAGCTCGCAAGTGTCCCAAATATGAATAAAAGTTCCACATCCGCTGTTATGGAATCTCGTGCATCAAAGGGTAGAAATGATATAGGTTAGAATCATGTAACAGAGATTGGAAAAGGAAAGCTTAAATGTTTATATTGTGCGAGGGTATTTAGTAGCGAAGGAATTCACCGTATGAAAAAACACTTAGCAAAGGTAAAAAGTGACATAGCAGTTTGCAAGGATGTGTCATACTATATACAACAACAAATAAAACTTGATTTAGATGACATTACTTTTCAAAAAAGTCATAAACAACCTTTCAATGCCACAGAAGAGAGTGCATTAGTTCATTGTACATTATTGATGAAGAAGTTGAGGAAGGAAGAGAAGTTAATCAAAATACAACAAAGAAGTTCAAAGGTGTTTCAAAGTTCTCTCTGATTCAAGCTAAAAGAGGAGTTCAACCTTCTATAAAATGTGCTATGGCCGGAAAAGATACTATTGATCGAGCTCATGCTTTTATTAGTTGATGGTTTTTTCATTCTTGCATCCCTTTCAATGCTCTGAATTTTCCTTATTTTTAAGAGATGGTAGACAATATTATAACTATTGGTCGTGGATTTAGAGTTCTTACATATCATGATATGCGTGGTTTTATTTTGAAAAAAAAATTATCAGGAAATTCAACAGGTTGTTAATTCTTACAAAGAAAAATGGAAAGATATGGATGTACTATTATGACTAATGATTGGACAGATTAGAAGAAAAAAACTTTGATTAATTTTCTTGTTTATTGTTCTAAAGGCACATTTTTTCTTAAATCTATCGATGCATCTACAGAGATAAAAACTGCAATTATGCTTTGTGATCTATTTATAAAAGTTGTAGAAGAAGTGGGTTCAGATTATGTTGTTTAATTGGTAACTGATAATGTATGAAATTATAAGTTGGCTGGAGAAATATTGAAATACACATATCCACATATTGTTTGGACACCATGTGCAGCACATTGCTTGGATTTAATGTTGGAAGATACTGCAAAAATTGATGTAGTAAGTACGGTGATTGATGAAGCTCGTTCCATTTCTACTTTTATATACAACAAAAGTTTTGCACTTGCATTGATAAGAATATATACAGATGGAAAGGAGTTAATTTGGCATGCAATGACACGGTTCGCAACTCACTTTTTGGCAATTCAAAGTCTCTTAACATGCAAAGATAAATTAAAATCCATGGTTTTTAATAAGGAATGAGATGATAGAAAGTGGCATCCTGATACTTTGTTCTGCATTTTGGAAATGATGTGAGATTATTGTACCAGCATTTGAGCAACTTGTTCGTGTATTACAATTAGTTGATAGTGATGAAAGACCTTCAATGGGGTATATTTTTGAAAGCATGTGAAGGGCAAAGAAAGCAATGGAGAAAACTTTCAAAAAAATCAATATGGATTGCAGTCTAGTGCTCAACATCATTGATACCCGTTGGGAAAATCAACTTCGTCGTCCTCTTTATCTAGCAGGCTTTTATTTCAATCTAATATTTTTCTATCATACTAATCAAGAGATTAAGTTTTATACATGGTTTGGAGTACTTGAAGTAATTGAGAGACTAAATCGTGAAGACATTGAAGCACGAGTTAGTATTAATGAAGATGCAAAATTATATCAAGATGCTGTAGGAGACTTTGGGAGGCCAGCGGTTATAGCAGCCCGTTATACTTTGGATTCGGATATTTTAAATTTATATTATAATATTTTTTTAAAGATGAAATTTTAACTGCATCACTTTTCTATGTAATTTTGAAGCTCTTTGGTGGAAGTCTTATGGGTGCAGTACTCCAAAACTACAAGTCGTTGCTATCAAAGTCTTGAGCCGAACTTGTAGCTTATCTAGTTGTGAGCGAAATTGGTCTGTATTTGAACTTATACCTACCAAAAAGAGGGACAGATTGGAGTATGGAAGATTGAATGATCTTGTTTATGTTTAGTATAATTTACATTTACTTGAGAGTATGATTAATTAAATTTAATGTGATTTGTGTTTAATTTATTTTTTATATGTTCTCTTTAGCTTATGTTCTAATTATGTAGGAAGAAAAAAAGGAGGGTTGACTTTAATCCTATACCTAATATAAATATTTTGGAAGATTGGACGATGGAGTTTGAAGACTTTGAAGTTTTGTTTACTGAAGATGTTGAGGCTTGGATGCAAATGGACCAACCACAAACTTTATTTGCTACAACAGGAATTGAAAATTTTGATAATATTTTATAAACTCCATTGTTTAATTATTGAGTTTTAATTTTTTTTCTTTCGTAACAGTTTATTTCAAAGACTAATATTTGATTATAATATTCATTAATATGGTCAATGCTAATTGAAGAATATCATGAACAAAATAGAGAAAGCTGAGGAGATTCATGAAGATGCAATTGTGGAGATGTTTCTTTTTTGAAAATTTTGAAGATATCAACTTTAAAAAAATTTTGTGAATCAGATATTTCAAATATGTTCTATTCTTGCGTAGTTTTGTTTTGTACTCACTTTAGACTTAAATAATAGTTAAACTTTGCTTAAAATTGAACGATGATGAGCAATTTGAATATTTTCGATTACATTACAATTTTAAATGCTTTTCTTATTTTTAGGTGGTTAATTTCTTCAAGTAAAATTATATATTTTTTATAAATATCTTATATCTTTCCATTAATGTTTGTAATTCATTGTAGATATTCTAATCAACCATATAAGAACAAAAAAATATGAAAGAATTCAACCTATTTAATGTCAATGCACTCTTTTTAAATTGTTAAAATTTGTCATTATTTTTAAAATTTCATCTTGATTAATATATGTGATCTTATTTTTTTCTTAATTTGCATAATAATTTTAATATCATGAACTTGAAAGTATTGTTGATGCTATGTGTAATTTTTATATTACATGTAATTTATATTTATTTATATTTTTAATTTAATTTTGAAATAATTAAAATATATTAAATATAATTATTACGTCATAATTATGTTATGCTGATGTCATGGCTTAAAACGGTTTGAACCACCGTTGGAACTGAACCGGAAAAAAAAAACAGTTCAATTTCCAGTTGGGTTTTTAAAACATTGAGTGGCTCGCACCCGACGCACGTCTCTCGTCATTTCTGCTTTTTTGAACCAGCGTACTCATTAATGCCGAGTGCGTAATATCCCACCCAACCACCGTTGGTGATATGCAAGGCAGTTTGGCTGTGGAAGAGTAGCAGCACTCCGCAACTGCTTGCTTTTCGAGGGTCATGGCCTTTCTTCTCATTGCTCCTCCTCATCTATTCCTTGTTTTCTTTTTTCTCTCTGTCTCAACATCCACCTCAAGTGACACGTTACTTCCAAACCACGCCATCAGAGATGGTGAGACCCTGGTCTCGGCTGGCAGAACGTTCGTGCTGGGATTCTTCAGTCCGGGGAGTTCCACCAACCGATACGTTGGAATCTGGTACTACAAGGTCCCAGATCAAACAGTTGTGTGGGTGGCCAACAGAGAAAATCCGCTTGCCAATGCCTCCGGCATCCTAACTCTCGTTGGCGGCGATCTAGCAATCTTGGATGAAACCCGCCGCGTGGTATGGCTGGCGCGGAATGCTACGACCTACGCTGCGAACACCACAACTGCGCGGCTGATGGATTCCGGCAATTTGGTGCTCTGGGATGGCGGCGAAGGCAGAACGCTCTGGGAGAGCTTCGATCATCCCACCGACACAAATCTGCCGGGGATGAAGCTGGGCATCGACCGGCACGCCGGCGTAGACCGCTTCTTGAGTTCCTGGAAGTCCCCCGACGATCCGGGGGCAGGGGAATTCACGTTCCGGCTAGACCCGCAAGGACTGCCGCAGTTCATGTTGTGGAGGGGCTCGAGTCTGGTGTGGCGGAGCGGGCCGTGGAACGGGCTGCGTCTCAGCGGCGTGCCGGAAATGGCCCGGAATTTCATCTACAGCTTCAGCTACCTATCCAACGAGAATGAGACCTACTTCACCTACAACGTCTACAACGCGTCCATCATCTCGAGGATGGTGCTGGACGGGTCCGGAAAGCTCCAGCGGCTGACGTGGCTGGGGAACGCTCATCGGTGGAATCTTTTCTGGTCCGTTCCAGCGGATCGATGCGACGAGTACGGGCAGTGCGGAATCAACGGCGGGTGCAACGCGCAGCGCGCGCCGTCCTGCGAGTGTTTGCGAGGGTTCCAGCCGAGATCGCCGCAGAACTGGTATTTGAGGGACGGGTCGGATGGGTGCAAGAGGAGGAAGGCACTGACGTGCGGGAACCGCAGCAAAAGCGATGGGTTCTTGAAGGTGGAGCACGTGAAGGTGCCGGACACATCGCGGGCTAGAGTCGATGATCAAGGTGGGCTGAAGGAGTGCCACGACGCGTGCCTGAGGAACTGTTCTTGCACGGCTTACACGAGCGCTGATATCAGCGGCGGCGGGGGTGGGAGTGGATGCGTGATGTGGGGTGGAGATTTGATGGATCTGCAGGTGTATGATGATGGAGGACAGGACCTCTACGTACGTGTGGTGGCTTCGGAGCTAGGTACGTAACGTTATTCACCACCGATATCAAGTATCGAACTTTCTCCTTTTTAATACAATTAGATCACTCTCTAAATAAATTTCTAAGTTGTCGTCCACAAATTCATTGTCCTGTACGCGTTTGGTCCATTAGCTAATGAAACATTCCATGAGATCACTGGCAAATTATGTTGGATGGAGTTGAATAAATCACGACTATGTCGTGAATCTGAAAAACACAGTTCTTTTTTCTTCTTCTTTAGTTCCGTGCACGATCATTCGATCAAGTTGCAGACACTGTTGCAACCTAATTTAGTTTGATGACCAGTTCAAGCAAGTAGCTGAATGTAATATTTGTCAAAGAGATCGGTAATATTTATTTTAGATTCGTGCATATATATTTTGAATTTCAAACACATGAGTATTTTAGTTTGTATTTTAAATTTAAAAAATATGTATACATATTTTAAAAACCATAAATCTTGATTTATAAAATAAATACACATCGAATAAGAGTTTTATAAAAAATAAAAATAAATTATTTTTAGATCCGTTTGAAATGACATCCTTTTTGGAGTTTAGATCAGTTTGAAATGATCTGGCCACTTGATAATGACATGATAAAAATAAAAATGATACAGTAGTATACAAAGATGTAGAATGATTACATATGATCAGGTGCATGAAGATGTTCATTTATCTCTTATTTTTCTACTTTGAATCAATAAGTTATCATTGAAGCTAAAATATTAAAATAATGTCAAAAAAACTAAAAATCTTTTTTTAAAATTCGCAGAAAATACTTTACTTTTCTTAAGTAAAAAGGCGATGATTAGAGCTAATGTTTTCGGTATTTCCATACAAGTTAGTATCCACTAGATTTTCCTTTTTAATTATGAGCTTGTCTTCCATGTAATGGATTGTATTTTATAACTTCTATTTTAATTTTTGAAAACTCAAAACTTTTTATTGTGTTTGACATTATAAATTTAGTTTATTTGTTAATAATCAATGTTATAAAAATTGAATCAGTAGACAAACCAGTCAAGAGACTGGTTTTGGTTCAACCGTTTATGAAAACCGGATTGGACCTCTGTATTAATAATTTATGCAAGATATATGGTATATTAATAGTAGAAAAGCTTAAAATTTTATGTATTCAAAAATAATGCAATAATTATAATTATAATCATAATTTTGGAATTTAGAAAATGATGGATATTGGCATCATTTTAATTTTATCTTTGAAAATTTATAAAGTTCAAACCAACAATCTATCTTGTCTTAGTGAATTAGAGGTGTAACGATTATTCATATGGACGAATTCAATAAAAACAACATTTTATCTTAGATGTTTGTTTAATGATCTTTGAAATTTTGGTATCGATTATCTAGAATAGTAACGTGAGGTAGTAGGTGTTACCTTCTAATGAATTCAATAAAAAATTAACACTGGCCACGAGATGCATGGATTATCCCAATGCAAACCGACCTTAAAATAAGTGAAAACAAATAACAGAGGCTACAAACGTCCTTTAAAATAAAATTTCACAAGAAATTTACCAAAACAGATCTGATTTGGGGGGAAAACCAAATCAACGAAGAATCACATAAATGTGATTTACATTGCAAGCAATTATATTTCCAGATATGAAGCTGTGAATTTCGATAAATTTTCGTGAAATTAGGAGAAAATGGGAGAGAAGATGGAACCTTTTGATTTGATGGTGTCCTAAATTCCTTATCACCGACATAGATTTAGTGGGCGGATTTGGACTTTAGCTGAATTCGTCCATGGTAAAAGGGAGACGATTAGATTCACAAATGCTTGAGACGTCGATCAACACAGCCTTGAAATGGTAACCTATTTGCTATTGGTTCAACACAAATTGCAAGGAGGAAAAAAAGGGAAGATGATGTCGGTTTAGAGAGTCTACGGCTTTAGTTTTTTTTTTAAATTTTTTTTTTATTTTAAAGCAAACCGGTTAAACTTGCCAAGTTCACTCGGTGCGAACCGGAAGGTTGAACTGGTTTTGACCAACTTAATAGAGAGAGCCGGAACCGCGCGGATCGGATCTTACAACAATGTTAATAATCAGGTAAATTGAAAACTTTTAGAATTAATAATTTTTAAAAATATATTATAAATAATCTTATGCATGTACACTTGTTATGCATTATAGATAACTTTATTTAACATGATTTTTCATGTTATATAAATATCAACAGAGAAAAATATAATGTGCAGCTTGGGTTCAAATTTTAATTTTGAAAATTTTTTTTAAAAAAGCAACAGATTGCACCATGCAATCAGTTGTATATGAGAATTGCTCTTTAATTAAAATGAAATAATTGAAAAGGAAAAGTATAAAAGAAGATTACCTTTTTTAATTAAAAAAAAAAACTCGATAGTGTGTCTCATTCACTAACTTGAGACGGTCCTTACAAAGGTATACCTCAATATATTCTAGTGGTTCTCCCCACTAGATATGATCACATCATACATTGGAACCTGCAAAATTTTCAAAGATTATGTGCTACCCTGTTTAGTGTTTACATCTAGAAGCACATGAAGGAACATAATTTTATCAAATTTTAGAGCATAGGATTTAATCTCCTCCACCAATACTCCTAGGCTAGCTAGATATGACTTGATATAAATAAAATATACTTGGTATAAATAGTTTATAATAATTTTCTCAACACGAATAATAAAGTAAATGATAGATAAAAATTCATAAAAAAAATGTACGCAATTGCTCCTCTACTCCTCACGTTCGAATGAATGAAAAAAACTATAGCTAATGCCTTAATCATTAAAAAATCATAACTTCTAAGAATTTGATTTCTAGACTAATTCATTATAAATTTATTTCAACGATGTTAAAAATAACAAATAAAATAATCATAATTAGAAAAATAAATGGACAAGATTTAGAATAGACAAATGTATGTTGTGGCCTTCTCTCCCTAATTTCTTTTAAAATACAACTTGTAAGATAATTTATGTAAAGATAAGATAATTTATGTAAGGATAAGATAATTTATGTAAAGATAAGTTAATTTATATAAAGATAAGACTTCTGATCCATGATGATTATACTTGGGAAGAATATAGAGATATACGACTTCTAATCCATGGTAATTTACACCGGGATGAATGTGTAGAAATGTTTGACGATAAGAGAAAAATAAAATAATATAAGAAATTGTAATGCACATAAGGTCACGAAAATGCTACTAATTTTTAAAAAAATCAAAAAAATATTTATAAATCAAATTTCCGAAAATGTGAATTTAATACACATGTTAAATATATTTAGATTAATAGTTTTGTAAAAAAATTAAAAATTGAGTTAAATATACCTAAGTACACCAAGACTAAGTGCATATAGGTACAATGAATCAAAATCCATTTATAATTATGCTTCTGCAAATTACATCCAAACTCTACTTTACATAAAAGATGAGTTGCAAATTACATCCACACCGTACCTTACATAAAAGATGAGTTGGGATAAGAAATAATATTTTTACCTGTGGAAATAGTAGAGGTGGCTGAGATGACTTATCAAATAAAAGGGGACGAAAAGACTTTTTCTGCATTTTTAATAAAAATTTTGTTTGTACTTTTTACATCTATCCAGAACGTCCCCCATATAAGTAGTATTGATTTTCATTTCCGATCATATAATAATGGGAACTGAGAGTAGGGCAATTTTTCTAAAAAACAAAAATTATGTTCTGATGACATTATGAATTTGTTAAGGTGATGGATAAGATGAATAAGATACCATAATAGATGATCAGGAAGTGTCTAGTCCCAACTGTAACCATTACTGATTCAAAAAATCACCACCGACGTCTCTTCATGATCCCAACTGTATCCATTATTGATTCAAAAAATCACCACCTGCCTCTTCACAAATAAACAAATGCATACCAACACATACGTACGGCACATCGAAATTCACATCTTTCTCATCAATGCAATATTCAGAATTTGAGATAGGAAAATTTTTGCTAGGATTCTAATAGAATGCTACAATTGGTGCATTTTGGAACCAAATAGGAAGAAAGATGAGAACTCTGTTGTGGTGCTAGGTTTATTCTCATTTAAAATTAGGAAGTTCCTCAAAGCTCTCCTATTATTGTGTATCGTTGGACGGTTGATGGTGCAAAGGAAAATTAACGCATCTTGAACATCCATAAAGAGACCAAAGAAAAAATTCGTGTAAGTGTGTTTTTTTTTTTTTTTTTTTGATGGTCGAAATTTGTGAAAAGGTTAATTCATCATATATGTGAGTACTTATGGACATATAAAATGAATCATATTCAATAAGTATAGTGGAAATGCTTAGGAAATGATAAAATTTTGGATGAAAAATTTTCATGTAAAAGTTTTTAAAATAAAATAATGTGATATAATAGAGGTAATAATGATGAGTAAAGAGAATAATATTAAAATAAATAGGTTAATTGTATAAGTAATTGTATAAAAATGAAAGAAAAATAAGTTAACTGTATAGAAACATATAAAAAAATAGTTAAAAATATGAAAAAAATTTAGTTGAAAAGTGTTGATTTGAAAACCTTTATTCATCACGTTAGCGACGGTGTTTAATTACCCAACGAACCTGAGAATCCATTCATGTTACTCCATATAACCAGGCATGCATCTATGAGGTCACTTCATTAATTAGTTCCAACTGCGTGTCTGGTTGCTATGAAATTAAAAAGAAAAAAAATGAAAAAATTGTGGGAAAAATTTTGAAAATGTGAAAAAATAGTGTAATATGATAGAGGTTATGATTAAGAGTAAAAAAATAAAAATAAAATAAATAAAGTAAGTGTATGTAAAGATGTTAAAATAATGAGAATATAAAGATGATAAAGGAAGAAATAGAATAATTAGATAATTAAATATTAAATCATATCAAAACGTATACTGTAAAGAGTAGAATATTCTTTTTACATCTTATATCAGACGTACTCTGTATGTGATGTTTTTTTCCTGGCCACGAATTCTCTATTTAATCTTCGAAGCAACCCAATTACTAACTACCACAGTACAATTAATTGTAGGCGTACTGTGTATGTGATATCTAAGTTTTTTTCGGGTTGGTCCCCCCCTTCTTCTCCTTTTTGTACAGGAAAGATGCCCGTTGTTGTTGACTCCCTCTTGAAAATATATAGTGAGTGTAATTGTAATAGATGTTGAAGAAAAATATTAAAAATTTCTAAGAATATCTTAGACCTTAAGTGTAGTAGATGTTGAGATGTATGTAAATATCTACTAACCAAAAAAATTACCCTATATATTTTTTCTTTATTCTTAATTTACCCCCGTCACATCCATTCCATTCACGTTATCTCTTTATTCCATTCTACTCTAAATAAACAAACACACTCTGAATATTTTAAATTTTTAAAAAATATTTTAAAATAAAAAATCAAGATTAAACAAGGCATCCTTGCGTACACTGTTATTGAATTATTATAAATATATATGGGCGCCAATCAGGTGCTTCTAAACGCAATATAAATTAGTAAATTAATAAAGACTGTGCTGCTTAGCGTCCCTACATAGTAAAATACCACCGCCAATATGCTTGCAAGAAATAGCAGCCAGTAGCTTTTTGCGAACGTGGATAGTGATTTTCTAGGAGAAATCACTGTAATTTTTTTTTTTTGGTTGGAAGATATCACTGTAATTTCGGATGTTGTCATACAGTCTTAAATTTTTGAGAAGTGCTGACGGACAGAGATAATGCATAACTAAATAGGCCCTAACTTACCAAAAAAAAAAAGCCCTTACTCGCGTTCAATCATTGTAGTCATTATCTGTCATTTATCAGTAGAGCTTTCATGTGGTGGGTGTCACACTTAATGTCTATGTCCATCTCGTGAGATCCAACTTCAAAATGGTTACTGAGGAGTTCAGATTTTCAGCAATTTGGATGGCTACACCTTATTTGTCGCCATGTGTTGTGGGATCCACTTCTGATGGCCTACCATTAATCTAGTTCCCAACATCAATGTCTGCCATCCATTACAAGGAACTAACTTTCTTAACAGCACCCACTTCCGATGCTTGCGATTATCCATCATTTAAAGCAAATCTTAGATGCTCGTATTGTTCACTGGGATATTCATCTTATTTTAACTTGAACATTGTTTTCTTTCGAGCTAGATCATCGCAAATCAAGCTTTACTGATGGTTATGCATGATTCATTTTGGCAGAATCCAAAGACAAAAACAAAAGAAGAATCACACTGATTTCAACAATCACTACTGGGTTTATTCTCTTTGTAGTTTTCTTCTGCTTCTTGCACATAATAAAGAGAAAACAGAGAGGTAAACTTGGCCTTATTCGACTATGTTTTACCCTGCCAACAAAATGACTGCATCTAATATTTGATTTATTATTATTTTTTTTTTTCGAGAATCAGTATTTGATGTTTTGTTCACAAGCTCACATGAAATTTAGGTCGCAGAAGAGAAAGCCAACAACATTTCTTTTCCGAAGAAAATGAGTTTGAAGATAGTACGAAGGCCTCTGAATTGCCATTATTTGATCTAAAGACTATTGCAGCTGCTACCAAAAACTTCTCTAGTGAAAATAAGCTTGGGGAGGGTGGGTTTGGCCCAGTATACAAGGTAAACCTAATTTGATTAAGAAATGGTTATGAACATGGTTACATAAAGTGTGCCCACTTCCTAGAAAACTATGATGTTTGCAATTTTAACCACATAACAAAGGTGAACTTTCTCTAATATATCAGAAGTAGATACGCAACACAATTGCTTCTGAATTCAATGATTTCTTTTGGGAAATACTACCTATAATTAGAAGTTTCAAATTTCATGTGCAAATTCTCTAGCAGTGAAAAGGTGGATTACTTACTTCTTGATTGAATCAAAATCCAAACATATTGACTGGCGAATTTCAGGGTACATTGATGAACGGACAGGAAATAGCAGTGAAAAGATTATCTCAGAAATCTGGACAAGGGAGCACAGAATTCAGAAATGAGATCATGTTGATTGCAAAGCTTCAGCACAGGAACCTCGTTAGGATTCTTGGATGTTGCATTCAGGGAGATGAAAAGATGTTGATCTACGAATATATGAGAAATAAGAGCTTGGACTCATTTATTTTTGGTTTGATTCTCTTGATACCTTATTTTTTATTGTTGTTCTTATGTTTCTTGAAGAAAAAGTGTTGGTCATAGGTTCTAGAACAGAATTTCCTAAGAACTTTATGAACAACCTAATCTCCCTACGACCCTACCATCTCCTTTCCTTACGACCAACATATTTTAAACTAAGTGACCTATTAGATGTAGCCCGTGAGTTTGATAGTCTTGATTAATTAGAATTTTGTGTTGATTACATGATAATATTGATGACAGACAAGTATAATGTATTTTTGACACTGAGTTAATCATGCACACCTCCTGGCAAAAGACTCTTTACTTAAGGTAGTCGCTTGACACTAGCCAAATAAATACATGCTTGGATGTGCTACGTTTTCATTTGCACAAACTAATTAAAATCGTTGCAGATGACACGAGGAGATCAATGCTGGACTGGAGTCAGAGATTTCAAATTATTATGGGCATAGCTCGAGGAATTCTATATCTTCACCAAGACTCAAGACTTCGAATTATTCATAGGGACTTGAAGGCCAGCAATGTTCTTCTTGACGATGAGATGAACTCCAGAATATCTGATTTTGGAATGGCAAGAATATTTGGTGGGAATGAAACTCAGGCGAATACTAACAGGGTTGTTGGAACATAGTGAGTACTTCAAGCTATCTTAAAGCCATGGAAATTCATCCATGATCGTGAAAATTATTGTAGATTACCTGTTTTTAAGAGTAAGGTTTGTGATTTAGCACGAAATGACAGATGGTGATGATGGATGACAAACATAACAAGCGTACATATATTGGATGGTTCTTTTTGTCAAATTCCTGTCACAGAGACTCACACATCCCTCTCATAATATGAACATATCCACTTGCAGGTCCTTTTTTTCACATCATTATTCCCCTGAAAAAGCCCAGCAATGTACTTTTGTGAAATTTGTTTTTTCTTTCTTCTTTGCTGTCATCTATTATAGTAACTCATCCTCAATGGTCAATTTCTATAACATGCATTTTCTAATATTACATCAGTCTCAAGCCCAATTTTTGCTCAATTACTCTCTCCAAAAGCTTTCATAGTATGGCTATTGAGTTGGTTTTCATAATCCTTTGCGCAGGCTAGATATAAATAAACATCATGCCAAAGGCGGAAATTTCTCCATTTGTTAGTATGCTTAGTAGTTTGTCATCCAACTGGACTACATTACTAAACCATCGATCCTACTAGCATGTATGAGAAAATAGTAGTCATTATAGCAATTCTCTACTCAAGCATTATATTCTCTTCTCCTTAAACATTCTACTGAAAAATGGAATGCAGTGGTTACATGTCTCCAGAGTATGCTATGGATGGGCTGTTTTCACCAAAGTCAGATGTGTTTAGCTTTGGGGTCTTATTGTTAGAGATCATTACTGGAAAGAGGAACAGTGGCTATTTCAGTGACGATCCTTCCCAAAATCTTATAAGACATGTAAGGAAAATCTGTCTTCTTCATTGTTCACATAAAAATGTACTTAACTGTTGTTTAGTAGAATTAATGGTCCACTGAGACTAGTGTTTATCCATCCTTATGTTGTTTAACTCCTAATCTCAATGTAACCAATGTTCACGAATTATTCCAACCTTCAAGAATATTAAGTGATTATTGACATTTGAATTCTGATTTCTATACTCACATTTTGAAAATTTGCAGGCTTGGGAGATCTGGCAAGAAGGAAGAGGTTTAGAGTTAGTTGATCCTATAATGGCTAGTTCTTATAACACAGCAGAAGTTTGGCGATGCATTCAAGTAGGACTCCTATGTGTGCAGGAAAAAGCAATAGATAGACCAACCATGGCATCAGTTGTGCTCTTGCTTACACATGACACAATCATGCCTAAGCCAAAGCAACCAGCATTCTGTGTGGGTAAGAGGTTCACTCCCGTAGATTCATCTACAAGTGGGACTGGTTCATGTTCCATAAATGATGTGACCGTTTCTGAATTGCATGCAAGATAGATATATCAAATACCCATGATATATTAGTTTCATAGATGTATAAATGCAAGAAGTTGTGGTCTAAAAAAAATTTTAATATTCTATCTGAATTAAGATCGGTTATGACTGGTGCTGGTGAAAGTTTTATTCGGGTTGAAATTGAGATACCTAAGCAAAAAGGGCAATTGCAAAACATTGAAGAGAAGGGATCCTGTGGAATGAAAGAGAGGGCTTTCCCTTAATTGAAATTTCATTCGAACTAAAATCATTCCCACTCAATAGGGGCCATTGCCTACATTGGGCTACCAGATCCTCCATTCAAGAAGTCAAGCACAATCGATCCAGGTTCTATCAAAATTATTCAATCTGTTGTTATAAATTGCAGGTCATCCAATAGGAGATGCTTAAACCAACTAAACCGTGCTTAGGTGGTAGGGGCGAAAATTTCCAAACGTCCTAACGAGGCTTCGGCCCATGCTTTCTTGGGTGCAGTTGTCTCCCGTGGAAGCTACTTTCTTCACTATGACAAGTGCTTGTCTCCTCTTTGATATTTGTAGGAAAATTTGTGTGGATATTGTAGAATATCTATATTCATGTGTGGGACGTGATACAGGGCATCGGGTGCAAAAACCCATTTTTTAAATTGTTTTGAATTTTTTTACACAACTGTTAATCTAGGTGTATTTAACATATATAACAAACTTTTTACCATTTTTAGATATTTTTATATATTTGTTTTTGATTTTTTAAAATCATTGACATTTTCGTAATTCATATAAAAATTAATGCACATGTTAAATAAACCTAGATTAATAATTGTATAAAAAAATTTCAAAAAAATAAAAATAAATGAGTGAAATGCACCCGGGTGCACTGAAGCTAAATGTACCTGAGTGCATTCGGTCACCCTGGTTGACACACATGGTTAATTTATAGAGAACAATGTAAGAAATCATAGGCTTGATATGTGATAATTAGATGAAAAATAAGATATTGTATCATATGAAAAGGAGATGCTTAAACGGGAACCTAATTATGGTGCAAATACCTTTTTTTTAATTTTTTTTACATAACTATTAATTTAAGTGTATTTACCATGTATATTAATTTTTACCAAAAATAACTAAAATGTTACTAATTTTTAAAAATTCATAAAATTTAACATTCTCTAAAAATAGTAAAAATTGATACACATGTTAAATACACTTACTCTTATGAAAAAGTTTTAAAAAATTTTAAAAATAGATTAAATGAACCCAGGTGCAACAAATAAATTCCTGCTTAAACATGGTGTGGTCGTAGGTAAATACACTATATGTATCTCTAATGCAACGTTAAGCAGGGCTTGCAAGACAGCAGGTTCATTCCAATGGCCATAGGAACAATATGACTATGTTAGGCTTCGGTAGTATGCAACCAGGTGCATTGAGCCTCGATACACTCAATTACATGCACTTATTTTTTAAAATTTTTACACAACTTTTAACCTAAGTTTATTTAATATGTATATCAATTTTTATCATTTTTAGCGATATTTAGATTTTTTTGAATTTTTAAAAATCAATGTCACTGATTTTTTTTAAAATTCCAAAAAAAATTTAAAAGTCTCCAAAAATGATAAAAATTGGTACATATGTTAAACAAACTTATATTAACAATTTTATGAATTAAAAAAATTTTTTTTTTTTTAAGTGGGTGATATGCACAAGGATACATATGACCAGCGTCGGATTATGTTGGATTGATCGATGCTAATTGCATTGGCTAAGACAAGCCAATTGTTTGATCAGGGTCTGAACTAGAAATCACATCAAACCAATAGCTGGGATAAATCTTTCAACCTTGATCAGATGAACATGACGAGCCATTGGATATGGTCGGTGTGAACGTGGAATGGAATGCAATGGAGATGTCTAATTAACTGTCAAGATTTTAGAGAAAAGCCATCGATTTCCGGTAGGGAAATGCCCATCTTACCTTATCAGAGCAGATCAGATCAGATCACAGTACCAGTGGACGATGCATCAATTTTCTAAGATCCTTATCACAATGGTATAAGATAGAAGTCTCACAGGCCTGTTTGGTGTTCAAATACAGCTTTGTATATAATATGAATTTAGCTACGTATACTTGGAATTTGCCTTCAAAACCTCATTTGGCCGCACATGCTTGGCACATGAGTGGGGATTTTGGCTGCTTTTAATGGCAGCAAAATCTTAGTTTGTCTGAAAAATTATGGTTGCATTTGAGAACTTGTTTTCATAGGACAATTACAGCGGATGTTTGGGCGCAGGGTTCATCCAGGGTATATTGCCATGGAATTCCTCATGCATGGATCCATGGAATTCCACCGGAGGACGCATGGATGATTTCCTACTTACTACTAACTAGCATTGCTTAAAGTTTAAGTGAATTTAATTACAGGTACAATTAGCATAATACTCTTAAATTAAATTAGTTTAAGTTCTATTTGACCTCACTTTTTGTAAGCCAAAAGAGCTGAAATATTTCACTTTTTTGAGGATTTTTCCCCCGGCTTACTATTGAATTTGCCAAAAATTTTTGCCGTAGAAGCTAGAATAAGGCTCAGTTTTGCCCAACGATTAAAACGATTGTAAAAGCTTCGGGAACTCTTTATAAAAGTGCGGTGATAAAAGTGTTTGACATTCTAATATATATTTTGATAAAAGGATACACTCTATCCCTAATCCCTCTCGATGTGAAAGGGGTTGAGGATAGAGTACTCCACGCAATTTATTGCCAAAAAATTGTTTGTACAAAATTTTCCAAGAATGGCTTGGGCGTGTCCCACCAAGACAGATCGGACCCAGAGACCGATACCAAATCGGCAAGGGAATGAGCAACATAATTTTCTTGCCGTAATACATGATGTACAGAAAAGGAAACGTTCACTTTGAGAATCGACCTAATATCCTCAATTATAAAACCCACTGGTGATGAGATAGGTGCCGCATTAGCCAGACAATTGCAAAGAGTGAGAGAGTCAGTTTCAAAAAAAGCATGTTTGACATGGATCTGAAGTGCTTATCTAAGCCCCAATAAAAAAGCAGTAGCTTCCATTAGTAATGGTTTCATCACCCCAATCCTTCTCCAACCATGTGCAGCGATAAATGAACCCCTTGAGTCTCTGATCACAGCTACGCAACCAACGACTCCCAGATCCCTTTGACATCGAGCATCAACGTTGACCTTGACAAAAGCCGGTGGCGATTTGGACCAATGAGGCATCAAGGATCTTTCCAATGCCCCTGACTGAACAAGCAATTTTGCATTTTTATGTTGGGTGAGAAACTCCACACACCAAGTCAAGGTGTTCGAAAATTTTGATTGGGTTTCCTCTTCTCTAAGCTTGTTCCACATAAACCAAACCCTCCAGCAGCACAATATGAAGAAGGCAAGGTCCTCGGACCTATTTTCCATTGCTAACATTTCCAAAATCTCCTGTACCGTTGCATCTTGATAGTCCACCCTTGCAGCCATCCAACAGACCCCATGTGATGTGGCACACCTAAGAAACAGGTGATTCATATCTTCGATTTCATTCTTGCATAAGCTGCACCACGGGTCCACCTCAATGCCCCTATAGGATAGATTTTGCAGCGTGGGAAGGGCATTAATGAGAAGTCTCCTTCCGAATACTAATACTTTTGATGGGAGTCTCAGCTGCCATATTGCTTTGAAAGAACCAGATTGGGCCGAGGCCACATCACTCGAAGACAATAGTCTGTATGCCGATTTAACAGAGTAACAACCGTTCGGTTCGTGCTTCCAAAACACACAATCGTCCATTGGTCCACTAGGAAGAGGGATCATGTTAACCTCATGCCATCGTGCCTCCCCCAATGCAGCCACCACACGGTCCATGCTCTAAGAGTTAGTTTCACCATCAATGAAGTGGTCCACCGTCACGCCCTCCGGGATTGAAGACAGAAGGGGTCCCACCTTATTCGCCTTAGCCTCAAGCCAAATATCGGAGAAGACATTCACCCGCTTACCATTGCCAATCCTCCATTTGCAGCCCCTCTGGATCACATCTTTCGCCGTTAAAATACTCTTCCATATGAAGGAATCCGATGGCTTCTCCTTACATGACCAAATATCAGTGTTTGAAAAATATTTGGTTTTAAGGACCTTGTAACAGAAGGATGTATTGCATGGTACTAACTGCTAGGCTTGTTTAGCTAGCAGGGATTAGTTGAATTTATGAAAGTCCCTGAAGCCCATTCCACCAGCTCGCTTGGGCTTGCACATATCCTTCCAATCCACCCAACTCAGCTTCCTTTTATCATCCTTCTCACCTCACCAAAATTTGCTCAGCATGCCGTTAATATCATTACAGAAGGATTTGGGCAACAAAAATATACTCATCGCATATGAAGGGATAGCCTGAGCAATCACCTTAATTAATACCTCTTTACCTCCCCATGAAAGCAACTTACCCTGCCAACCCTGAATGAGCTTCCAGATGCGTTCCTTAAGACCCTTGAATATATAGGATTTGGACCTTCCAAGCCAGGCCGGAAGACCCAAATATTGGTGGAAGTCCTGTCCAGTCGATCCGAAAAGTTGAATCATCTCCCTTCTAACATTGCTTTCCGTATTAGTGCTGAAGAAGACCACAGTTTTATTCACATTTACCATTTGGCCCGAGGAAGCCGTATAGTGACTAAGTATGTCCATCAAATGCCTGATATCCTCCCCACTCGCCCTTATGAAGATGATGACGTCATCTGCAAATAAGAGGTGGGAAATCGTTGGGCCATGCAGTTGTAGTCTGATGCCATGAATTGCTCCTCTTGTGGCTACGTGAGAGATCAGAGCAGAAAGCCCCTCCGCACATAGGAGAAAAAGGTAAGGAGATAGCGGATCACCCTGCCTTAATCCCCTTTGAGGATGGAAGAATGAGGAATTGAACCCGTTAACGTTGACTCGGTGTTTCACAGTGGTTATGCGGCTCATGATCCAATTGATCCACACCAGGCTAAAGTTCATGGCCCCCATCATTTGTTTGAGAAAATTCCATTCAACCCTATCGTAAGCCTTTGACATGTCCAGTTTGACCACCATCTCCCGCTTACGCCCCATCTTACGTCTGTAGGGGGAATGGATTGCTTCATAGGCAATTAACATGTTATCCGTAATAGGTCGCCTGAGAACGAATGTACTTTGTTCCTCCCCAATGACTTCGTGAAGAACCAGCTTGAGCCTGTTAGCTAGGACCTTAGCCAGAATTTTATAGATCACATTACATAGACTAATGGGTCTAAAATGAGTGAAATCTTAAATATCGGCCCTTTTTGGAATCAAAATTAATGTGGTCGAATTTGAGTTCATAGTAAGCCTACGCATTTGATCGGGGTTTGTCTCATCCATAAATAGTTTGCACCACTTGATAATATCTCTTCCGACCGTGGTCCAGTGCTTTTGGTAAAATCTGGCTGACATCCCGTCTAGCCTAGGGGCTTTAGTGGGGCTCATTCCTTTAATTGCTTTGATTACTCCTACAGTTTGCAGAGGTTCGGTCAGGGATTGCCTTTGTTCATCAGAAATTTTCCTAGATATAACACTCTCCACCCAAGGCGCCTCTGTGGTTACAGACGAGGAAAACCCATCGGAGAAGTGCCTAATAGCCAATTCCATAAGCTGGTCCTGGTCCCTCACACAATTACCATTCTGGTCTCTCAATGCCTCGATTAAGTTTGCTCGTCGCCGATTTGAAGCCATACGGTGAAAAAAACTCATGTTTCTATCTCCCTCATGGAGCCAATGTGACTTTGCACACATCCGCCAAAGTTGCTCCTCATCTTCCAGCAAAAGGTTGATTTGAAGTTTAAGCTTCTGCATTGAAGCATCCCTTTTGTCACTAGGCCTCATGCGTGAGGTAGAAATAAGCTCCCTTTGTTTTTTTGCAATCACATTCCGGAGATTTCCTCTCTTTCTTCGGTTCACCTTGGAAAGCTCCATAGCAGCCCAATTAAGCTTCCACGGAATCAATTCAGCAACATGCAAAGCCGATGGGGGCTCAGCTTCCCACACTTAGTTAATGATTCTTGTGGCGTCATTATCTCGTGCCCAAAATAGTTTATATCTAAACTCCCTTGGCGGTCTTCTTTTGCCATGTCTAGGGTCTAGGACCATCATAATGGGGCAGTGATCAGACATAGGAGTCATTAAGTGAGTAATTTTTGCATGAGGGAACCAGTTCATCCAAGAGAGCGAAGCCAATCCCCTATCCAATCTTGCTTCCACCCTTTGCCGACCCCTTCTATTGTTTCTCCATGTCATGGTCGCACCAACATAGCCCATGTCCAGCAGGTTGCATCTATCAATGGTTTCGCAAAACATATCCATTTGGTTTTGAGGTCGAGTTCTATAGCTTAAATATTCACTTGGACCCACAACTTCATTGAAGTCCCCCATAACTAATCAAGGATCATTGCACTCGATGCTCAGCTGCTTAAGGATTTGCCAGCTCAAGTGTCGCTGATGAGTTTTGGGATGACCATAAAACCCCGTGAACCTCCAACCACAAAAATTTGCATCAATATGATGGGAAGAGAAGCTCCTGATGCTCACTGGTTGTTCGTTGTTCTAAATGAGAGCCAAACCCCCCCCCCCTCCTCTCATGTGGATAGACCATAAAACAGCAATCGAATTTAAGTTTTCTTCTGATAATCTCCATCTCTTTGGAATTATATTTAGTTTCGCTAAGGAAAACCAAACAGGGAACTTGTTTCTTGACTAAATTAAGAAGGCTCCGAATTGCTCGTGAGTTCCCAAGCCCTCGGCAATTCCAGGCTAAAAGGGCCATTTTAGATGAGGCGGGGCCAGGGACTTCCCTCAGCCACCACCTCATACAAATTGGGACTCTGCTGTCCTTTTCGTTGCTTTTCCATAGCCGCCTGATCATCCCAGTCACTTGCTCGACCTCGCTTATACAAGCCACCCCTTCAGCAATCTTGGTAATCATAGCTTCCCATATCATTCTCCAATCTGTAGGGGTGCAACTCGGGTCGGGTTATACCGGGTTGGAGTGAACCCAAACCCTAAGCCAACCGGGTTGAAGTAAACC
>JAXCLR010000081.1:18058326-18076450 GCA_035584095.1 Annona squamosa
TATAATACAAATTTTATCAAAAAATAAAACATACTCACGTTTTTAAGTTATTATACTCTCACTGTAAAATGACCAAATTGCCCAGCTTCCTTTTTTTTTCCCAAGGGAAGCACTTCCCATGGGTTGGGACTCCACTTTCCCACCGTGTTTTGGTGATTCGGGGTGGGATGGGGGGCCATATTGGGCTTTATTCCTTAAAAAATATTTTGGATTATAAGGCCTTTATGATCATTATATTTGCATTATTAAATACACTCTGAATTTTAAAAATGTTATTTTAGAGAGTATAACAGATGACCTCCTTTAATCGATCCATATAGGGTGTCATGACACCCAACAAAACATACAAGTTGCATTTGTTAAAATTTATTTAGGTAAAAAAAATATAAAAATCAACTTCAAAAATTAAAGCGGTACAAGGCGCACCACATTTCATACTAGAAAAACCTTAGTATACTTGAATTAATTAAAAAACAAATAAAAATAACATCTTGATTAGTTGATTAATTATGAATATCATGAAAATTATTTTAAGAATTTAATATTTTATTTTTATAATATGTAAAGTAATTTTAAAAAATAACACAAAGATATTTAGTAAAAATATCGTTAGTTATTTTATGCTTTAAAACATATGAAATAAAAATTTTCCGGAAATGATGCAATATAGTTGGGATGCACACAGCCCCTATCTTATTTTGAAATATTTGTAAATTTAGATAATTAATTATGGTTATCCATATGCATTTATTTATAATTTGAAAAATTATATGTATTGAAAACTTTTATATATTGTATATACTATGATTTTTTTAAAATTAATAATTATATATTCACTCTCAAAATATACTAATTAGTTTGGACGAGATATAAGTTCTAATATAAACTACTTTCGAAAGCATGATAAAACAAGAGGTATGACAAAATAGATATTTTAGATTTGAAAAAAAGTTCAAATAAAAACGAAGGGCTGCATGGAGTCATTATTTTAAATTTTATACTATGCAGATATAATTGAAGAATGCATATTTTAACTCAAACATTAAATTTAAATTAAAAAATAAGTTTTAGACTTTTTATAAAGATTGTACTTATGAAACCTACAAAATTATTTTAGAAATATACGATAATGCAATTGTAAATTTTTTTCAAAACATTTATATAATAACCTAACTCTTAAGAATTTAGGTGCAGCATTTGTTGCATCAGTCAATATAATGGAAAGTTTTTTCTTTTCTATCATATTAACTTGTAAAAAAGAATGAGTCATTTAGATTTTCTTGAAAATACATCGATTTAAAATACATAAACAAGTTATAAAACTTAAAAATACCTAATTATATTTATAAAAAAAAATAAAATAGTTTCATAATAAATCGATGTTAGAATGTTTAAAGATGAATACTACTGCTTACGGTGGCGCATTTTCAAAGTATCTTGGATCAATCCAAAGAGGTTATAGTAATTATACTTCAATCATTAAATTTACTTTTAACCTTAAAAAGCTATTTACTAGGAGGTAAAACGTGGCCTCTTTTAATTAATCCACGCGGGGTTATCATACCCTGGCATGAAACCTCGCCGGGTAACATACTAACCGTGTTGTGTTGATATTAGTCATAGGCTGCGAGACATAAAAGTGATCTTCTACAATTTTTCCTCTATTTTTCGTCTAAAAGATTTTCCACCCTCTTTTAACTATCCATAAATGCCCACTACCTAGTTGGTGGTCAAGGATGGCCCCGCTTTTAACTATCTATAAATATCCACTACCTAGTTGGCGGTCAAGGATGGCCAGTAGGCCAGTCTTCCTCCGTGTAAGCCCCGTCACTGTTTAAAAAACGGACGGGGCGGTCAGACCGTGAACCGGACATGACCGGTTCAGTAACCGGTCCGGTTTTAAAAACATTGACCCCCATGTTAAGGAAAAATAATTGAGGGAATTTAGGGGATGTTTGTGGTAGCATGGATTTCGAGATCCATCATTTTATAATTAATTATTATATTTTTTTCACTTTTACCCCTATATTCTAATTATTTTCCCTATCAACTACCTTCCAATAAACCTATTTATTCCAACTCTACCCTTATTATTTCATATCAATCATATAATTTTCAAAATATTTTATTTTCTATTCTCACCAAATGCCACATTTCCCACCACTTTTATATTCCAAAATATCCTTTAGTCTCCTCTTAAAGGAGACTCCGATGATGGATGGAATCTTATAGTCTTCCTATTGATGTTTGAGAGCACATAGTATCTTTTTACAAAATTTACAAAATTATAAGAATTGTCATATAACTTAATTATAATGTGAACAATAGTAATTATATCAGTAATAAGCATCTATTAGAACTAAATAAGCTACCTGAAGACATGTTGAAAAAGTGAAAGCGGAAACTAGTTACTTGATAACCACATCTAAATCCTAATCAAGCACTAGCTAGCTTTTTAGTTTGTCACCTGCATTTTATAAGCCTGCTCTCAGTCTACAAGAGGGAATGCATTGCTCATCGACAAAGAAATTGGTGGGGTCCACGTCACCCTTCACACGTGCCAATCTCATGAAATTGGCGCCAAAATATTGTTCGCCCCAGACTCTAGTATAGTTGAATAGCTCACATTGCCTTGCTGGTTCACACCCAGATCAAGGTCCCTATAATTCAGATAAGCCCCCTCTTGTAGATTTTGAAACATGTGGAGTCACAGTACTCATGCAACCACCTGATCGAATCCAAATGCTTTTTACCGTCCTCCCATCTAACCAAGTACAGAATGTTGCAGATGTATCTTCTCCTTTATGGAAAAACAATCTTAGAGGATGACATCCCGCTCATCCTGCCACCCATGGTTTCTTACATGATTCTATTGTTATGTAAGAAGAGTAATCCTATTAGCTCGGGTTTAGTAAATGTCTTAATAGCCCATTTTAAAAAACTTATTTATAATATTTTTTTTACTTTTTTCTTCGTACACTTATTTATCTAATTATATTTAACATAATGACCAAGTTTTATTATTTTTGAATATATTTATCTATTTTTTGGGGATTTTTAAACATCTATTTGTATATATGTATTTAAAATACTCCTATTTTTAAAAATATAAAAAATATATATATATAGATATCCAAAAATTTTAAAACTTGATTTATATATTAAACTAATAACCTCTTCCAAATCCCTTCCAACCCAATTTGGGAAATGGGTTTCTCCAAGAAGTCTGATTTGGCTTTGTAGAAGGCCTTGTGCTGGAGTCCTCGATTCAAGAGATCACCTACAAAGTTCAGTCCACTAAAATACACTGCTGATTCAATCCAAGTCATTCACGTGCAATCCTTTCTCTGCAAGCCCAACTCAGGGAACCTCTCATGCATCAAGGGCATGAGTTTTTCCAGAGTCCTAAGATAAAAGAAATTTAAAAGTGTCTATTGTTCTTCCATTTCTGGGTAGGATGAGGAGCCTGATGAAGAGTTCAGGGAATTGGTGTGCAATAGATTGGCATTTTCCGACAAGCTTGGCTGCGCCTTGTTCTAATATCCTGGCGAAGGTGGAAGCAGTGACAGTGAGTGGCAAATGCACCAGCCTGATCTTCCATTCAAGAACCACGCCAAAGCTGGAGGCTCCACCACCTTTAATAGCCCAGAACAAATCCTCACCCATGGCTTTCCGATTGGGAATCCGTAAGCATCAATGATAGGATCTGCTGCAAGGGCGTGCTTTCTAATCAAAGTCCCAATTCCACGCCCACCGAAATGTCCACCACATCCAACAGTGTGGCAGAGCCCTGCCGGGAAGCGAAGCATATTTCTGGCGTTCGCAATCTTGTAGTAGACCTACCCAAGTGTCGAACCAGCTTTCACCCACATCGTTCGGCTTCTGAGATGGAGGGATATGGAGCGCAGGTTGACGAGGTCGATGATGTTGAAAGGGCGACCGTAGGAGGATAGGTAGGAAAGACCTTCGTAGTAATGCCCTCTACTTCGGACTCTGAGCCTGCAGCAGATGATCGAAGCTCGGACATGGGATTTTTGGTATGACGATGAGGAGTCTTTGGGGTGGTGAGATTCCGAAATCTGAAGTTCGGATGGAGGCTTGCAAGAAGGAGGTGTAGTCAACTGTAGAGTTGTTTGGGGTGCGGATGATGATCACTTGGCAGTTTGCTTTTGGAGTTGAAGATCGGATGGAGAAGCAGCGAATGAAGTTCTCTTCAAGCACTGAAACTGCGAGTGCTGAGCAGAGACAGAAGAAGAAGAAGGAAAGTAGAGCAAAAGAAGTGATCGCATGACCCATTATCTTCCCGAATTTGTTGGTTTGACCGCTGGACTTTACAACTAATCATGTTAACGGATTGGATTGCACGGATGGAATTCAGATAGTAGCGGAAAAATAAATATTAGGTGACACGTAGAAAAAAAAAATTAAGGAGTTTACATTTATATATAGAACTTTAATGAATTAAATGAGTTAAATAAGTTAAATATATTTGACAGATTATATAGATTAAATGGGTTACTAACCCATTTACAACTAATTTAATAAACGAATTAGCGGGTTGTTAATGAGTTGTCTAGCAGATGACCTGAAAGTTTAGACTCTCGTAAATGATAATCCCGCAGGAAATGGTGAAAGTGTTTTTGGCAGAGGAGAAATGAAAATAGGACAGTAATAGAAAATAAAATTGGAGCAGTAGCGGAAAAATAAAAATTAGGTGACGAGAGGAAGACGTAGAAAGAAAAAATAATTAAGAAGTTTACATTTATGTATAGAACTTTAATGAATTAAATGAGTTAAATGAGGTAAATAGATTGTACAGGTTATGTAGGTTATATAGGTTATTAAATGGGTTTATGGGTTATATAATCTCACCTAATTCCTTTTATTTAATTAAATGGATAAACTTGGCGATTATAACTCATTTATTCAAAAATCTTAACCTAACCCATTTATAAATAAATTGGATGAGCGGGTTGATGTGTTGACCATGACCGTTAACACCGCTAGTTATAAGCTACAGGAATTAATGGACACACGTGGATATCATGATGTATCTGATACGAGAATTTGAGGAGAAGTATACCGATGAGAACAGAACACAAAACATCAGGGGATTTTAAAGAGAGATCTGTTAAAATAGTAGCAGCTCCTATTTTTACTATATCAGTTTCTAAAACAGATGGGATAGTAAATGCCCTTTATCATTTTTTCCGTCTGCAAACGTAATTCTGTTGGGATTTTAGGTTATTCCCTTTTGTGTAGATTAAACAGGAATAATTAATCTCAGACAATAAATATCACAAATAATAAACAATCAAACCCACAGAAAAATACACCACAATTTTACGTGGAAAACCCCTTCTTTAATAAAAGGGAAAAACCACGAGACCCAGTCCAGGTAAAACTTTCACTATAGAATAATGGGATTACAATGCAATGTCTTTTCTAGTTAAAACTAGAGGATTTCATCATCACAATAAGGATGAATTTCAACATAGAAATTAATTAAGGATGGATCTCACCAAATCTGAGATGACGGCAGAATTTTCTCTCTTAATGGCCGGAAGAGATAACTACCGTAGAAGCCCTGAGCATGTGAGGATAGAATCCTCCTCTCCGTCCATCGGAGCTGTTGCTGCTTCTCTAATAGCTGAGGCTGAAAGAAAACACTCCGACGACGACGGATTTTATTCTGCCGAGAGGAGAAAAGCCTTTATGATATCTCTCTCTCACATTTTTCTTCTCCCACCGAAAGCAAAAGAGCAAAGTCAACAAGATAGGTAGGCATTTTTCAATAATGCCGAAATGGGTGAGGCCCCTACTTTGACTTCACGTGGGAGGAACCACCTCACAAATTCTAATGAAAAATTATATCTAATTTATGTTTAGTAGTTTTAAAATACCGGGATGAGTGGTGATTCAGCTAGTCAAAGGGATCGAAACTCAATTTTATATAAGATGAGGATGAGTGGATGGAATTGGTGCCCAACTTCCAGGGGCAGAAACATCTAGATAAGGGACATCTTGGGTCGTGAAAAAATATAAAAGGAAACCATTTTAACTTGTTTTCTTATTTATCATAAACTTTTCACTTATAAAATCGATTTTTATAGGACAAGATAGATATCAAACTCTTAGGTGGTGATGTAGAAGAGCAGCAGCGCTTCGCGACTGCTTCCGTCTGCTGGCTTTTCGAGGGCCATGGCCTTTCTTCTCGTCGCTCATTCTCACTTATTCCTCGTTTTCTTTCTCCTCTTCTTCTCATCATCCACCTCAAGTGACATGTTACTTCCAAATCAGGCCATCAGAGATGGTGAGACGACCCTGGTCTCAGCTGGCAAAATCTTTGTGCTGGGATTCTTCAGCCCGGGAAATTCCACCAACCGATACGTCGGAATCTGGTACTACGAGGTCCCTGATCAAACAGTTGTGTGGGTGGCCAACAGAGAAAACCCACTTGCGAACGCCTCCGGCATCCTAACGCTCGTTGGCGGCGATCTAGCAATCTTGGATGAAACCCGCCGCGTGGTATGGCTGGCGCGGAATGCAACGACGACGACTGATGCCGAGAACGCCACAACCGCGCGGCTCACGGATTCTGGCAATTTGGTGCTCAGCAATGGCATCGAAGGGAGAATCCTGTGGGAGAGCTTCGATCATCCCACCGACACTGGTCTGCCAGGAATGAAGCTGGGCTTCGCCCGGAACACCGGCGTAGACCGCTTCTTGAGTTCGTGGAAGTCCCCAGACGATCCGGCGGCGGGAGAATTCTCACTCCGGCTAGAGCCACAAGGGCAGCCAGAATTCATGTTGCGGAAGGGATCGAGTCGGGTGTGGCGGAGCGGGCCGTGGAACGGGCTGCGCTTCAGTGGCGCGCCGGGAATGATCCGGAACTTCATGTACACCTACAAGTACGTGTCCAACGAGAACGAGACCTACTTCATGTTCAACCTCTACAATGCGTCTATCCCCTCGATGTGGGTGTTGAATGGGTCCGGAAAGCTCCAGCGGCTGACATGGCTGGAAAACGCTCATCGGTGGAATCTCTACGTCTCAGCTCCGGCCAATCAATGCGACGAGTACGGGAAGTGCGGGATCAACGGCGAGTGTAACCCGGAAACATCGTGCGAGTGTTTGCGCGGGTTCCAGCCGAGATCGCCGAAGGACTGGTATTTGAGGGATGGGTCGGACGGATGCGAGAGGAGGAAGGGGCTAACGTGCGGTAACGGCAGCGAAAGCGAGGGGTTCTTGAAGGTGGAGCACGTAAAGTTGCCGGACACATTGCTGGCTCGAGTCGAACGTGGAGGTGGGCTAAAGGAATGCCGCGACGCGTGCTTGAGGAACTGCTCCTGCACAGCTTACTCAACTGCTGATATCAGCGGCGGTGGGGCAGGGAATGGGTGTGTGATGTGGGGTGGAGATTTGATGGATCTGCAGGTGTATTATGATGGTGGGCAGGATCTCTACGTTCGTGTGCTGGCTTCGGAGCTAGGTACGTAACGTTATTCACATCCGATAAAAGTATTGAATTTTTTCTTTTATATTAAGATACTATGATTAGCCTATTTTTTCGCGTCCGAGAATTGATGAAATTTTTTATTGAAAATTTTTTAAAATAAAAGAAAAGGATGAAAAAATAATTTATTGTAGAGATTAAAAAGTTTTCGGGCATGTTTGGGAATCGATAAATTTTTTGATAAAAAGTCTTTAATTTGTAGAAAATAATATGATATGGTAGAAATTCTTGTAATGAGTAAAGAGAATAAAGTTAAAATAGATAAAATAATTGTATGAATACTTTTTTAGAAATAATTGCAAAGTAAGATAGTTATATAATAATATATAAAAAATATTAATTGAAAAATAAAGTAATTGTGAAGATTGAAAAGGTTTTGTTGAAAATATTTTTTTTATTTGCTAAACATCCTCTTATTTTAAAAAGTTTTATGAGAAAGCAAACGCTTAAAAAAGTTTTTTTTGTTTGACCTAAGTCACCCACCTTAGAAAAAAAAAACCATGTATATTATGGGGAGGTATAACTCGGTCATTGCCTCTCTCAACTTGGAAACATAGACCCTCCTCAACTTTTTGCCTTAACAATCTAGATATATTCATGTCTATTAGGATTTTAGGCTATCCCTTTTTGTGTGGATTAAATAAGAATAATTAATCTCAGACAATAAATATTGCAAATAATAAACAATCAAACCCACGGAAAAACACACCACAATTTTACGTGGAAAACCCTTCTTTAATAAAAGGGAAAAACCACGGGACCCAGTCCAGGTAAAATTTCCACTATAGAATAATAGGATTACAATGCAATGTCTTCTCTAATTGAAACTAGAGGATTTCATCATCACAATAAAGATGGATTTTAACATAGAAATTAACCAAGGATGAATCTCACCAAATCTGAGATGACGACAGAATTTTCTCTCTTAATGGCCGGAAGAGATGACTGCCGTAGAAGCCCTGAGCATGTGAGGATAAAATCCTCCTCCGTCGGAGCTGCTGTTACTTCTCTGATAACTGAGACTGATGAGAGAAACCGACGACGGACTTTTTTTTTTCTGTGCCGAGAGGAGAAGAGTCTTATGATATCTTTCTCTCTCACCCTTTTCTTCTTCCGCGCCGAAAGCAAAAGAGCAAAGTCAACAAGGTAGGTAGGCATTTCTCAATAATGCCGAAATGGGTGGTCCCCACCCACTTTGACTTCACGTGGGAGGAACCACCTAACAATGTCTGCCACTTACGTTATCATATGGTGACCTCCATAGATGCATACCTAATTTATTGTTCAAAATTCCATTCTCCTAAGAAATATCCGGCATCTTTCTATGTAATAGCAAGCAAACCTTCCTGGCGATTGAGATTCCTGCAAGTCACTGTAGGAACAGATAGGGTCCTCCACTTTACTCCGAACAGTTTTTTTTTTTTTATGGAAACTCCGAACAGAGTTATTTGGAACAGAACATGATGAATTTTCCAGCCATAATGTTAGAAATTTGGTGGGTAACTGATATTTCCATGAGATTCAGTGTAGATCACGGGTTACAACTTTTAAAAGTTTTACTAAAAATTTTAAAACTTCACTAACGATATGATTTCATCTGGACAGAATCCAAAGGCGCACTTAAGAAAAGGAGAGTTATCCTGCTCACCACAGTCATTTCGGGATTGGTTCTTATTGCAATTTGTTTCTGCTTGGTGCATGAGACGAAGAGAAAATTAAAAGGTATAGTGCGCCCCATAGGCATTTGGTAGACATTCGGTTTCCTATGTGTAAATGGTATTCAGTCTAATATTCTGCCTCTTCTAATCACTCGAAATTTAGGTCACAAGAGGAGAGAAATACGACAGCAAATTTTTTATGATGAAAATGATACTGAGGACAGTGAGGAGGCCCCAGATCTACCATTATTTGAGTTAAATGTGATAGCAGCTGCAACAAATAATTTTTCCAGTGAAAATAAACTTGGGGAGGGTGGATTTGGCCCTGTCTACAAGGTAATACTAGGCTTGCCGCTTAGAAATATAGAAACGGCCATATACATGCAGAAATTGCCCAACCTGGAAAATTGTGAGATATGAAAGAGCATGAACAACTAAGATGAGATTTCTCTGAGTACAATAGAGAACTAGTTCATCGAGACAGACCATTATCTGTAAGATGATTTTGACGGACAACATTACATCTACTGCAGCACTCTACTCCCACCTCATAAGATATGGAATAGGATGTGCAATGCTGCATGTAGTGATTTCAATTTATATTGTTTTCATTGAATCAAAATCAAACACGATGAATTGTGACTTTCAGGGTAGATTGATTAATGGGAAAGAAATAGCAGTAAAAAGACTGTCCAGTAAATCAGGGCAAGGGAGCCAGGAATTCAAAAACGAGGTTATGTTGATTGCTAAGCTTCAGCACAGGAATCTAGTTAGGATTCTTGGTTTTTGCACTCAAGGAGAGGAAAGGATGCTGATCTACGAATATATGAGAAACAAAAGCTTGGACTCATTTATTTTTGGTTTGATTTTCTTCTTATCCCTCTGTCATGTTTTTTCGAAATAGGGTATTGCTGGTCTCATTGGACAATAAATGGAGTCCAAATAATCTGCCTGAGTTCATCGGTGAGAACTGAATTGTTCAGTTCACTGTATGCAGATCATCCCCTATTTGGAAGGCTTTTTTGGTCCGTATCAAACATTGGATGATATTAGGACTACCAAGTAATCTTGACTTCACATTGCTGGTCCATCTCACAATCATATTGTGAACAATCTGATCATCCTACATCTACATGCTTGAAGTTTGGAAGACTAGATCATCATATGCAATGTTCAAAAGCTTCAGATGAATCTGTATTCTTGATTAATGGGAAACTGTCTTCATTGTGTTACATCATTGATTCCCCACAACGAAAGATTTCTTGGTGTTGTTCAAACATACTATTGAATTCATTCTTGTATGTTGGCTCACATAGTTTATGATCTTCTATAGATGAATCAAGGAGAGAATTACTGGATTGGAGTCTGCGCTTTCAGATTATCATGGGGATAGCTCGAGGAGTTCTATATCTTCACGAAGACTCAAGACTAAGAATTATTCATAGGGACTTGAAGGCCAGCAATGTTCTTCTTGACGATGAGATGAACCCCAGAATATCAGATTTTGGAATGGCAAGAATATTTGGTGGGAATCAAACTCAAGTGAACACTAACAGAGTAGTCGGAACCTAGTAAGTATTTTAGATATGGAACTGTTGTAATATGCCAAATTTCCAATAAAGAAATCCAACATAATTTCGGATTTTGAATTTGTGAAAGTGGGGTTTGAGGATTAGCAATCGAAGGTACTGTTATAATGTGTGGCAACATGGATGTCACACACAATGAAATCAACCATTTTTGAACTGGACTAGTTGTTAAATACCTTACATTCATCCACTGGATATGGAAAAAAGATGCTTGATTCCTATTTTTTCACAAACCAAAGTGGATTAACTATCCTGTTAGGGAGTTTCCTTGCAGCTATTTCATCCCAATAGGTCAAGTTGCTAAAGTTAGGCCCTGCTAATACAAACCAGTGAAAAGCAGATTGTAGGGTGGTCTGCTTAAGTGTTATCTAAAATTTGAATTTCATCGTTGTGAATTTTACATGAACATGGATTGCAGTGGTTACATGGCTCCAGAGTATGCTATGAATGGTCTCTTCTCACCGAAGTCAGATGTGTTTAGCTTTGGCGTCTTATTGCTGGAGATCATCAATGGCAAGAGGAACAATGGCTCTTTCAGTGATGATCCTTACAAGAATTTGATAAGACATGTAAGGAGAAATTCTTCTCTTAATTTCATCCATCAAATAGGGGCTACTTGATGCCCCGGCACAATTACAAGCCATTCATGCCATTATAATGCTATATCATAAACTCATTCCTACTTTTAATGTTAGTGAATCATAATTATCCTCATTGTTTTAAATCCCAGCTGGTTGGAGCTTGCTAAACTCATTTCTACGTTTAATGTTAGTGAATCATAATTATCCTCATTGTTTTAAATCTCAGCTGGTTGGAGCTTGCTATACTAAGACTTATTTCTTTTTCTTGAGAAGTCATCCATTTAGATTCGTGATGTACTATGTCTCATCTATCGTAGAGGAAAAACTTGTCACGAATTTCGGAGAAATGAAGTGGTACTTGACTATGATAAAAGTCCATATAAGTGTTCTTTTGCTCAGGAAATTGTCATTTTTTTTCCCTCTAATGCATAGGAGAAGAAAATATGATGATGATTTTAGTAGCAGAACATGTCATGGTGTATTAAACCCATGTTCAACTACTGAGTTGTCCTGCAAACTGACATTTTGTAAAATTTTCAGGCTTGGGAATTGTGGCAAGAAGGCAGAGGTCTAGAGGCCGTCGATCCAATGGTAGCCAGTACGTGTAATACCGCTGAAGTTAGGAGATGCATTCAAGTGGGACTCCTATGTGTGCAAGAAAATGCAATAGATAGACCAACCATGGCATTTGTAATTTTCATGCTTGCCAACGACACAACCATACCTCACCCCAAAAAACCGGCATTTTGTGTTGGTAGTAGGTTCACAAACTCAGATTCATCTACCAGTGGAACTGGTTCATGTTCTACCAATGACGTGACTATTACTGATATACACCCTAGGTAAACCTTCCAAATCACTGTTGACAACTGATATTTGCCAATTTCTTGCTCAAGTCCATATGTAACAGGGAATAAATGTGAATATTGATGTCCGATTACAGAAATGTATGTGTACAACACATTAGATGGTCTAAAGTTTATTCGGGATTGAGATCAGCGATATGCCGTGTTATAAATTTGAAGAAACTAAAGGAATCCATGTTATCAGGTTGTTCGTATTTGAATATGTTCTATTAATGCTAGTGCTGAAGCAGTTCCAGATAGCAAAATTTTATTGTAGCTACTGTAGTTTGATGTTGATATTAGGAAAGGGGGAAATGCCATAGCGAAGGGGGAAATGCCATAGTGAAGATTGTATACCTGCTTCAATTGTTATACGTTTCTACTCACGCAATAGCCTTATATGTGATGTGTTGTGCAGTGATTTGCCCACGAAATGGGAAATCCAAAAGTTCAGGGGAAAAAAAATCTTGGAAATGCTTAGTAGTCAACAAAAAGCAGTTGCAACGGAGCCCAATCCAGTACACCCGGGTGCATTCAGCCTCACTGTACCTTGCACTCGGGTGCATTGCACCTATCTTTTTTATATTTTTTAAAAATTTTTGTATACAATGGTTAATCTAGATTTATTTAATATATGTATCAATTTTTATTATTTTTGGAGATTTTTAAATTTTTTTTAGATTTTTAAAAATAAGTAGCATTTTCGGTAATTTAAAATTATAAAAAATGCCACTGATTCTAAAAAGTCTAAAAAAAATTCTAAAAATCTCCAAAAAATAGTAAAAATTGATACATATGTTAAATAAACCTATATTAACAGTTTCATGAAAAAAATTTTAAAATAAATAAAAAAAATAAGTGCAGTGCACCCGGTACACTGGATTGGGCTCCGTTGAAACCTCTCATGTCGCTGTCGCGCTGGATCCCTGTTTTACTTTCGTGCTATTACCAATGAGTGACTCGCACCTGACGCACGTCTCTGGTCATTTCTACTCCTTAGACATGCATACTCATAAATGCCGAGTGCGAAAATATCCCACCCAACCACCGTTGGGGATGTGGAAGGCAGTTTGGCCGTAGAAGGGTAGCAGCACGTCGTACCAGCTTGCTTTTCATGGGTCAGGCCTTCCATCTCATTGCTCCTCCTCATCTGTTCCTCGTTTACTTTTTCTCTCCTTCCTCAAGTGACACGTTACTTTCAATTCAGGCCACCGGAGATGATGAGACCCTGGTCTCAGCTGGCAAAACGTTCGTGCTTGGATTCTTCAGTCCGGGGAGTTCCACCAACCGATGCGTCGGAATCTGGTGCTACGAGGTCCAAGATCAAAGAGTTGTGTGGGTGGCCAACAGAGAACCCGTTTGCAAATGACTCCGGCGTCTCACGGGCTCGAGTCGAAGGTCGAGGTGGGCTGAAGGAATGCCAGGACGCGTGCTTGAGGAAGGTGCTGATATCAGCGGTGGTGGAGGTGGGAGTGGGTGCGTGATGTGGGGAGAAGATTTGATGGATCTGCAGGCGTGTGATGTTGGAGACTTGGAGGGCAGGGTCTCTACGTACGTCTGCTGGCTTCGGAGCTAGATACGCAAAGTTATTCACCACCGATATAAGTATTGAATTTTTTCTTTTTTAATACAACTAGACTCTATAAATAAATATCTAAGTTTAGGGGTGTTAATCTATTGGATTGTATGGGTCGGACCATAATCCTAATACTAACCCATTTAAAATATTGAAACTATAATCCGCTTATTAATCCCTTTAAAAAATCCCAAAATTTAATTAATTTACAACTCATTTAATAAATGGGATGGTAGATTGTTAACAAGTTGTATAGCAAATAACCTAGATGCCTAAATTTTGGCAAATAATAATCTTGCAGAGATAGATGAGAGAGTATTTTCGACACAAAAAAAATAAAAATAAGGCAATAACATGAAAATTGAATTAGGACAGTAGTTGAAAAGTGAAAATTAGGTAGCGGGAGAAAGACTTAGTGGGGGGAAATAACCAAAGGATTTACATATATATATATATAATGGGTTAAATAAGTTAATTAGTTGAATGAGTTAAATGGATTAAACGAATTACTAAGCAGGCTGACGGGTTATAAAATCTCAATCATAATCGTTTATTTAATTAAATGGTTAAATATATTAGCGGATCATAACCCATTTATTCCAAAATCTTAATCCAAACTTATATATAAACAGATTGAACGAGCGAGTTAACAATTTAACATGACCATTAAAGTTAATGTTCGCAAGTCACACAGGCACTGATTTGGTGGTAAGCAGCGCTCATTGTGTTAGGAGACGGGGCTTCAATTAGAGATGTTAATGGTTATGGTCAACTCGTTAACTAACTCATCTAACCCGTTTATAAAAGAGCGTAGGTTGAGATATTTGAATAAATAGGTTATGCTCTGCCAACCCGCTCAGCCATTTAATTAAATAAACAAATTATGGTTAAGATTTTATAACCCGTCAACTCATTTAGTAACCCGTTTAACCCATATAAACTATTCAACCTGTTTAACCTGTTTGACTTTAAAATTTATATATATAAATGTAAAATTTTTAATTATTTTCTCTTGCTAAGTATTCCTTACGTCACCTAATTTTTATTTTTCTACTACTATCTTAATTTTATTTTTTTGTTACTATCTTGTTTTCATTTCCTCCGCATTGAAAATACTTTCTTGTCTCACTTTATGAATTCATCATCTATTAGAGTCTAGGCCTTTAGGTTATCCGTTATTCCACCTGTTAACAACACGTTAACTCTTTATCAACCACAGTCCATAAAAAAAATATGGAATTGCCCCTCTACAAATGAATGGAACAAAAATTTATAGTTAACACTTTAATCATAAAAAATGGTAACTTCTACCAAAAATGCTTCCATGAAATCAGATTTCATCGATGTGATTTCGTAAAACCCTTTTCATTTTTGAAATATTCATCTTTATAGAAAATTTAATTAATTCATTATATTTTACACCATTTGTTTTGCTAAGAGACGAAGTTTCATCTCAATCTAATACGTGGATAAGCCGCATTTGTTAAAAAACATGTGTGTTCATATGTAAATTATAAAAAACATTTAAATACATTTAAATGTATTGGAATGTAACAATACTTAATAGGATTATATATTATTAATATTTTAGATGATTTAAATATTGAAAAATACTTTAAAGTTGATATTTTAATATCGAATCATTTTATTACTGATTTTACACATTTATAAATGGAACTCATATGCAATGAAATTAAAAAATAAAAAGACTTAAATATAATAGATGTAGTGAATTTTCTATCAACCATCAAAATTTTAAAAATGTTGGAAGTTTTATAAAAGTGTCCCCAAACTTCTAAAATCTTGATTTCTTGACTAATTTATTATAATTTATTTGAACAATGTTAAAAATAACAAATAAAATAACATAAATAGACAATATTTAGAATACACATCAATGTACGTTTATGCTATGATCTTCTCTCCATAATTTGTTTTAAAGTACAACTTGTAGGATAGTTTATATATATATAAGACTTCTAGATTATATAGAGACAAGACTTCCAATTATATTGCAAGTTCGCTAATTAAAATGACTAATATTCGCAGATGTCTTAAATTTTTTTATTTTAAAAAAAGCAATAAGCCATTGAATATCCAAGCCTAATCAAACAGGCTCATTGTTGTGAAGTAGATTTTGACACTTAGTTATCTCACTGATCCAAAGAGATTATTATGCTTCGAGGTTTTAAATCTAAAAAATGAAAATTATGGATTTAATTTGCAAAATATACCCTCCCTTTGCATCTTAAAACCTACCTACCATTGTCGCTTTGAAATGATCGGCTAACAAGATCTATTTTACCATATTCTAAAACTTGAAGGGCTTATTTTGCAGATATCCAAATTATATGTGCTAATTTGTAAAAGAAATGATCACGTTAGACCAAACTAAGTAAATGTCTTATTTAACCCACCTCAAAAATCTCATTTAAAACACTTTTTATTTTTTTATATACTTGTTTATTTAAGTATATTTAAATAACTCAAAATGCCCCTACGTTTAAAAATCTCAAAAAATATATACATATATCCAAAAATGGTGAAACTTAGTCCATATATTAGATACATCTATATTAACGAGTGATGCGCACCAAGTGCTTGTCATTAAGAGCACTGTGATCACCAGTTTAATTAAAATTAACCGAAACACATTAAAGCTACCATTATGCGGGTAATAGTGTAGAATAATGGTGAGTTAGGTCGAATCCACAGAAAGGCGATGTAGTTTTGAATTGTTTTCAAAAAGAAAGAGAGAGTATAAAGAAGAGAGAGAAAGAAGTTAGAAAAAAAGGAAAGAAATTAGAGAGAAAAGAGAATAAATTAGAGAGATAAGAAAGAAGAGAGAGAATGAGAGGTTAGAGAATGAAGAAAAGAGAAAAGAGAATAAATTAGAGAGAGAAAGAAGAGAGAAAATATTAGAAGAGTTGGAAAGAAAGTGAGACAAGAAGCTAAAATAATAAAAGAAATTCTAATTAACTAACAACTTAATTAAAGCTATTCTACAAAAGCAATAAAAGTTATGAAATTAAACTATTAAAGACGGAAAAATAATTATATTAAATTTAATCTAAAAATTAAACAACAAAAAATAAAGCAATAAATCTAATCTAAGAATTAAAACTACAAATTAAAATTTAATAACTAAGAAGCACTACAAATTATAAAACAACAAAATAAAATTTACATTACCCAAATATGAAGAGCAAATCTCCGCGTAACAAAATGAATCTCACGTTGGATTCAAGCTCCACCTCCTTGCTAGGGGTCTCACAAGATGGGTCCCACCCAAGGGAAAAAGGATTGGTTGTTTGTTTTGGTGTCGAATGAGTGGAAGGACCCTCTTTTTATAAGCTTGTGGGGGTGCCCTGTGACCAAGCTTGAATCCAACGTGAGATTCATTTTGTTGCTCGCATTGGCTGCCTTTTCTTTGCTTCTCCATTTGTTTCTACACATGGTGTTGACCACTCAGCTCGTTGCTTGGAGAAGACGATGGTGTGCTACAGCTCCCATGACTGTCGGCCGTGAAGCGGAGAAGAGGTGGTGTCTTGTTTTTCGACAGGTTTGAATGGTTGAATTTTTCCGGTGAATCCTGGCATGCCCGCTTGATGCTGTCATTTTCGATCCTTTGCGCAGAGGTTGGCAAGCTTCTGAATATTTCAAACTTCCAAAGGCAGAAAACTTCTCAAAACTTGAAAGCATTGTTGATCTAAGGTGTGGAATCCATGGCTGCAAAATTTATGGCAGTAATTTTAAGTTCTTCTTTTGACTGGTAGATTGGATTTGGGCATTTTGCCTTGCTGCTTTCAATTCGGTTCATGTCTATTGAAAATTGGGGCTAATCTTTAACAGGAGTGATGATTTGAGATGAATGGGTTGCCAGTGAATCTTGGCTGCGTAGAAGATGAAGTGTATTCGGTTGTTGGAATCGGAGGCTGCTTAAAATTCGTTAGATGCAGGAGTGGTCGGTGATAGCGTGGGAATGAAATGGGTGCCATGTTATTTCTGCTTAAAATTAGGGACGGCGAATCTTGAATGGACGACATCGCTGGATTTTTCTGCAGTGAATGGGTTTTTAGTGGAAATTTTTGGCCGTGATGAAAGGCTGCTGGACGGAGAAGAAGGCTGCTTTGGTTTACCGGAGAAGGAAAGGAGAGAGAGAGAGAGAGAGGTGGCTGGAATTTCGCTACTGATGGATGTGTTGCAGTATTTGGGGAAGATGGAGCACCATAACAAGTGCCCTGGTGGTGCACGGTCACTTGTACTCATGCAACGTAAATACGAATTTAAATATTAATTCTTTGGTAAATAATTTCAATAATGTCATATATCATCTTAGTTTAATCCTTTAATTTATTT
>JAXCLR010000081.1:18093235-18119471 GCA_035584095.1 Annona squamosa
AGAGCAGCAGCTCTACTTACATTTCATAATATTTCTTGGTCTTTGGAATGTGTATGTAATGAAATGCAGGGCAATTTTTGAAGTGAATTGCTAGAAGATAGTTTGTGAAGTCAACACGAGCCTGATCTTCCATTCAAGAACCACTCCAAAGCTGGAGGCTCCACCCCCTCTCATAGCCCAGAACAAATCCTCACCCATGGATTTCCGATTGAGAATCCGTCCTTCAGCATCAATGATATGATCCGCTGCAAGGCCGTGTTTTCTCATCAAAGTCCCAATTCCACCCCCACCGAAATGTCCACCACTTCCAACGGTGTGACAGAGCCCTGCCGGGAAGCCAAGCACGTTGCTGGCATTGGCGATCTTGTGGTAGACCTCCCCAGTTGTGGAACCAGATTGCACCCACATCGTTCGGCTTCTGAGATGGAGGGATATGGACCGCAGGTTGACTAGATCGACGATGATGAAGGGGCGACCGTAGGAGGATCGGTAGGAACGGCCTTCATAGTCGTTCCCTCCACTTCGGACTCTGAGCTGCAGCCCATGGGTTCTGCAGCAGATGATCGAAGCTCGGACATGGGTTTTTTGTGTGGGTGTGACGATGAGGAGAGGCTTTGGGCTGGTGGGGTTCCGAAATCTGAAGTTTTGAATGACGGATTGCAGGAAGGAGGTGTAGTTAGATGTAGAGTCGTTTGGGGTGTGGATGATAATTACCACTTGGGAGTCTGCTTTTGGAGTGGAAGAATGGATGGAGAATCAGCGAATGAAGTTCTCTTCAAGTTCTGAAATTGCGAGTGTGGAGCACAGACATAAAAAAAAAAATTTTAAAAAAAAAAGAGAGAGAGAACTTCATGAATTTCTTGGCTTGACCACAGGAAGTTAGAAAGCTATAGAAATTAGAAGATACATATAGAAATCATGATGCACCTGATAAGAGAATTTGAGGACGTGCAGTATATCAATGGGAACAGAACTCAAAACATCATGGGAATTTTAAAGAGAGATCTGTTAAAATTGTAGTAATTTCTATTTTTACTAGGTCAGTTTCTAAACCCGATGAGATAGTAAATGTCTATTATCAATTTTTTGGGTGTCTACAAACGTAATTTTAAGGAAAAAATTATATTTAATTTACGTTTTTGTCGTTTCAAAATACCTGGAAAAGTCAAAACGGATCGAAACTCTATCTTACATAAGTTGAGGATGGGTGGATGGAATCGGTGCCCAGCGTCCAGGGACAGCGCATCCAGATAAGGCACATTTTGGGTCATGAAAATTATAAAATGGAAACCATTTATCTTGTTTTCTTATTTATCATAAATTTATCACCTATAAAATCGAACTTATAAGATAAGATTTGTAATAATTAGGAAAAAAATGAGTTGACTATTCAAATGATGATGTGTCCGCAGAGTGTCCTCCTAACCATTGACCATCTAACTAAGCAATGAGGCAAGAATAAGTGGAAGATTATTAAACTAAGCCTAAATAAGCCCAATGAGGACGAATGAGTTCAGTCATATAAAATATTATGAATATTTAACTCAACAGCTCAAAACGCTTATGTGGTTTAAGTGTTGGTGTCTGGTAGAGGAAGTCTTGAGATCAAGTTTAATATTATAAATAAACGTTTGGGGAGTTCTGGAAGAAAGAGGATCCGTTTCATTTTTTTCTTTAAGGTAAGGAGCGTGATTTAATGAGGATTTATTGCATGGTTATTTAGTAGTTTTACCAATATGTGATTTTATGACCATTAATCATGCCGGGATATTGTGAGATATTATGAATTGACTTATTTCATTTATTTCATTCTATGTAATAAGTGTCTTATCTTGGATGTGAACATTTTTATTTAATATGAGCATCTTATAATAACTCTATAAACATGATGGCTTAGATGTAATAATATAAGTTGTGTAAGTTTAGTTACCTCCTTGAGATGGTTTTATTCAATGTTGGGAAAGATTTTAGAGTTTTAAGTGACTTGAAACAAAAATTAAAGCAAAAACTTTGATATTTAATTCAAGCCGGTACAAGATCGATAACAAACTCTTAACGTTGTAAATAAACTGACAAACTATTAGAGGACATAAGGCTAACTGCAACAAATGTTAATAAATGCAGCTAGCTTTTCTACACATTTTGAGTTTTTGCATCGAAACCTTTATATAGTTTTAGCAAAAATTCAGTAGTATCCTTATTTTGAAAGAATCGGAAGCATTTGGCTGTTAAAATTTAAAGGAACCACGAAAATAGCCCTTGGACAAATAAAATGATTGTTTGCAAACATTATTTCTATAGCAAATATTGTAAAAACCATTACGATCATAAATCATTAAATGATAAAGAAATAAAAATCAATTCAACATATATTTACAAGAACCAAAGATTACAAGAAAATAACGTAAACATGCAAAAATTATTTTTTAAAAAGAATTCTTCATATAAATAAATTTATTTTGTATGTTTCATATTTTGAAAATTTCCATAATAAATAATTTTAGAAATTTTTATTTTCTAGAATTACAGTAGAAATATAAGAAAACTCTTTAAAATATAAAAAAAATTTGGTTTGAAAAAACTATTTAATTAAATAGATCTATCTAATTATTTATTAGGTTTTCAATTTTACAACAAAAATCCTACAAATTTATTTTCTAATATTATAATAAAAATATAAACAATCTTAAAAATATAGAAAATTTTATTTTTAAAAATAATTCTCACATTAAATAGATTTATTTCGTGTATGTAAGATTTTGAAAATTCACATTATAAATAATAGTAAGAATTCAGTTTTTAATAGTATAATAGAAAATGCAACCAATTACTTTCAAAACATCATAAATTTTATGTTTAAAATATCACTCATATTAGATTTAGGAACCAAAACTTTAAAATTATTTGAAAATTTTGATAGAACAGAAATAGATATATTTAAAGTAGGAATATTTTTAAAAATAAGTTTTAATTTTAAGTTATTTTATTATTTTTATAATAAAAATTTTTTAGATAATTTGCCATGAGATTTTTCAAAATACGATATTTTAAGTCACATAGAGTTTCCATTAAAAAAAAAAAAGTGAATTAGAGGAAAAGAGCATCTCAAGTTAACAACTTCACTTATTTATTGGATAAAAAGAACTTCAGTATTTCTATTTTTCCATATTCTTAGCCTAAGCTTATCTTACACGTAAAAAATGTTTAAGAAAAGAGAAAAGTACGCAATGTTGACTATGGATTCCTAAGAATAAGTGGATCAATCGAAGATTTGGGATCCTTAGGATCAAAATTCCTCAATCCAAATGGGCTAATCGAAGATTAAAAGTGGGTACATAATGGTTGTGGCGTAGGGAATGAGTTAAAGAGTGCACTTGGGTGAATAATCCTTTTTTCTAAATTTTTTTCTTGTATTCTTGATATTCATATGTGGGCGTAGCATAAATATCTCATATATAATTTTAAATATTTTAATATTTTTAAATATTTTACTTTAAATTGTCAAAATGAAAAAGCCATTTCTCATATGCTAGTATACGAGAAATTTTTTACTTTGAAAAATTGAAATAAAATATTAAAAATGTATACAAATATATATATATATATAAGATGTTTATGCTTGTCTCACATGTGAAAATAAAAAAACCCAAAAAAAATAATAACAAGTGGGTTAATCAATTTGTACACTAGGCATAGTGGATCCAAACTCATAGGAAATAATTAACTAACATTTACTTCTTTATTTATGTGCTCGGGGACTCAAATAAAATATGATGTCTATGCTACTGAGGAAATTTAATGGTTATGATTAACCAGTCAACTCGCTTGTCTAACCACTTATAAATGAGTTTTAGTTAGAATTTTTAAATAAATTAAATAAATAAATGGATTATGATTGAAATTTTATAATCCTATCAACCTATTTAATAACTCATTTAGTTCATCAACTAATTTACAACTTATTAAGAAAAGTATACACATTTCATAAATCCTAAATTTATTTTTTCCATTTCTATTTTCTATTTTTCTCCACTCTACAGCGTCTTCTCTTCTGCTGTACTGTGGCATCATCATCATTGTCCTTATTATTACTGCTTATCTCTTGGTAATATCTTTCTTACATCTCTACCACTCTTTCTTCTTTTCTCTCTTTCTTTGATCATCATTTTTCCATCTCTCTTTGTTTATACCTCTCTTTCTCTCTTCTTTCTTTCATTTCTCTCTCTCCATCTCTATCAATGTTTTCCCCTTCCTTATCCTCTCTATTTCCCTAAGTCCTCACATTCTTTTATACTAACATGTTAAATGTGCACCCTCTCCTAATGAAGACTTGATCATTCATGTATCCTACTGGTGTAGATTAATTTACAATAGTAATTATAAACAACGCATATTCAATTTTAAATTAGCTTAATTTTAACTTGTTTTTACATGCACAATCTGTTAAAGCGTTAATGATCTGTCAACCCATTCGTTACAAATAAAATCTACTGACACTCTCTTGCAAATCCCAAAATCTTTCCTTTCTTCCTCATTTTCTTCTTCCTCTTCTTGTCCTCTATATCTCTTCTTCTCTTCTTGTCATTTTCGTTTTTTTTCTCTTTTATAACATTGATGTAACTGTTCGTAAGCATTGGGGAGAATCCATGGGATTTAAGTAAATTTTCAGAAAAGTCCCTCCACCAGTAATATCCACATTTCATAGTATATTACGAAGAGAACAAGACACTAGATTTCATCATTATGTATCATCAATTCTCCACATAATTTAATCATAAAATAATTTCACTGAATTAATATAATTTCAACTGTTTATTTTTGCGATAAAATTAAATAATCATCCTTCGTGAATATCTATTATAATCTGAACAATCCTTTGTATTCTGAAATGCTTTAGTAACTGAGATGCATACAAAATTCAACTTCTTCTTCTTTTATAAGTAATTATAACATAAAAAAGAATACATGTTGATGTCACATATTGATTTCAAAAAAAAAAAAAAGATTTGTTTACCATGTGCACATAGTGCACTAAATCCACGACAAAAATAAATTGTTTTAGGTGACTTACTTTATCATAAGTAAGTAGGCCATCAAAGGAAGTAACAAAATCCAATATAGCCTAGGACCCTTAAGAGATGAGAAACAAGTTGTGCTAAATTTTGATCAACTAAATTTCTCCCATGTGCACCGTTGTGGTAACAAAATAGCATGCATTTTGTCACGATGTTATGAAATCATGATAAATTCTTTTGGATGCGACATCCGCCTAAATGTATTAAGCTCAATTGAGTACTAATTGTAATTTGATTATTGAATGTAGCTAAGTGCAATCTTCTTCCATTTTCTCATTCTTTTTTAATTGTTTCATCTTTTATATCTATTACAACTCAATTATGCTTAAATAGTCTTTTTAATTTTTCTCGACTAATTACAATAAACTCTATCAATAGTGGGAGACAAATGCTCCGTAACTGATTCCAGAATGGTTTTTTAACGAGACACTAGGAAGAAGGCCATCAAGAAGTAGACCTGAGATTTGACCTATTCACAAGCAATCATTTAATTAAGTGTAGTATCTAAGACCTGTTCATGTAATAAATGACTTAGATAATGAAATGGAAAGGTGAAATAGGTAACCAAAAAATTGTTACCGTGGATGAAGAGAAGATCCCTTTTGATGAAGATCCGACCGTTAAGTAAAGCTTAGAGGCTGTTTGGAAGGATCAGGCAGACCGTGGATGGCTTGCATTGTGAGGCCAAAGCTTAGAATTGAGAGAAATTAGGCAAAAAAGATTTTTAAAAAGGGAAAAGAGGTATTTGTTCCTTTGATTTTCTATAAATTTTTCAAAAGTTGTTGCAGCAGTCTGTGATGAATTGACGACATGGGATAAGACTCCATCTATTAAAAGAGAAAGCTAGGCTTTGCAGCTGCTTATTTTTGAAATAAGGATGATTAACGGACTAATTAAATAAGATTAAGAATGAAAATACCTAATGTGCGCGCTGCACCAGGGCTGTGTAGTAAGTACGTGTTGCGCGCAAGTGGCCAGCGCTGCTCTCGCCCGTAATTTGTGCACCGCGTAGTTGGGTAGCAGAGCGAGCAACCTAGTCAATTGGATAGCGGACTTGACCCATTTCGGGGCCCCACACGGCGGCTGACGAAGATCTTGCAAAATCTGAGCTTGGGCTGAGTTTGGCCCAGAAGTGAAAGGATGCCGACGGCGACGTCCAGCGACTCGGGGTGGTGACGTAGAGCAGTAGAAGAGCAGCAGCACTTCGCGACTGCCTCCGTCTGCTTGCTTTTCGAGGGGCATGGCCTTTCTTCTCATCGCCCCTCTTCATTTGTTCCTTGTTTCCTTTGTTCTCTTCGTCTCATCATCCGCCTCAAGTGACACGTTACTTCCAAATCAGGCCATCAGAGATGGTGAGACCCTGGTCTCAGCTGGCAAAACGTTCGTGCTGGGATTCTTCAGCCCGGGGAGTTCGACCAACCGATACGTCGGAATCTGGTACTGCGAGGTCCCGGATCGAACAGTTGTGTGGGTGGCCAACAGAGAAAACCCACTTTCCAACACCTCCGGCATCGTAACTCTCGTTAGCGGCGATCTAGCAATCTTGGATGAAACTCCCCGCGTGGTGTGGCTGGCGCGGAATGCTACGACGACGACTGATGCTGAGAACACCACAACGGCGCGGCTCACGGATTCGGCCAATTTGTTGCTCAGCAATGGCATCGAAGGGAGAACGTGGTGGGACGGTGGGAGAGCTTCGATCATCCCACCGACACTGGTCTGCCGGGAATGAAGCTGGGCTTCGCTCGGAACACCGGCCTAGACCGCGTCTTGAGTTCGTGGAAGTCCCTCAACGATCCGGCGCCGGGAGAATTCTCGCTTCGGCTAGACCAGAAAGGGCGGCCAGAATTCATGTTGCGTAAGGGCTCAAGTCCGTTGTGGCGGAGTGGGCCGTGGAACGGGCTACATTTCAGCGGTACGCCCCAGATGAACCCGAACTTCATGTACAGCTACAAGTACGTGTCCAACGAGAACGAGTCCTACTTCATGTTCAACCTATACAACGCGTCCATCCACTCAAGGCTGGTGGTGAACGGGTCCGGAAAGCTCCAGCGGCTGACTTGGAAAGAAAACTATCGTCAGTGGAATCTCTACGTCTCATCGCCGGCGCATCAATGCGACGAGTACGGGAAGTGCGGGATCAACGGAGGGTGCAACGGGGAAGCATCGTGCGAGTGTTTGCGAGGGTTCCAGCCGAGATCGCCGGACTGGTATTTGAGGGATGGGTCGGACGGATGCGAGAGGAGGAAGGCGCTGACGTGCGGGAACGGCAGCTAAAGCGATGGGTTCTTGAAAGTGGAACAAGTGAAGGTGCCTGACAGGTCGGGGGCTCGAGTCGATGACCGAGGTGGGCTGAAGGAGCGCCGGAATGCGTGCCTGAGGAACTGCTCTTGCACGGCTTACTCGAGTGTTGATATCAGCGGCGGTGGGGACGGGATTGGGTGCGTGATGTGGGGTGGAGATTTGATGGATCTGGAGCTGTTTGCTGAAGGAGGGCAGGATCTGTACGTACGTGTGGTGGCTTCTGAGCTAGGTACGTTAGAATCACAACCGATGGAGCTATTCAAGTGTTGAAAATTTTTCTTTTCAAATAGAATTAGATTAATATATAAATAAATATCGAAATTATGGTGGGCATAAGTGATCATAAGAAAATAGTGATGATGAATCAGACATATAAGGAATTTTTTTGTGGCCTCAGGTTACATATATAATCCCCTTAATTTTAAAGATTTTTATCCTTAAAGAAAATTTTAATCTATTTATTATATTTAATATTATTTGTTTATTTAGAGATCAAGTTTTATTTTGATCAAATATGTTTATGAGTCCATTTGTTTATTTAGAAAATCAAGTTCCACTCTAATATATGTTTAAATAAATTTAAATATTTTGCATAATTTACACATAAATATATATACATATATTTTAGCAAATGTGACCCATACACATTTGTTGAAAATATACAAAAGTAAGTTTATGGACCACATTTGCTGAAATATATGTATATATTCATGTGTAAATTATAAAAAATGTTTAGATCAATTTAAACATATGTTAGAATGTAATAATATTTTATAAAATCATTTAACCATATAAAAATGATATTTTAGACAGTTTAGATGTTGAAAATATAACTTTAAAATTAATATTTAATATTAAATTATTTTGTTTCATTATTTTCAGTGGGCTTGTGCACATAGTGATATTATACAAATAATAGAGTTTTCAAAATATCATAAATGATAATAAATGCAATGGATGAAATAGATTTTCTATTAACTATCAGATTTGAAATATAGAGGCGGTCACATAGAAAATGTGTTTTATAGAACCGGAGCCTTTTTTAATGTTTACATTTAAGTAAGATTGATCAAATCATTAAAACCTAATTAATTATCTTTATTACTTCAAAATTAATCTTTTAATTTGGTTCATCTTTTCATGGGCCGAATCATCAAAAAATAGTGATTTTGATGCTTTATTCGTTTAAGTAATGAAAAAGTATGATTAGTAATTAATTTGACCTACACTACAAAATATATATATATAAAAACATATATATATAGACTTTTTTTTTACTGCATATGACCTTCATATATGCAACATCAGAAACCGATTAACAAGAAACTATGTATCTTTGTGAGCCATCCGTTGTTTACTGGATTAAATCAGTATTTTTCGTATATAACTCAAGATAGTAGTGAGAGAATTTTAACCTAGGCAGAAAAGTAAGTTCGTTGCGGATCAATCATATCCCTACCCAAGTTGACCGAACTATCTCATATATATTCATTTATTAACTCACAATATCCTTTGTGTGTATAGGTAACTGATATCAACGCGGGAATTTTAACTATATATGCTTCATATATAAGAGTAATATGCGTAATGGAGTATGTGAACAAGTCGTGTTCTATCATTAATATAGTCCTTAACAAATGGTCTATTATCAACATAGAGCTTTCATTTTGTGGGTGTGACACTTATTGTGTAGGTCAATCCTGTGGGACCCTAACTTAACAAAATTCATGAGGAATTAAAATTTTCATTAATTTGGATGGCCTGACTTTGTCGCCATGTGTTGTGGGGTCCACTTTTGAGGGTATTCCATTTATATAGTCCCCAACGTCTATGTCTATTATTTATTACATTGATCTAGTTTTCTTATTATTCTACTTCCTTACTGATTAACCATCATTTAATTCATCTTGTTTATCAACAATCTTCATCTTCATTTTCACTTGACCATTATTTTATTTTAAGCTAGATCGTAGCAAATCAAGCTTTACAAATGGTCATGATTTATTTGGACAAAATCCAAAGGCATAAACAAAAGGAGAGTCACACTGATCTCAACAATTACTATTGGGCTTATTCTCTTTATATTTTTCTCCTACTTTTTGCATATAATAAAGAGAAAAATTAGAGGTAAACTTGGCCTTAATTATTTGACCATATTTTAGCACACCCACAAAATGATTATTTGTTTCCCATGAATTATAGGTGTACACATTCGATCATAGAGTTTGAGTTTCTTATTTTAGCTGCAGTAGAGAAAGAGGCAGAGTAGCTTAGAAATTTATTACATAAAATTCCTATTAGGCCTAAGCTAATGTTTCATATTTATTTATATTGTGATAGCGAAGCAATCTTGTCTAAAGTATACAATAAAACTTATAATGGTAAGTTATGACATATTGCATTAAGAAACAATTATATACGGCAGTTGGTATAAGATGGAGTGGTCAATATTAATTTTGTAAAATTAAGTGAAAACTTAGCAGACCCTCTTACAAAAGGCCTTACCAGGAAAGTGGTCTGGAAAACATCGATAGTGATGGGACTGAAATCCACATCTAAGAGTTGCAATAGTTGAAACTCAACTCTATTCTTGTAGCTGAAGTCTAAGAGTTTAATGAGCAAAGTAAGTTATTTTTACAACTTGTAAGCACTGGCTATATTTATAATTTTGCGTCCCTCAGGCAATGCTTGGATCCTATAACATATTTATGAAATTGAGTGTTTTATACTTTTAATGGATCTAAAACCACAATGTTGGAGTATTTAGTTACAGAGTACTCTAAATAAATCTACAAATATGAGTGTTGGAAGTGAAGCTGCTTCTATTTGCAGAGTGTGTGGATTTACTCTGAGGTACTCATGAAACTGGGATATTGACACATGAACATAACGTGTCGTCTTTTAGAATGCTTGATATATTTTGAAATCTTATATGTAAGATATGTTCGATTTATTAAAGATCACTAATGATAAGAGGAATAATGACTATTTTAGAGATGACCCTTCCTAGAATCTAATAAGACATGTAAAGAAAATCGATCTTCTTAATTCTTTACATCAAAATGGAATTAATTATTTGCTAGCAAAATTAATGGTCCATTATGGCCAATGCTTTCTCCATCCTTGTGGTTCAATTCCTAATATTAATCTAACCCATGTTCGTAAATTATTCCAACCTTCAAAAATATGAATTAAGTGATACTTGACCTTTGAGTTATGCATCAGGTATTGACATTTTGAAAATTTACTGTCTAGGAAGGTCTAGAAAGAAGGAAGAGGTCTAGAGCTAGTTGGTCCAATAATGACTAGTTCTTGTAACATTGCAAAATTTGGAGATGCATTAAATACAATTTTCCTATGTATGTAGGAAAATGCAATAGATAGACCAAGGCATCGGTTATGCTCTCACTTGCACAGGACACAGTCATTCCCCAAGTCAAAATAGCCTACATATGTAGGCAAGAGGTTGACTCCCATAGATATATCTGCAAGTGGGACTAGTTCATGTTTCATAAATTATATGACACTTTTTGAGTTACATGCAAGGTAAACTTATGAGATACCCATGATATATCAGTTCCAAAGATGTACATATGCAAGAATTTATGTTATCCCAAAAAATTCACAACTGAGTATGAATTAAGGCTAGTCATGGCATTGCTGGAGCTAGTGTTACAGGTTGATAGGGATGAAACTAAGATAGCTTAGTAGAAAGGACAATTGTAGAACAATGTTTACAAGAAATCCAGTTGAATGGAATAGTATTTTGCCATTTCATTGCCTAGGTAGGGCCACCAGATCTTATATTCAAGAAGTTAATCGTGACTGACCCAAGTTGTTTCAAAATTATTCAATTCGTCGTACAAGAAGCAAGTCGTCCAAAAGGAGATGATTTAATACACCATGTGTGGATCTCCAATGCAGATGACAAGTCTGTTCTAATAGCCTTAGGAACAATAATTATGTTAGATTGATCAATGCTCGTGGTTTGGAGAAGACAAACCAACCATTTGATCAAGCTTTGAACTAGAAACCACATCAGATATATAGCTAAAATAAATCTTTCAACCTTGGTTGGATGAACTTGATGAGCCACAGGATACAATTTGTGTAAACATGGAATGACATGCATTACGAATAGCTTTGCAATAAGCTAATTATGGCTCCTTGTTTTGTCTTGCTATATGAAACATAATTATAACTAACTGCCAATATTCCGCTGATGACATAAGTCATGAATTTCAAGTAATGATGCAACTTAGGTTAGGTAGGTCTAGGTAAGGGTAAATTGTACCTTTACCCTATTTTTAAAACCTTCTACCCTATCTTAGTTTAGACTATGTGAGTTTAGAACTTACCCTATCTTATTTTTTAAAGGAAAGCTAATTTCGATTCTAAATCAGTTCCCAAAAATATCATGCAACATATCAATGTTAACTATTTGTTACATGTGATCTATTGTAATTTGTTGTAATATGTTTGGCTACAATAAGGTGATGGGCTATAAACAGATTGATCAAATAATTTATTACGACCGTAATCAATTTTTAAAATAGAATTTTCAAACTGCTATAACATCTCCTAGCTCTTTTTACAAAATTAGCTTCCTACATTGCCAAACTCTGCCAAACTCTAAACATGTGATCTACACAGGTGATCTACCACTCAATTTACAATGCATGTAGTTGCATGCTTTTTGAATAAATGGCCCATAAATAAATAAGAGGGGGAAATCCATAAAGATAACACATGTTGTTTATTAGTTTTTCTTGAAGTAGATATAATATAATATATATGAGTATAAGATATGATATTATATAATATAAAGACAATATATAGAATATATGCAATTTGAGTTGGTTTGGGTACCCAACCCCTAGAACTCACCCTACCCAAATTTTAGTAGGTATTTTAAATGCAGAATCGAACTGAATCTATGGGTAAATATGTTAGAATGGGCCTACCCAAATTTCAACATGTATTTTAGATTCAGAACTGAACCGACACTAAGTGTAAATATGGTAAAACTAATCTTACCCGATTTAGGGTATCTTGGGGGTTAATTCATGATACTTGGATTGAGCTACACCCTAATTTTAGGTAAGGAAGAGGTCACAGGCACACGACGGTAATTCACCATCGTCGTCTAGGTTAGATGCCATATTAATACCTGATAACATCATAACACAAGTGGGCCACACTCTAATCTACCCAAATCTTTATCAAAATGAGGAATATTAATTAGATTATTAGGGGTATACGTTATAAGTCTTACAAACCTATTTGGTATTTAAATATAGTGTTGCATGTGAGATGTAACATGAATTTAGCTACCTATACTTAGAATCTAGCTGCTTATTTGGCCACATATGCTTGACTATTGAGTGGAGATTTTGGCTAGACATGGGAGCTAGGACAGGCTGGCTCATTACTTGACCCATTCTTGCCAAGGTCAACTCATCATCTTTATAACCTGGTATACGGATGAGTTAGAAATTTTTACTCAAATTTAAAAATAGTGTTGGTGTGGTTTGATCATATGCAGGCACAAAGAATCTCAGCTTGCCCTGAATATATCCATTTATTAAAAAATATAAACATACTTTTCAATTTTATTCTCATTTTCCAAAATTCTTAAATTGTTTATTATTAACTATACTATAATTTAATTTTTAAAGTTACATCTTGTTGTAACTAACATGTAAGTTTGATATAAATGAGTCTTTGGACTAAATAAATATTTAGAAAAAGTAACAAATTTAAAAATTAACATAAAATTTTAGCTTGAAATATTAATCCTAATTTCAAATTAAGTTATATTTTGTTAACTTTTCTAATATAATTGTTACACATGTACACTATTTATATTTAATAATGCTTTTTGCCAAAACTAAAAGTATTTTATTCTCACTAATTAGTAAAATGTTGAATAACTTAATCTTTAAATTTAGAATAGATATGATTTTATAAAATTGTTAAAAAACTAAAGTTAGGGTTAGACAAACTTTGACTTGAGACCTACCCTAATTATCATGTATTATTTTGGCTGCCTTGGGATAAATACACCATCAAAATCATTGTTATCATTATTCAAATCCAAGCTTATCAAAATTTGATAAAAGTGGGTAATCATTCACATCTAGGGGAGAAATAAAGAGAACATTCTTAGTGAACAAAATAAGATAACCTCTCTTATCTCACTCCGAAGGCATGTGTTATTTTTCAATCATAACTAAGAAACAAATTGTACTTTGGTTGTATTTCAAATAGTGAAACTATTTTAATATTTTTTAAAATCTTGAAATCTATCAAACCTTCTTTTTCACATAGAAATTCTGTTATCTTTTTAATTTAATTTTTTGAACTCTCGATTATTTGTCTAAGCCTCAATTTTGCATCTTTGGATATTTTTGGCCTCATCAATGTTGTTATATGCATTTTTCAAAAGTGTATCTTTAGAGCTTATGTGTTAATCGAACTTTTTGACCTTTGAAAATTTAACTATGGTAGAAATAGGCTTTATGAAATTTTGTTTGGATTATAATTTCAAAAAATTTAATTATCAACATAATAAAAAAGTTGTTTAGCTCATAGCAAATAGGGGTTCAAGAGTCCATGGAAACAATATTTTATTTTATTTCATTTCTCTTTTACTTTTTCCTTTTGACCAAGTGAAAATCTCTATCTAGAATCTACGGTCAAGATGAGCTGCATGGTAATAAATCACTTCTTTTTGGATTAGTTGCTGGAACGGTAAAATTATGAGCTTTTTAAGCGAAATTGTAAATAGATTAAAGGTAGAAAAATCCATAAGAAAGAGTGAGATTTTTATAGTGGTCAAGAAGAAAAACCTAGAGGAAGTACAAGTAAGCACAAAGAATCAACAAATTTTTATATTTTGTTTTCCTCATTTGGTAAGTAAAGATTTGACGATCAATGGTGGAATTGATCTCTTTCATCAAATCTAGATCGGTTATGAGTATAAGCAGGTGAGAATTTAAGGTGTTAAAAGCATGCACAGACATTAGTCAATTGAGATAGGGATTGTTGGGCTGAGAAGTGGATTTTAAACCATCTGTTTCTCTGTAAAAATTCACCAGTGGGTAACACATAATTATAGATTAATTTAAAAATTAAGATGAGGGATTTTTAAATGCATTTTTATAACATTAAAATAGCTAGAAGACCCTGTTTTATGCAGGAGCTATAATTGCTAGAAGAATGGGCTAACTGGGGAAGAGAAAGATAAATTTTCATCCAAAATTGAAATTTCAAAGGAATTTTTGTAGAAAAAGCTTCCAAAATTGTGCAATTATAAAACAGTAATGCCCAAAACATTTTAGAAAAACCCTGACTCATTTTCCTTTTCTGCTTGGGCTTTAGGCTCACTTGCCTAGGCCTAATAGACCATCCTAGCGAGCTTAGCACTTGTGCTAGCTCGTAGGCTAACAGACTGGGCTTAGTAGACTTGGCAACCAGCTAGGCTAGACAGGGCCTAGTAGAGGAGTGGTTAACGGCGATGGTGAAATCAAAATTGGCCCAAGCCTAGTAAATAAGATGCATGGCGAGCAATCCAACAATAGTAGTGGCCCATAGAAGAGACGATCAAGGATCTAGGCCCACAAGGTAATCTAATAGCCTAGCCTGTGCGATAACAGTGCTGACGACTATAGGCTCTGCGCATGCCGTATGGTGCAACTATAGTCGTCCATGTATATTTTTTCATAAAAATTGATTCGAACTCCCATTGTAATTATTCAAAAGTCTATTAATAGATTTTTGGACCTTTGTATCAAATGGAAGGCTTGATTCTCTATTAGAGACTTAGATCATAGAGTTAGGTTGGCCAGATGTGTTAATTATGATCGAATCACAATCAAGATAATGCCCAATGTTATATGAACAAGTTTAGAAGATGAGTCTATTAAGATAGATATTGAGACAAAAAGAGGGATATATAAATATATTGCATTTAGAGACTATGAAATGCATAAGACTTCTTTATATCTTATTTCTATTTATCAAGTTTTCTCATGCCATTTATATATTGTTGTCGTGCTATAGATACTTCGGTATGGGGTACTTAAAGTGTTATCTAAAGCTATGACAAAAGCATAACTAGATTCAATTTATTCATTGCTTTTATTGCATTCATATGATAACGTTGTAATAATAGTGTGATGACTGCTGAACAAATATTTCACTATTATTTTAGTTAATTTATTAAATGAAAAGTGCAAAAATTAAAATTTCTTTTATGCAAATGAGTGTGCAAGTCCAACACGTTATAGATCTTGGCAAATAATCCTCCGCACCAAACCGAGCATGAAAGTACAATTTTTTGGAATCGGGGCATTGCAAATGTGCTAAAAAAAGTCTCTAAAAATAAAGAAATTGAAGAAGTAGAAAGCTAATCTAAAACTAGCATCATTCTCATACCTAAAATATTTCACAATAAATTTTACATGTGTTAAAATTATATTTGAAAAATTATATTTGAATTTTATGCTTTATTAATCAAATTTATTTTGGATTTTAAAATTTTTCTAAATAAAATTTTAAGTGGATGCAATTATATTTTAAAAAAATCATGATCCATTTGTGCATGTCGGTTTGAGATACTCATTGTACGAAATGAATTATGTTACAATATTTTTTTTATCATATCACTAACTAACTTTGGATGACCAAACAACATATAATGAAGTTAGACTCTAAGAGCAGGGTAACAAAGCCATTACTCGGCCCAATAATTATTTTATAAGATTTATGACAGGAATGTTTTACTCAAAATATTTTTCACTTTCTCTTGAGAAATGTGAGTGTAAATACATGGTTGGGAGTACACTTGATGAGATTTTGTGAAATCTAAATCATTTATCTTATTTTAAATAATTTCGCATATTGTAAAAAAAAATTATTTAAAAAATAAATACACATACATCAAACTCGATTTAAAATTTTAAAAGGTTTATGTATATGCCGTTAAGTGATTTTATTTTATGATAAATTACTTAGATTATTTTATAATACAATGTTTATTTATTAACTATATATAATGCATTGAATATGTTGGATACATATTCTAGATTTCACAAAATCATCTTGGTAAGGACTAATCAAACGTTACCACTTTTCATAAAAGTTAAAAAGGTTTTCCATGAACGGGTGCTTTATGTTTTATAACTTTTTTTTTCGTAAATTTTATGTTTTATAACTTATCACCTTGTTAGACTGGGCCGACAGCTTTCCTGAGCCATCAAACACGTTTTTTTATAAAAAAAAAAAAATTTCCCTCTTTTTTTTTTAATTTACAAAATTGTTATCCAAGTAAAACTGATTTTTTCTAATTTTCTAAAAAAATTTCAAAAATTGTTGCAGCAGCCTGTGATGATGATTCGGGATAAAACTACATCTATTTATAGTAATCCAATTGCCTAATAAAATGAAATTAAGCATGAAAGTTACTAGTGTGCGTGCTGCACCAGGGGCGTGTTGCGCCCACGTGGCTAGCGCTGCTACCATACAGAATTTGTGGACGGCGTCGTTTGGCAGATGGGGCAGTAGCCAGTAGCCCATTCAATTGGATTACTGACTTGACCAAGTCAATGCTGGCCTGACTTGGGTCTGATCTGTAAGTCAGCGGACGGCGACTTCCAGCGAATGTGGGTGATGAAGTAGAAAAGCAGCAGCACTTCGCAACTGCTCCCGTCTGCTCGCTTGTCGAGGTTCATGGCCTTTCTTCTCATCGCTCCTCCTCATTTATTCCTCGTTTTCTTTTTTCTTTTATTCTCATCATCCACCTCAAGTGACACGTTACTTCCAAATCACGCCATCAGAGATGGTGAGACCCTGGTATCAGCTGGCAAAATGTTCGTGCTGGGATTCTTCAGCCCTGGGAGTTCCACCAACCGATACGTCGGAATCTGGTACTATGTGGACCCAGATCAAACGGTTGTGTGGGTTGCCAACAGAAAGAACCCACTTTCCAACGCCTCCGGCATCCTAACGCTCGTTGGCGGCGATCTAGCAATCTCGGATGAAAGTAGCCGCCGCGTGGTGTGGCTGGCACGGAATGCTACGACAACGACCGATGCTGAGAGCACTGCAATCGCGCGTCTTACGGATTCAGGCAATTTGGTGCTCAGCAATGGCAGAGAAGGGAGAACGCTGTGGGAGAGCTTCGATCATCCGACCGACACAGGTTTGCCAGGAATGAAGCTGGGCTTCGACCGGGTCACCGGCTTAGAACGCTTCTTGAGTTCGTGGAAGTCCCCCGGCGATCCCGCGGCTGGAGAATTCTCGCTCCGACTAGATCTGCAAGGGCAGCCGGAACTCATGTTGCGGAAGGGCTCGAGTCGGGTGTGGCGGAGCGGGCCGTGGAATGGGCTGCGTTGGAGCGGCACGCCGGAAATGGCCCCCCGCGACCCCATTTATAGTCACAGCTACGTGTCCAACGAGAACGAGACCTACTTCATGTTCAACATGTACGACGCGTCCATTCCCTCAAGGCTGGTGATGAATGGGTCCGGAAAGATGCAGCGGGCGACTTGGTCGCAAGACGCTCGTCGGTGGAATACCTTCGTCTCATTTCCGGCGCATCAATGCGACGAGTACGGGAAGTGCGGGATCAACGGCGGGTGCAACGCGCAGCGCGCGTCCTGCGAGTGTTTGCGTGGGTTCCAGCCGAGATCGCCGCAGAACTGGTATTTGAGGGACGGATCGGAAGGGTGCAAGAGGAGGAAGGCACTGACGTGCGGGAACGGCAGCAAAAGCGATGGGTTCTTGAAGGTGGAGCACGTGAAGGTGCCGGACACATCGCGGGCTGGAGTCGATAATCAAGGTGGGCTGAAGGAGTGCCACGACGCGTGCTTGAGGAACTGTTCTTGCACGGCTTACTCGAGCGCTGATATCAGCGGCGGCGGGGGTGGGAGTGGGTGCGTGATGTGGGGTGGGGACTTGATGGATCTGCAGGTGTATGAAGATGGAGGGCAGGATCTCTACGTACGTGTGGTGGCTTCCGAGCTAGGTATGTTGTATGTAACGTTGTTCACAGCCGATTGAACTTTTTCTTTTTTAGTACGATTAGATTACTCTGTAAATAAATATCTAAGTTATTGCGGGGGTAATCTGTAAATAAATATCGAATCCCGGTGGAGCAGTTGGCTCCTACTGAATGTAATTTTTAAAAAAATACATGTGTGCATGATTAGTAATTAATTTAACACATACTACAAAAAATACGCATATGCAATATTGTTTTGCTGCATATAACCTTCGTGCATGCAACATCAAAAGCCGACAAGCAAGAAACTATCTTTGTGAGCCACTCTGTTTTTTACCGGGAGCATATACTTTTTTTTTAAATTTTTTTTACACAATTGCTAATTTAAGAGTATTTAACATATGAATCAATTTTTATCCTTTTTTTTGATATTTTTAGATTTTTTTTGGATGTTTAAAAGTTAGTGGAATTTTTGTAATTAAAATTACTAAAATGCCACTGGTTTTTTAAAATTTGAAAAAAATTTAAAATTTTGAAAAAATGGTAAAAATTGATACACATATTAAATATACTTAAATTAATAGTTTCATGAAAAAAGTTTCAAAAAAATAAAAATAGGCAAGTACACCTCAATGCACCTGGGTGCATAAGATTTGTTTCTATTTTTTTTACTAGGCACATGTTTTCTTATATATAAAACTTTTTAAAATAAAATTTTTTAATGTAAAATTGTTCATTCTCTATAATTATTTTTTACTTTTGTATACAACCACTTTACTTTTCAATCCTTTTTATATAATTAATTATACAACTAATTTATCTATTTTAACTTTTTTTTCTTTATTCTTCATCATTTTCTGTTTCATATCATATTATTTTTTGACATTTTAAAAAGTTAAAATAAAATTCATCAAAAATTTTGATGACTTCCCAATAAAATTCCAACGCAAGTAGACCCTGCTATCTCATATATATTCATTTATTAAATGCATAAGCATGTTTTTATTTATTCTCAGTTTTTCAAAATTTTCACATTATATGTGGTCAACTAGTTCTCTAATTTCAATATTAAAAATATAAGAATATTTTTATTTTATTCTCTTTTTTTGAAAAGTTCCCACTATTTTTTTTTTTTTTGATAAAAAAGTTCCCACTATTTATGGTTAGCTCTACTTTAATTTAAATTTTAAATATATGTTCGACACAAATGAGGTTTTATACTAAATAAGTATTTAAAATACAAGAAATTTCAAAATCAGCCCAAATTTTCAGACGAGAATACTAATTCAAGTAGCACATGGAAATTTCGATAAATCATGTACTTATTTTAATAAATTTGCCATACTATTATTTAATAAAGAATATAATGTATAAATTTAAAATGCATGTAATTTTACGGAACTACTAACTTGATGTTTGAAGTGAGGGTCGGTTGTTTGACCTTGTTTCAACTTGATGTAAAATATAGAGTTAAATGATGTTTTCAAAATAGAATTAACGAGGGTCGGGTTGACCTTGATCCAGTACGTCCCACTCGTATTTTTACCCTAACTCATATACGATGTCCTCCATTTATATATAAGTAATTGATCAACGCAGGAATTCGAACTATTTATGCTTCATATATGCGATTAACAAGGGTAATGGAGAACGAGAAGAAGTCGTGTTCTGTCATTAATATAATCACTAACACATGACTCATTGCCAACGTAGAGCTTTTATTTTGTGGGTGTCACAATTATTGTGTAGGTCCACCTTGTGGGATCCCGATTTAATAAAATTCATGAGTTGAGAATTTCATTAATTAGGATGGCCACACCTTCTTTTTGCTATGTGTTGTGGGATCCACTTTCGAGGGTATACCATTTATATAGTCCCTAACATCTATGTTTATCATTCAATGTCATGATCTAATTTTCTTTACCATCTACTTCCCATATTGATTAACCATCACTTAACTCGTCTAGTCCACCATTCTTCATTTTAGTTTGAAAATTGTTCAATTTCAAGCTAGATCATAGCAAATCAAGCTTTACTAATGGTCATGATTCATTTGGACAGAATCCAATAGCACAAACAAAAGGAGAATCATACTGATCTCAACAATCACGGCTGCGTTTATTCTCTTTGTACTTTTCTTCTCCTTCCAGCTTATAATAAAGAGAAAAAGAAAAGGTAAACTTCATCTTAATTATTTGACTACATTTTAGCGCACCAACAAAACGATTATTTGTTTCTCATGAATTTTAGGTCGTAGAAGAGAGAGACAACAACATTTCTTTTCTCAAAGAAATGAGTTTGAAGAAACTACAGAGACCTCTGAATTGCCATTATTTGAGCTAAGGACTATTTTAGCTGCTACCGACAACTTTTCTAGTGAAAATAAACTTGGAGAGGGAGGATTTGGCCCTGTATACAAGGTAAAAACTCACTTGATTCGAAATGGTGACAAACATGATTGCAAGAGGTTTACCCACTTCCTTGAAAACTGTGACGTTTGTAATTTTTTGATCATACAGAAAAAGGTTCTCTAATAGGCCAGTAGTATAAGCAACATAATTGCTTGCGAATTTAATGATTTTTTATGCTTTGAAGGACATTCTTTTAGGAAAGACAAACTACAATTAGAAGTTTCAAATCTCATAAGCAAATTCTCTAGAAGTGAAAACATGGGTTTACGTGCTTCTTAATTGACTAAAAGTCCAACACATGTTGAATTTTGAATTTCAGGGAATATTGATGAATGGGCAGCAAATAGCGGTGAAAAGACTATCTCAGAAATCTGGGCAAGGGAGTGTAGAATTCAAAAATGAGGTCATGTTGATAGCAAAGCTTCAGCACAGGAATCTCGTTAGGATTCTTGGATGTTGTGTCCAAGGAGAGGAGAAGATGCTGATCTATGAGTATATGAGAAACAAGAGCTTGGACTCATTTATATTTGGTTTGAATTTTTTGACATATTAATTGTTGTTATTCTTACATTTCTTGAAGAAAGAGTGCTAATCAATGGTTCCTATAACGAATTTTACTGAGAACTTTATGAACAGCCTTATCTCCCTGACATCTCCTTTCCTAGTGATCAACATATATAGGCCTAGTCTCATATCAGATGTGGCTCATGAGTCTAATAGTCTTGTTTGATGAGAATTTTGTATCGATAATGTGATAATATTAATCAAAACAATGTTTTTTTTGTCATTGAATTGGTCATGCATAACCCATGATAAAAGACTCTTTAATCATGGGAATCGCTTCACACCATCCAAACAAATATGTGTTTGCATGTGCTATGTATTCTTTACGAAACTAATTTAAGATCCGTTACAGATGAAACAAAGAGGTCATTGCTTGATTGGAGTCGAAGATTTCAAATTATTATGGGGATAGCTCGAGGAGTTTTATATCTTCATCAAGACTCAAGACTTCGAGTTATTCATAGGGACTTAAAAGCCAGCAATGTTCTCCTCGATGATGAGATGAACCCCAAAATATCTGATTTTGGAATGGCAAGAATATTTGGTGGGAACGAAACTCCAGCAAATACTAAAAGAGTTGTTGGAACATAGTAAGTACTTCAAGTTATGTCTAAGTACAAAAAATATGTTTTTCAATTTAGATACAGAACATTATTGCAGATTGTTAGTGTTTCCAAGGTGATGATATGAGAGATGGTGATGATGGATGACAAACAGAACAAGCTTACATATGTTGGATAGTTATTGTCAAATCCCTATCACATAGACTCACACATTCCTTGTAGTATGAACTTATCCATTTTTGAACCCTTTTCCCCACAACATTGTTGCCCTAAAATAGTGTCAACGCACCTTATCCAAATCCATAGAAACTATGTGAATGTTGTTCATATTTTATTCTTTTCTGTTAGCTGCTATAGTAAATTGTAGATGTTCAATTTCTATAATATGCATTCAAATGCAATTTTCAATGTTATACTTATATTAGTATTAAGTCCAAAATTTGCTCAATCATTCTCTCTAAAAGCTTTTGTGGTGTGGCTAATAAGAAGATTTTCACAATTTGTGTTGACAATTTATCCCATTTGGCAGTTCCCTTTGTAGATAGTCATCCAAGTTAAATAATAAGCCAAAAAAATCCAAATTTATAAAGTCAATACAATGTTAAGTCGATAGCATATGATATCTAGAAAATTCAGTGCAGCTGGTATGAATGGCAAGTCAAAAATTAAACTAGATGTACCGACATAGGAACCTATATAAGGAGCTCAACCCCTTGCAGTTGAAAGAACATTCTGCATGTAATGTCAAGGGAGAAAGTGAAAAAATTTGAACTATCCTTCATTATCCTTTTCACTCTCCTCCCTTCTATTCTAAAAATCCCAACGACCTATTTACTTTTTCAATTTCAATATCTATTAATCTAAATACACAACATTACTAAACTATGGACTCAACTAGTATGTATGACAAAAAAGTAGATATCAAAGCAATTCTTTGCTCAAGCATTATATAATGTCGGATCTTCTTACCCTGAAACATTTAGTTGAAAAATGGAATGCAGTGGTTATATGTCTCCAGAATATGCTATGGATGGGTTGTTCTCACCAAAGTCGGATGTATTTAGCTTTGGGGTCTTATTATTGGAGATCGTCAATGGCAAGAGGAACAATGGCTATTTTGGTGATGACCCTTACCAGAATCTAATAAGACATGTAAGGAAAATCTATCTTCTTCATTGTTTATTTCAAAATGAAATTATTTTTTTGTGCTAGCAGAATTAATTGTCTGTTATGGGCAGTGCTCACTCCATCTTTATGTAGTTCAATTCCTGATATTAACATAACTATGTTCATAAATTATTCCAACCTTTGAGTTCTATCTCTAATAATTATAGGCCTGGAAGCTTTGGCAAGAAGGAAGAGGTTTAGAGCTGGTTGATCCAATAATGGCTAGTTCTTATAACATAGCAGAAATTGAGAGATGCATTCAAGTAGGGCTCCTATGTGTGCAGGAAAATGCAACAGATAGACCAAATATGACATCAGTTGTGCTTTCGCTTGCACAGGACACTATCATGCCCAAGCCAAAGCAACCTGCATTCTATGTGGGCAACAGGTTGACCTCCACAGATGCTTCTGCAAGTGGGACGGGTTCAGGTTCCTTAAATTATATGACAACTTCTGAATTACATGCAAGGTAGACTTACGAGATACCCATGATATATTAGTTCCGTAGAGGTACATATACAAGAATTTATGTAGTCCAAAAAATTCAAGATAAGTCTAAATTAAGACCAATCATGCCATTGTTGAAGCTGATCTTGAGAGTTGATAGGATTGAAACTCAGAGACCAAAGAAGAAAGGGCAATTGCAAAATAATATACAGAAGTGATTCAATGGAATGAAATAGTATTTTGCCCCACTAAAGTTTCATTCGAAACTGAAATCATTCCCTCTTCAAATAGGGGCCATTACCTAAACATGGCTACTAGATCTTGTGTTCAAGAAGTCGATCACAACTAATTCAAGTTGTATCGAAATTACTCAATCTGCGTTACCAGATGTCATCTTGGTCGTAACAACAACCACCACTCTTTCATGCAGCAAGTGTTAGAAACTCAATCTCCCCAATTTAGTGAGAATTTAATGAGCATGAGAACTTTATCTCCTTAATGATTTGATGGGAGCTTGTTGTCTCTCTCAATAAAGTAAAATGATCTTCTCTAGCCAGTTTGAAATTCAGAACCGGTCCAAACATCTATTTTTTTGTTTTGTTATGAAATTTTTTTATAAACATGTTAATTCAGTTATATTTTATCTTATTTAAAATGACTTAGATACTGTTGTATTTAAAAATAAAAAATAAATATAAACACATCTTCAAAAAGGATAAAATTTGGTTTATAAATTAACCGTAACTAGATTAACATGTTTATAATTTTTTTTAAAAAAAATAGGTGTTTGAATCGGTTGGATTTGAGAAGATCATAGCTCCTTAATTAATAGGTGGGAGTATGTTTTCCACAAGATCGATGGGAAGGCCTTGTTATAATATTCGCTGATGAGCCGTGCGATATAATTGGCATGAATATGGGATAAAAAGTATTGGAGATACCTTTTCAAATAGCTAATTATAGCTTCTTATCATGTTGTGGTATGTGAAACATATTATAACTAACTCTCTCTAATTATCAAGATTCCAAAAACAACATGACCCATGAATTTCAGGTAAAGAAGAAGCCACGAGCACACAGTGGCGACTCATCACCTCATCTTGGTTAGACATCCATATTAATTACTTGGTCACATTACCCTACAAGTGGGTCATGCCTGGATCTCCCTAGATCCTTATCACAATGTGGAATATTAATTAGATTGTTAGAGGTACACAGTAGCACACTTACGAGCCTATTTGGTATTCGAATATAATGTTTCATGTAATATGAATTGAACAACATATATTCAGAATTTGGTTGCTTATTTGGCCACATATGCTTGGCTATGTAAGTAAGACTTTTAGTTAGGGATAAAAATTGAGGCAAGTCGACCCATAAACCACCCTAACTTGCTTTTACTATGGTCAAACCATCATTTTTTTACATATAAAAGGATGAGTCAAAACTTTTAGCCCAAATTTAAAAAGAAGTTAGAGGGTCGATTATTGTAATAGCCTGAACTAAAAATCAAGGCTTTTGCCTAAATTTTCGGTCCAAGTCATTTTAAAACTCTAGGATCTTCCCATGCGACGATTAAACCATCTCATTTATGCAATAAGAAATAAATTTGCATTATTACATCCAAATCCATGGAGTTATTACAAACATGCCCACTTCAATAAATTCTTTACATCAAAGTCAAGCCACTTATTACATAAAAGGAAATAAATAAATAGATTTATTCATTAGCACACCACCACCATCTCATTGGCCACCATCCTCGGGATCATCTGAGAGTCAAAGGAAAAAGGGGTAAGTTCACAAGAACTTAGTAAGTAGGATTATGCCCTGCAATTAAGATCATAAGAACACATCATCTTCACTCAATTGCTCAACTTTTAACGCCTTTAATACATCTTATATGTTATCATCTCTTCCTAGAAGTATTCAACTTAAAATTTGGGGACTATCCTAAGAATTTAAGACCTTAAATCCTTTAAGATACTCTTCGATCCCCAAAACTCAAACTTCTAGCCATCATTTGGCTAATCTAGCCCTTCCATTGTACTCAAAAATGTCCAAATCCATAGAAAATGACTCTTGGATCACTCAAATCGGACCTCTAGAGCTCAATTTACATCAATTTGAAAATGAATGCACCAAAAGGTGCCACGTGTCCCTCACTGCCGGCGACTTAGGCTCTCCACCGGTGGTTCTGCCGGACTGGGCTTTCTGGTGGGCCGCGCTCTGGGCTTTACTGCCTGGGCTCCTGCCTGGGTATCATCTGTGGGCTCTAAGTCATGGGTTGGCTCACTGGATCTTCCTTTTGAGGCCCATTGCAACAGTTGGGCTCGTCTGTAGCTGGGCTCAGCCTGGATCCAGCCAACTCCCTGAAGCCCGTACCATATTCTGGAAATTTACAGATTCTCCTGCTGTCTTCTGATTTTTACAGAAACTCCTTAACAACTTATGATTTTCAGAAAAACCATTAGGCAGAATTGTAAAATATCCAAAAACTCAAAAAATAGGCAGTAACATCCAATTTTTTTCATCTATCCATTTATACAAGATATATATAATAATATTTTAATATTATTTTCGTATATATGTCTCCTTTAAACATCTTAAATGCATTAAAATACATTAAAAATTCATCTCATCAATAATTTGGCTAACATATTTAATTTTAGGCCATCCAAGCATAATATAACGTACATA
>JAXCLR010000081.1:18119571-18174589 GCA_035584095.1 Annona squamosa
ATTATTGATAAATCCTCACATAATTAATTTAATGTAAATAATACATTTTTCAAATAATTATGTGGCATCCATTCTGTGTGCAATTAAGCATATAATACTCATATCATCCCAACATGATTAATGGCTAAAAAAATCACATATTAGTAAAACTACTAAATAATTATGTGATAAATCCTCATTAAATCATGTCATAATTAAAGGCTAAAAAGGCAAAATCTCCCTTACCTTAAAGAAGAAAATGAAATGGATCGCTTGAACGGATTGGATCGGCCTTTCCCTTTCTCCTGCAGTAGTGTTCCTCCTCTTTCCTCTGGTACCTCCATCGAGTACCTAAGTCGTTTATTTATAGCTCATCGGAGGATTCACCGGAGGATTTTTCGCTAAAATCTGATTTCAATTCAAAATTGAATTTCAAGGTCATTGATCACAATCCGATCTCAAATCTATTTTAAATTCGAATTTCAAACTAATAAGGCCCACAGAACCTAAAAGGCAAAAATACATCATTTATACACTCTTTGGAACTCGAATTTGAGACCTCCTCTACCAAAGACCAACACCTTAACCACTTAAGCACTTTGGGCTGTTGAGTTAAATACTTACGATATGTTATATAACTCAACCCATCATTCTAAGTGGGCTTATTTGGGTCTAGCCCAATAACCTTCTACTTATTTTTGGCTCATTGTTTGGTCAAATGGTCAATGGTTAGGATGCCACATCAGTTGACACATCATCAGTTGAATAGTCAACTCATCATTTTTTTCCTAATTATTACAATTATATCCCAATGCACCTTTCATATATTCATTTATTAAAAAGTATAAGCATATTTTGAATCTTATTCTCATTTTCTCAAAATTCTTAAATGATTTATGGTTAACTATACTCTAATTTAATTTTTAAGTTACATCTAGTAGTATTTAATATCTATTTTTGACATAAATTAGTCTTTAGACTAGTGGTGTTAATGAATCAGATTAGACAAGTTAGGGTCTAAAATTAGTCCTAACTAATTAAAAATGTTAACCTTAGTTCATTCATTAGCCCATTTAAAATACCTCAATCCTAATCCACTTATAATCCGTTTAATAAATAAGTGATAGAAATTAGTCTTTAGACTAGGGGTGTTAATGGATCAGGTTTGATAAGCCAAAGTCTAATCTTAATCTTAATCAATTTAAAAAATTTTACCTCAGTTTATTCATTAACTCATATAAAGTACCTCAATCCTAATCCATTAATAAATAATTTAATGGCAAACCAAGCGATAGCTTCGTCGATCAAGGCTTTGGTTTGCGATGCCCCAATCGGGTCTTCAAGTTCTATTGCGGGAGCTATATCTCCCAAGTGTGGGAAGGGAAGAGCTTTGCCTTCTTTTTGATAATGTGAGGAAAAATTTGTAAAGATTTCATTATATAACAGTTTATGTCAAAATGGTTTCATACACCCCCTTCTATTTTAACTATATTGATCATTTATAGAAAATCTACACAATCCAGTGTATTTAGCATCAATTATTTAGATAAAAGATCAAGTTTCATTGAAACTAAAAATGTTAATGACACATTTATAGAGGGTATAACTTGGGCTTATGAAACTCTAATTCACTCCAACCCTAATGTTAACCCTATTTTAAAAACCTCAACTCTAGTCCTAACTATATTTGTAAACCTAAATTCTAACTACTATTTGTGAAATTTAGGCTAGAGTTGAGTTCATAGTTCATAATAGCATATATTTATTGTTCATCCTGTATTTATTCAACTTCAACAGCACCAAAGAAAAAGTATAATATGTAGTTTTCTATCTTAAAAGAAGAAAAGCAGAAAATGCTTAAGAATTAAAAGGAGAAAAAATCATTTAGATTTTCTTTTTGCACGAAATATATTTCTAACCTTCTTTTGGAAAATAAGGATGTATAATTTTTTTTTATTATACAATTCAATTGCTACTCTTAATTGAGGAGCATGATTTAGTAAAGGTACCAATGAGTTTAGATTACCGATCTTAGTAACTGAATATTATAATATTATAAGATAAATTTGGAGGTTGTGTATCTTTTAATACTAAATAATATAATGCTATGAAAAAGTGGACAAATTAGGCTTTGTTTTCTTTAATGATATGAAAATAATTTATTTTTAATGAAGATTTAAGATAGGTAAATAAATTCGAGGTATATGCTTTGATTGAAAATTCATGTAAAATAATATTATATAAGTAAGTGTGAACTGTCATGAGCTATTTACTTTCATTATTAATATATAATAGTTTATCAGATATGAAGATGTTTAGAAAGTATAATACTTTATATATACATTATATATTACTTTATATATTATATATTAAAGAAGACATTAGAGGAGTGATATATAAATATATAATAAATATATGTAAATGGAGTACGGGTATGTACTAACCCAAAATTGAACCTATTTGAACTCATGATCCAAATAATAGCAAATTTCAACACTGTTTGAAATCAGTTAGAGTGAGTCGGGTTCAAGTTGAACACTAACTAAGTTGCACCCTTACACATTTGCCTAAAAATATATTTATTTATATTAAATTATAAAAAAATGCTTAAATCCATTGATATATTCATTAACATGAAATATTATTTTTTAAAATCATTTATACACATAAAAATTATATTTTAAATGATTTAGATGTTAAAAATATAATTTTACAATTGATATTTATCATTAATCTATTTTATTATATTGATTTTATACATATGGATAGGGCTTGTATATAATGATACAAACCGATGAAAGATTTTTAATGATGATATAAATAATATTAAATATAATTAATTGAATGAGTTTTTTTTATCAATTATTAAGCACACAAAAATGAATAAAGTTCATAAAAAAGAAGTTTCACAGGAGCATAGCCCATATATAAAACAATTAAAATTGATAACTAAAAGAATGTAGACAATTTTAAAAACTTACTAATTAGCTGAGAAACAAATGCTCCAATTCAAACTTCTGTTTAATAATTCTTTGGCTAATCTAGTATAACGCTTATTTGTTCTCGGTCCAAGATGTTCATAATATTTTATTTGTTTTCATACAAAAAGTTAAGCAAAGTTTTTCATTAAAGCCAAGCAATCACATTTCAAATATCATATAGCATTTCTTAAGAAGAATAATTTCACCACTAAGTACTACGCGTGAAAATACTAGAGGCAAGACTTGAAGCGCGGTCAACTAGAAAGAAGGCGTGCCCCCATACCACCGAGGTAAACCTTAAGTGGTAATTCAACACATCATTAGACAGGTTAATGCATTATAAACTTTCAGCCCATAACTTTTATTTGATTACATGGACCAGCAACTTGAAAGATAGTAGTCTCTTTATTCAAAAATTTAACCATAACTAATTTATAAATGAGTTGGAGTGGGAGTTCATGGGTTGACTAAATCCATTAATACTCCTGTGTAGATTGAGTAGATATATTTAATATAAATTTTTTTTCAAAATTAACTTAAATTGCTAACTCAAAATATTGATTGTACTTTTAAATTAAATTTCAACAAGGTACATTTTGTTAACTTGTTATAATACATTTATTATACAACAACGCTATTCATATTATTAATGCTTTTGGTACAACTGAAAATATTTACTCCCCACTAATTAGTAAAATATTAAAGTACTTAACTTTAAATTTAAGATAAATATAATTTTATATTCAATAAGTATATAAATCCTTAAAATTATTATACTTATTCATATTTTCTACTCGATGTATACTCCAATAATAACCTCAAGTATGCCTCAGGGCCTATTAAAGAAACGTGAGGTTCAAAATTTGCAAATCATAATCTTAATATAAATTTTACTTAAAAATTTACAATCAACATGATAATGAGAAAGTTTTGAAATGTGTTTATTAGCTGTACTAAATAATACATAAATTAAATAAGTTTTTATATTTAAAATATGTATTTTATATATTTAAATATGTAATGTATTTTATAATAGATATTGAATATATATACTATAATTCAGGTAGATTCTGAGTACTTAGACCTAGAAATCCACCCTATTCTAATTAGGTCGGATATTTTTTAATTTGGAACCTATCCAACACAATAGGCAGCTACTTTACTTATTTTACCCTACCAAAGTGGCACATATGGTGGAGGGCAAGCAGTTTAAAATTTCACATGATCCAAAAAGCCTACTATGTACATACATAATTTGCCTAGCCTAATTAAATCAGCCAAAATGATAAAGAGGAGTGATTTTGTTAGCTTAGGCTAAGCAAATACTCTGCTTATACCTTAAAAAATTCATTTACAACAACTTTTATGTTTTTTATATACTTATTTATCTAAGTGTATTTAACATATAAACTAAGTTTTTACCATTTTTGATATGTTTATATAATTTTTAAGATTTTTAAACATCTATATGTATATATATATATTTAAAATACTCTTTAACTTTAAAAATCTAAAAAAAGTATATAAGCATATCCAAAAATGGTAAAACTTGGTTTATATGTTAAATGCACTTAGATAAATAATTATATGAAGAAAAAACTAAAGAAATTTGTTGCAAATGATTTTTGAAGGCAAACTAATAAGGATATTTGCTTAGCCTAGGTCAATAGGATCATTCCTCGATGATAAAAACCAAGTAAGCAATAAACTTAAATGATTAACAAAATTTCTTATATTTGGCCATCATTTTCAGGAAAATTTAAATAATTTTTATTTTTATTTTCAGTCAAATTGTATTACTCTTTGTAACCGAATTTAACGCCTGCATTTAAATTTTATTTCCATTAATTTTTTTTATTTAGATGGAGGCTAATGCCTTTATCAAAGTTCAAACATCAAACATCTTACATATTCACACACTTATGTCAATATCCCGATCTTATAGGTATTGACTAAATTATTTTTAGATTCAGTGTGCGTTTGGAAGTAATAAAATTTTTTGTACGAAAAATTTTGTGTAAAGTTTTTTTTTAAATAGGTGATCTATTAGGGGTAATAATGATGGATAAATAAAATAAAATTAAAATAGATAGATTAGTTGTATGGGTAGTTGCATAAAAATAATTGAAAAATAGTATACTTGTATAAGAATATGTAAAAAATAATTATAAATAGATTAATTGTCGAGAGTGAAATATGTTAGATTAAAAAATTTTGCTTTGAAAAGTTTTATATGAAGCTAAACATATCCTTATTTTAGATTTTGAAGGATGCACTATGTTTAACAAATGTTACAATTTTTAAGCTACTAAGTAAAAGTAATCAATGAAAACGGAATTTTCTGTAAACTGCTTCATGTAACTTAATGATTAATGGAAAATATACTTCAACAATTGTATTTAGCATTATTCGTTTAGCTAAGAAATCAAGTTTCATTCAAATTACATGTCTATATAGGTTAAATTTTTTTAAAAATATATATTCATATGTAATTAATAAAAATACTTAGATTTATTCACATATATATTAAAATGTTAATAATACTTTACAAAATCATGGGCTTTTTCCAAATATACCTATAGATTTGGCTTTAATCTCAAATACACCTATAATATTTTTTAAATCGTAAATATACCTGCTATGTTTGCATTTCATTTCAAAAATACTCCATTCATAAAAAAACCATGAGGTAAATTTTCTAAATGCCCAAAAGACCCTTGTTATAAAATAGAAAAATGATGAAATAAAATAAAAAAATGAAATTAGTGCCCTCCAAATTTAAAACTTATGTATAATTAAGGCATCGATGAGTTATGATATTTAATTTTTTTCAATCTCATCTTAGATTTGAAGGGTATGTTAGTAATTTCATATATTAATGACCAGCATTAACTAATGAAATGAGTACTTCTAGAATTAAATGCAAATATAGTATATATATTTGAGATTTTAAGAATATCATTGGTATATTTCGGATTAAGGTTAAATGTGGTGGATATACTAGGAAAAAAATCCTAAAACCATTTATTCACATGTAATGATATTTTAGACCATTTAGATATTGAAAATAATTCGAACTTAAAATTAATATTTAACATCGAACTATTTTATTATATTAAACTTTTACTTTTATAAATGAGGATCTTATACGACGATATTAAACAAGTGAGATATTGAAAACATGATCTTAAAATTAATATTTAACATCAAATTATTTTATTTTATTAAATCTATACATCTATAAATGAGTATCATATATAATGATATTAAACAAGCTAGAGAGTTTCCCTAATGATATAATCATCTTAGATGTCATCAATCATGAAAAAAAGATAAGATTACGTAGAAATTAAGTTTCACAAAATCTGAACTCTTTAAGTATGCACTGCCAAACTGTATCCTACTTAAAGAATGATTGCATTCAACGATATTGATTATCGTGGGCCATTCGGATTATTCGCAGAAGTGCCCCCGATCGAATCGTGATGAAATTATATGTTATATGATGTAAATTAATTTGTCTATACTAATCCAACGCTAACTGATGTTACTTTCAGATTTTTTCGATTTTACACGAAGGATGAAGTGGATTCATTAGAAGGAAACTTGTTATATGTAACCATATATTTTTAATAAAATATAAATTTAACTGCGAAATGTAAATAATGATAAATGCAGCGAACTTAAAAGTATTTGCACCAAATTTCTGTTTGTATTTTTAATATTATATACAGCCAAATGTGATCGCATGATAAAACATTATATAAAATAAAATTTTAATAAATGGGCCATAGTATCTAAATATCTAACCAATTGCGTATACTTGTTTGCAGCCAAATTCTAAAATTAATTGAAAATAATTGTTGCAGTGATTTTATTGCATAAATTCAACCAACATCATTGGGGGATTACAGCTCACCGTTCTCCTGGATTTCATTATTTAACATGACTTGAGATCATGTATATTTCGAAATTAGTTGCTTATATAATTACCCAAGATCATTTTTTTTTTATTGGTAAGTGCATGTATTAAGACAATAAAAAAGAAGGATCACGTACTGAGGATGTTTGAAAAGCCGAAGTTTTAGTCGTCAGCTGAACATCACTCATACGCCATCCGTATTCCGTAGCCGCCGAGTCTCCCGGGGAAGGGTGGGTGGGGTCAGCTAGACCGCTAAACGAATCTGTTCTTGTTTCTTACACTATTTGAAGCAATTCCCTTGGAAATGCTCAACCACTCCCTTGTCTTTGAGAATAGATTCCAATTATTTTATTTTTAGTTTTTTTTTTCACTTATTTTCTTACATTTATTTGGTAAATTCATTTTCCTAATTTTGGTTTTCTACCTTGCAAAACATGGTTTCTCAGTTTCCCTTATATATATTTGTTTATAAATGTTTTCTTTTAAATTTAATTGATAGGCAGTGGAATTGGTTCCGAGTGTAGACCTTTTTGTTTTCACTTACTACATTTCTTATAAATCCAACCTCTTAGTTATATTTATTAATATTTATTTAGTTAGCATCGCAAAAAAAATCATGATTTGATGCACAGGGGAGTCATGATAATACAAACTCGTGAGATTGTTTTAAATTGATTTGTTATGACGCATCTAAGTATACGTTCAATCGTGGTAATTTTGTAGATCCTAAATGAATGTTAATGAACATAATGTGCGGATTGGATTATAAAAAAACATAAAAATACCGGATTTCAAATTGATCCAAATATATATATTTTTAAATTTTTTATAAACATTTATTTAAAAAGACTTAAATATTTCTATATCTAAAAATTTAAAATAAATATATACGTATATTCGAAAATGGTAAAATTTACTTTACAGAGTAAATATAACTAGATTAACTGGTTTATAAAAAAAAATTTGGACTGGTTTGAAACAATCAACCTGTATCTTAAAATCAATACTTAATATAAAATTATTTTATTACATTGATTTTATATATTTGTAAATAGAGTTAATGCACAGTAATATTAAACTGGTTATTAAATTAATTTTTTCAAAAAAATTATGAAACTTATCTAGAAATATGGACGATGTTGATATAATAAATTGAGCAGATTTTTCATCAATTACCAATATCAGAAAAAATAAATGAGATTACATATGTGAGATTTCATAGAAGCCAAACTCTTTTCTAAATACTTTACATAAACACGCAAAATAAAGTAATGGTATCAATTATGAACTTTATTTGATAAAGACCTATGTTTTCATTCCATTTCCGAATTACAGGTCATACAGCCCACGTTCAGCGAAACCGTCCAATCCACATGATGCATATAAGCATGCTACGGACTGATCTTCTTCCAAAAAGCGAAGATCGGCTACTGGTCTGAAACCCCCGCAAGTTGTAAAGCGGCCCATGTTTGAACGGCTCTAGAAAGGCTGTCTGCTCTGCGACTCTGCTCAAACCAACTCGCTTGGATGGTCACATTTGGCGATTTAAATCGTTATGAGGACCACTTGTGTATTAAAGAATGGTTGTCAAATAAAAAACGACGTTTGCCTCAAGAGTCAAACTTTACAACGTTACATATTTCACTGTTTTCCACCCAAGACATTTTCAGCCTATTGAGAATGATCCGATGGACTGGGATGGTATGAAAATGATATTAGATTATTTTCCCATTAATTCCCAAGACACTATTTTTAAGTTCACATAGAAATTCTAATTTTAGCATAATTTTTTACATTTTCAATATTACTTTCTCATTTTCAATATATATTATTACATTTTCATCTTATCATAATTTCAAGTGATTATTCGTCTCCTAGATGGGATTGACTGATTGAGATGAGACGAAATTTCTCATTCCCAAAAATAGTTTTAAATAATATCTTACTTTTTTGACAATTTTTCTCAATTCTCATGTAATTGTTTCCATTCTTAATATATGATAATTTTTTCACCATACATCCTCATCACATCACCATCCAATCCAAGTGGTGAACTAGTTCAAAACATATTATTACGAAAACTTCATATATTTAATTATTAAACTTATTTTTGCTACCAAAACTATTCTTTGTACTTTGAAATACCGCTGCTTATTTTTATTGCAGATTGCATATTAATTATAAACGTAAAGTTTTAAAATTTTTTAATAAAAACCTATGCTTAAATTAATTGACATATATCCAATCTTCATTATATCGTTACATAGTTACTTGCATAATTTAAAAAAAGAACTATATAGTGAGAGGATTGCGACTGGTGCAGCGCCCTTCCCATGCAGCCAGCTAGGGGGCAATGCAGGTCATTTATTTGCGGCTCCCCCTGACATGGGGATTTTATCCATTTTTTCCTGAGGTGGAGTTATTTACAAAAAAAAATTTCCTTTGTGGTTTAAGGATTGTAAAAGATGTTAGGGTGTAATATTAGTTGTCAGAATGTATATATATGTATAATACCAATAATAAAAACTATATAATGAAAATTAACGACTATAATTGCATAGAAATATTATAATAGATCCCAAGGACGTAGTTTTTGCGGACGTTAAAATGGGTTCCAAAAATCTTTTATGCTGTTAGCATTAGCTGACATAGTATCTAATTATTATAATCATTCACCTTTGTTTAATAACATTGCTTGTAAATTCAAAGAGATCGAATATCGCTTCGCATCCAGCTTTGGTCAGTGGGTGTCATGATCTCATTTCACCAGCCCGAGCCTTTTGGCGCTTTTCATGCAGCTCCGGATTGTCTGGCTTCCTCCGGATCTCTCACTCCATTTTAATGGATTCTCAGCAAGTGAATTTCCACATTTAACCCATTTATAAATAAATTTAGATTGAGACTGTGATTACTTGAATTTGTTTTGATAATAGAAAATTTGGCTTAGTTTATCTTTATGTTAAATCCATGTTGCTAGTTCCGCAAATGTATACATATGTTTATATTGATTGAATTATTAAATGAAAATAAAGTATTATTTGCATCTTGGAATAGGTACAAGTAGCCAATATACTAAATTAGCCAAAATGTCAAAAAGATGTTTATTTAGGCCCATGCATACTTTTTAACATGTTTTCTTTTTTTTTTATTATACATAACAATATCTCAATTAATAGTACAATCAGACTTTGACATATTTTTATAAGCATTTAACTAAAAATCTAATTTTTCTAACAATAATTCCTAACATGCTGGCTTGGCCACACAAAATTTGAGGAGAATAAACATCGGCATCAAAATTCTTCAAAAAATACAATTTCCAAGATTTGAAGCAAGGATGCCCAACTTGTTAGGGCTTATCCTTAACAACTGAGGCAATGCCTAAATGATTAATTAATGCTTTCTTGGATTCATAACAATTCACAAATAGTGGTTGTTTTTAGGATTTGGTAATTTACAAATATACTTATACAATTTTACCATAATTGCTGATATTTCGAGTTAGTTTCAAAAATTACAAATAGCTCTTACATAATTTGATTATAATTGTAAATATAGTCATAAAATCACAATGTCTTTATAACGTGAGGATATTCCAGAAATTATAAAAAAGATAAATTGCAAACATACCTATATAATTTGCATATATTTATGACTATACTCATGATGTGATGCTACAATGGAGCCACAACGACATGGCACGTTTGTAAGTATAGTCAAATTGTATGGGAGTTATTTGCAAGTTTGAAAACTAAGTAGATACATGTATATATACACACACACACACATACGTACAATTATTGTCAAATTATGTGGTATATTTTAAATTATGCCAAGAGTTTAGACTTCGTTTTTATCTAGCATAGCTCGATGATTAAAAAAAGTTATAAAATTCACTCCATAAAAGTAAGTGTTGATCAGATAAGTCTGATAATTAAATTTGATGTAATGCATTAACGTAAGCCTCCATTGATTTCAGGCCTGTGTAGGAGTGCGAGAAGGGCTGGAACGGGATAAGCATTTCTGTTTTGAAAAATTTTCATTTTTAATATAATTTTTACGTGTTTTCATATATTACATCATCTTAATTAATATTACAATAAAGCCTTAGACATTCTTGCAATATTCAACTATTATTTTTCAATATATAATAACTTCTCATTTTCAATAAATAATAATTTTACTTTTTCTCTTTCTAAATTATTTTTCATTCATTTTTTTATTGGGAAGTATTTTTACATGCATCGATTATATCAGTTACAGTGAACCACAAATCGCCCACCCTCATTCTAGGAGACAAATCACCCAGCGCCACGCAGGGGAGCAAATTTACAACTCTCATATTGTCAGACGTATATATGAATACTCCCACCTGATGGGGTGATTCGAACACGGGTGGCAGAGAACACCGTCAACACAAGTGACCGACGAGCCATTTTCCCATCGGTAAATTATTTTTCATTTCAAAATACACAACAACCCTTGGCATCACATTTTCTAAACCCATTCCTGGATCATGATACAGTTTCGTGCACCTGGGTGCAAAAGCCTTTTTTTTTTTATAATTTTTTTTGAATTTTTTTTTGTACAACTGTTAATTTAGATATATTTAAAATATATATTATTTTTTACCATTTTTGGATACTTTTAAATATTTATTTTTGATTTTTTAAAATCAATGAAATTTTCATAATTTATGAATTAAAAAAATGCCACTGATTTTTTTAAAAATAGCCAAAAATGGTAAAAATTGATACACATATTAAATATATTTAGATTAGCAATTGTATAAAAAAAATTTTAAAAAAAAGTGAGATGCAGACAGGTGCTCGGTTCATATCCCATTCAATGTATCCGTGTCCTTCCAACCACCCCCTCGGAGGAACATTTCTGATTATAGTAAATTATTTAAGGGTCTTTAAATTTAAATAGAAAGTCGCTAATCGATCCAGATCGTTGTACAATATAGGAGATAGTTTATATAGTCATATAGTCATCGTCTTAGATACATATAAATTAAAATTAATTGCATATATATTAATTTAGTCGTAGTACTTTTTGGACTCCACATGCTTGATTCCCTAGAGGTGATGGCATGCCAAATATCGTCAATTTTCATATCACCCATAACTAAATATCAGGTTACTTGTTTCTTCAAATATATATATCAATCATGTTACTTGTAGTCGACTATACAACTTGGGGAAACTCCTACCATTGCTGTTCATCCACTAGAATTTCTAGATCAAGTTTTGCCAATAGATGGGTAAGTATGTTGCCACTATTAAAGACTTGAAAGAAAAAATGATTATTTGGTTACAAGTATATTTAAGATAAATAATTTTATAGTTGTCATATTATATTCTAATGCATATGTAAATGGATTTAAACATTTTTCATAATTTATTTAAAATATATATTATTAATGTAAATTCAACTTATGCACATTTTGAGAAAAATTTCTTCTTATAGCTAAATAAATTATGTTAAATGCAATGTATGAAACAAAATTTTCATTATTTATGAAGATAAAAAATGAAAGAATTACTTGAAATTGAAATTGCTTAACTTATAGTGAAATTCGGTTACTTTCAACGCAAGTAATACTGAAACTTGGAGCTATTAGCAAAAGAAAAAGCTATCGAAATATTGAAATTCGGCTACCAAAAGGTGGGTACAGCAATGAAACGTTGTCATGAGTCATGATCTCTCGTAATTTTTAACAGTGTATATTTTGTCTGATGGATTGCTACCGAGCTTATTTAATCTTTTTAATTCTTTAACTCAATTTAAATAATTTGAAAATATAGTAAATAATTTTAATTTGATTTTTAGATTTCCTTGCTCTGGTGGTTGAATCGATGTCAGCTTTCGTCAACCAGCTTTTTTTAAGAAACTATTTAAAGCTCTTTATTTCAGCCCAAAGAATCTCGCTAATTAACGTTTTGCTAATCTCAGTAATGTATATCACAAAAACTTTATAATCAAGTGTCTAAATTTATCATGATTACATTAATTCTTTGCAACATATTTTTTATAATCTATAATTCTAAACTGAATTTCTATGCAACACGCATTAAGGGTGGCATTGCGTTTTAACGGCACTTGTGTGTTTATCCTAACCTCACTGCCATGAACTTAAATGGGCTTAGATAACATGAAGCTTTAAGCTTGGCTTTTTCTTTTTTCCATAAAAACTATGATTAATAAGATGGCTTCTGGAAAACAGCTACACCAAAGCTGAAGTTGAAACAGATACGATGCTGGTAGTAAACATGATGAATAGATGGATAGGTTCCATCAAGTGCTGATCAATCATGTCCTTAGATCAGGCAACCAATGTGCGCAAAGGTGGCTTCATCTCAAAATGAAACGGAGGGGAGAAGCCCCATCTTGTATGCTAGTTAAGGAAAAGGACATGCGTGCTCCAATCGAGGATGCCTTCCCTCAGCTGATCTCTTGGTTTTTGGGTGACCAGTTGAGGTTAGGGAGCTCGTAATTTTTTGTATACTTAGGGGATGTTTGGCAATCACCAAAACTTTTCACGTAAAACTTTTCAATCTAAAACTTTTCAATCTCTACAACTCTTCCATTTTTTAATTATTTTTTTACATCTTCCAACACAAACTACCCTACTTTTCAATTATTTCTACACAATTACCTATACAACTAACCTATCTATTTTAACTTTATCCTCTTTACTCCTCATCATTACCCCTATCATATCACATCATTTGACAATTTTTATTTTTCAAAACTTTTCATCAAAAGTTTTACTCATTCCCAAACACACCCTTATACTTTTGCACCATAAAGTAAGTGAGCATATTCGTAACTCGCGTCAAACTATTTAAGTACAGCAGCAATTTTTACAAATGATTAAGCATTAGGGATAAAAAAAAAATTTTGTCCACTTTCTACACTCTATTTATAATATCTAGCATCTTAATTATCTAATCATCTTACTTTTTATCTATTTTTTTCACATTTCTTTTTATAAGCTACTCCATTCATTTGAACTTCGCTGCCATATTCCTAATCCTTATCACATTATATTATATTATTTTCTTATTTTTTCAAAAGTTATTTTCACCATTTTTTTCCTAATGTTAAACATACTTAGTTACAATATTTTTTTTTTTTTTGATTGGACTTAGTTACAATATTAGACAAACGATATAAAAATATTTGCAAAATCCCTTAAATATTACTATATCGACTTCATTAGAAGCCCACCCCCCGGGGCTTGATGAAAGGAATAACGATTTCAAAATGATTTATGAAGAAATCCATGTGATAGATCCTCGCACGCAAAACAGGAATTATGTTGAAGGAGAAAAGCTGACTGCAAGATTCGATGACAGGTTGCTATTTTCAAAAAATGCTATAAAAAAAAAATCAAGGAGGTTACCAAGATCTGATTACAGATAGATGTCTCTGTTGGGCTATTATTTTTTATCTATAAAAAATAAAAATAAAAAATAATATATTTGATGGCCGCGGATGACAAATAAAATGACTTTCAAGAACATGGGGAGAAACCCGCAACATTGACCAATCACATGTGCAGTTCCGAGGCGGGAAGCTCAACAGCCTCGACCATATCCGGAATCCGGTGGGGCTCGTACGCCTGCTGCTCTGCTTCTGACCCGGCACGGTCAACCTCGGAGATGAGACGGTCGGTGGACCCCACCTTCCCGCCAGGACTTGCGTGAGGGAAATGAAGCTCCCTGAGATGACGTCATGCCAGCGTCATGCTTATTGCAGAGAATCGATTGATTTGATGCTCGGCCGCATGAATGGTCGCCGATACACGGGCCCCGCCGCCGGAGCCTCCCAGACGTTGGACAAAAAGCCAGAATAGGCCAGCCAGATCCAACCTTAAACTCTAGATGCAACTTGGAAATCGTATGGAATCTAGCCAAAACGTTGGTCTGAAATATTTTGTACCGTTCACAGGATGACTTAGATTTAACTGTGAAAGGTCGAATTTATCTTATGTTGGGCTCGATTGAGTGCTTGGCATCTAAAATGTGGAATTTGTGGGTGGATGTGCATCAACTATCTGCCACTGGCAGAGTACATGGAGTGACTCCTAAAGGAAGGAAACGCGAATCTTAATCTTAATCAGCCCCTCAATTTTGGGGTTTAAACTAAATCTCTAAAAAGTCGGCGACTTTCAAACAGGGAGGGAAATATAAATACGGACTACCCCCTTCCATCTCCAGCACATCCGAGAGAGGCGGGAGAGAGGCGGGAGAGAGAGAGAGAGTGCACGTGCAGAAGAGAGAGAGCAAGTAGAATTCTGCAACAATGGCAACCAAGATTTACATTGTGTAAGGACTCCCTGCCTCTTCCATTTCTTTGTTATGGCCCTTTGGATTGTCATTAGATAGAACACAGGCTTTCATGGGTTTCTCTCTTTTCGTTTTTTGTCATCTTTGGGTGTTTGTTTGGTTTTCTGATATTTGAAAATTTCGCGCGTTCTTGGAATTTTTAAATAATGGAAGTCTTCTAATGCGATATTTTCAATGCGTTAATTTATGGGTTAGCGAGAAGTAATAAGAAAAATGCTAAATGAATGAGTTGCCTTGCAGCTCTGTTTCCGCAAGAACACGCTGTTGGTGCTTTCCACTGTAATACGAATATCAATAATTGAGATTGGATCGTCTCTTGCATATTAGCGCATGAAGGTTTTGTGTATGTTAGTTGGCTTTTGTTGAAGATACAATTTCTTTAATAGATAATTTTCATCTTAATTCAAGGTGGACCCACATGCACTATTCAGTGCCACGTATCTAAATTGTCTGAATAATGGGCTTGACTTTGGGCAATATTCGCAATGAGATTTTTGATCTGTTGTTTTCTTATAGGTCATCTGATGATCTGGGTATTATAGAAGCTCTTTGGGATTATGGTCTAATCTGAAATGATGTCCATGGATCCTTGGTTTGATTTTTTTTTTTTTTTTTTGGTCTCATAATTTTAATTGGCAATTTTCTTTTGTCTTTTTGTAATATTTCTTCTTGTTTTCCATGTGGAAAGCATTGAGCCACACTCAAAGGGCATTCGAATTGTTTCTTTTCCTTTTTTGTCCTTGCTATCCTTTTATCAAGGATTGGAATTAGATTCTTTGATGTTTGAGAACTTTTGGTCTATCCTAAGACAATGACATGTCATTGCTCCTATTATCTTGTTATTTTTCCAAATTCCAGCTGTGCATACCCTTGCATATAATTTGGGCAGCAGGTCTAGTTCAGAGAGTTATCATATACCAAACCATTAATGATACTAGACAATTTTTGGGTGTGTTTAGGAAGTGATAAAACTTTCGATAAAAAGTTTGTGGTATAAATGTTTTTTAAATGGGGGAAAATGACATAATATGATAAGGGTATAATGATGAGGAGTAAAGAAAACAAGATTAAAATAAATAGGTTGGATGTATGAATAGTTATATAGAAATAATTGAAAAGTATGGTAGTTATACAGGAATAAGTGTATAAATAATTTTAAAAAATAGGATAATTACGAAAAGCAAAAAATTTTAGATTAAAAAGTTGAAAAGTTGAAAAGTTTTTAAAGTAAATGAACACCCTTTTTACTAAATGGGGAATAACTTGCAAAAGGGAGTTGCATATTCCCCTTGCTTTTTTGTTATTTCAAGCAGGTAAGCACATAGATGCCCTTTGCGGTTTTACCAAAAGGAACCTAGTCTTTGATTGTGCAATGCTCAGAATACTATCTGGTGTTTGTTTCATCATCCACTTGTGGATGTAGGTGGATCAGCCATCCAATGTCTTCAACAAGTTTTCTTTGCTAGATGAATGGCCAGGATTCCATAAGGCTCCTTAACTTGATGAGTGGCAGAGATTTTCCGAATAACTTCTGCATTTTCATATTACCCGACCCCACATAGGTGCGAAATATGATGATGATTCTACACTAGCACGTTGATGTAAATGGATGACTGGGTAGAAAGTCATGCTTAACTGGCACTGAAATTTTCTAGTGTACTATTTATCATTCTGCTTCTATCGGCAAAAAAATATACATATATGTCCCATTCCATGTGCAAGAGATGTTGATATGTCAACCAAGAGGGATTCAGGAAATGTTTATGCCTATAAAAAATAATCCTGATGTTAGGAGGTTCATGACTTCCACCAGAGCCTGCAGGGACCAACAACCATCCGTTTTGCGAGAACTGATTATGATCACCTCGATGTATTTCATGGTCATGTGACTTGTATACTTTTGACTGAGTCTAGATATCTTCAAGCACAAGTATGTGGCCACTGCCTAGGGGTTTTGCTGGATGTCTGCGATTTAACTCCTACCATAAAAAATTCCTTTCCAAGACCAAGAAAAGTCCCTTCGGAATAATAGTGAGATTGATTTGTGTGCTAGTCCATTGATCATCTCCTCTCGTAAACTGGATTGTTTCCATCATCCAAGTCCTGTACTCAATGAAACGAAATTTCTCGATTTTTTCAAAAATTGTAAAAATCCATATTCCTGGGTAATGTTTTAAGTCTATATGATCCCCAGTAAACAGCTTTGTATGGTAGAATTAAGCCAATACTCTCTGTTTTGCTCTGTTGAACTTTCACTGAGGCAGTGGTCGATTTTCAAGTATGGTTGACTCAACAAGTCGTATTGAGTCTGTTAGACAATAAAGATAACTCAATATGAGAGGATAGAGTTAATCAGGTCAGCTGCCTTTCAAACTTCCTTTCTGTGATGAAAGCAAAGTACTGCTCCAGATGCCCAAATGCATGCCCCTATTGAAACAAAACACCTTTTGTAGGAGTCTAAAAGTTCTTACTATTTTATAATTTTACACTATTTTAGGGCTTTCAAATAATTTCCCCATTGAATTACTCTATATTTTTTAATTCAATTCTTGTGACTCATTAATCTGCTTCGGTGTTTGGTATAGTTTGTGGGTTTTTGAATTATGATTAGTAGGTAAGATGTCAATTTCATCTCTCTTACTTTCTAAATCCATTATAATAACTTAGTTGTCAAAGTTATCTTGTCTTTTTAGTCCATAAGAATCTTCTTTTTTGTTTAATGATAATGTCTGAGACAAAGGTATATATTCCAGCTTGAGCCATGTTTTTTTAGAAAAGAGTGTGTCATCAATGTATGAAGGAGAAATGATGAATAGAAATTTCATGCAGTGTGTCACTTTGTCCCTTCTCATAATTATACACATCCAACAATATTCATCTTTTTGTTCCGTTGCCCTTCCTGATAGAGTATTGTTATCTTAGTCACATAGTAATCCATCTTGTGTGTATGTGTACATATAATATGCTAGAATAGAGTCAATCCTAATATATCCAGATAATGGGGGGCCTATTTAGAGGGAACAAATCATCCATATCGCACATCTCGAATAATCCTAACCAACTACTTCCTACCCATGTAAATGTTCACCCAGATCAAATTTTTGCTTTATTACGCCTATTGTTTCACATTGATGTAATGCTTAGCTTTAAAAGTTTTATTGTATTTCTAGGTATTATAATGAAAGACGCTTTCAAATCCTCATGCAGGTATTATTCTATGTATGGACATGTTGAGAGGCTAGCACAAGAGATCAAGAAAGGTGCAGAATCAGTAGAGGGAGTCGAAGCTAAATTATGGCAGGTTTGCTTCTTCTTTTGTCTCACTTCTACAGTTCCGCAAGTTAGAAAGATATGGGCCGCAAATGATATTCAATATTTATAGCTGTCTGACATGAAGAAGAGGAACATTTATAAAATTAAAAATAAATAAATGCCGGTGAGAAGTTTGAAAAGTTTAGTGGAAATGCTGCACATGCATTCCTTTTAACTTCAGGCATGATTTTAAAATGTCTAAAGCTCCCGACAATTTTACCGAATCTCATCTTCACCCTCAGCAGTTATTGGCTAGAAACTATCACAGTATCCACTAACCAAGCTTAAGGAACTCCTTATTTCTCTTATCCATCTAGTTGTGACAGTGCGAGAACATCAACGGAACACTACATTATAATTTCAATTCATAGGCATGCACTACATTAGTTCTAATTTTAAAAAATGTAAAAATGGGAATCAATATCAATTAGTCTGATGACCGTGCATTCTTCATACACGAACGTAGGTACCTGAGACATTGCCAGACGAGGTTCTTGGGAAGATGGGTGCCCCTCCAAAGAGTGATGTACCGATCATAAATGCTCATGATTTGCCTGATGCGGATGGGATCCTATTTGGCTTTCCCACCAGATTTGGTATGATGGCAGCACAATTCAAGGCATTCATGGATTCGACGGGTGGGCTCTGGAGAACACAGCAGCTTGCGGGGAAGCCAGCAGGGCTCTTCTACAGCACTGGATCACAAGGTGGTGGACAAGAGACAACTCCGTAAGTTGCACTTCCACAGCAAACAAAAATCCAATATATAACAAAAATCCAACATATCTTTAATTTTAGTTTCAACATATATATTTGACTTGAAAAATCTGCTGTTTTGTCCTTGTACTAATGATAATTGGATTCCTGTCCTCTGTTTTATTCAGATTGACAGCGATCACACAGCTTACCCACCATGGAATGATCTTTGTGCCCATTGGATATACATTCGGAGCTGGTATGTTTGAGATGGAGAAGGTGAAAGGAGGTTCTCCATATGGTGCGGGAACCTTTGCAGGCGATGGGGCAAGACAGCCATCAGAGCTGGAGCTTGGGCAAGCCTTCCACCAGGGAAAGCACTTTGCTGGCATTGCCAAGAAGGTCAAGGGTCCGCTTGCTTAGCATCTTCCTTCCCTTGCCAGAATGTGCAATTGCATAGTTTCTTTTTCCTAAATACCCATTACATCTTCATGGGCTTTGGTTTGATGATCAAAATAAAGTAGTGAGAGCATTAATTAGATTATTGCGTCATACTCTTAAGGGTTTTTCATCCGTCTCTGAAAAAATAAATGTTATTGGTATTACTCTCTCTCTCTCTCTCTCATTCATAATACTCATGATCTCATCTCATCTAAATTGGGTTTCAATGTTTCATACTTGAACTTAAAGCGGAGCCCAAATCTTGGTTGAAAAAATGCCAAGCCACTGTCCCATGATGCTTTTTTTCCAATTACACGATTTTACGTGCAGGAGACCGCTTCTGTTGTGGGATCGAACCTTGGACATGACCATACGTGCCTAGTTGTGAAACCAACTGGCCAAGGCCCAGGTTCATGTCCCATAATGCATTTTGAAGGATCCGTTTAAAGTGGAAGTAATATCAATGACCTTGTATCATGCTTTCAATATTATTTAATTATTTCTTAAAAATCATCCAAACCAGAAATTTGGGTAGACCATGTCACATTAAAAAAAAAAAGTAAAAATTAAATATTTCTAATGAGAAGTCATTGTTATGATTCAATTTTTAAAATGTTTGGTTCTATACTGTTTCCTACCACAATTGGAGGCAGTTAGAACTCAGAAAGCAACGGCTTCCTCTGCCTATACCTTGAAATTGGAATTTTCCCCGTGATAAGGGATTGTTTGGCCCCGCTGGGCAATATTTGTGGTGGGGTTTTGCTGTCTTAAGTAGCTAGGCCTAACAGACCCTAAATGCATGTAATTGCACTGCAATCAGATCTTTGTAAAAATGCTCCTTAAAAGTTTGTGCGTGTTGTTGTAAATTAGATGTCATAGTTTGATTCTTTGTAGAATAAGTCCTGTGAATGAGAAAATGTTGCAAAAACATCCTAACGCCGGACATTTGTACGATACTTAAAGATATACATTATGAAATGGGTTAAATTAATGTTGTCAAAATGGAACCGGTCAACTAACGAGTTTAATTCAAACCGGATCGACCGTCTATAAAAACCGTATCCAAATGTTTACATTACAAATTAGCTAAAATATATAATCAATATAATAATTCAATACTGACCCTTGATTTTTAATTTTTAAATATAATTTCAAATTATAACCATTTAACATATTTTATATATCTTGTTTTTTTTTTTTGAAGGTTTATATATCTTGTTTTATGTGCACTAAAAAAAATTTCAGCATAGACTTATATCTTATAAAAAAAAAAGTATTTCTAAGGGTAAATATATATTTGCCAAAATTGTTAAAAAATATAATATAAATAAAGTGTAAAAAAGTTTGCGATACATGTAGTTTTTGGAATCATAAATAAATATACAGAGATAAACTTGACAAATATTTATATTTTCGAAAAATATTTTAAATTAAAAAACAAAAGGTAAGATAGAGGCTTCTATACTTACATAGATATTGAATCAATACTCATATAATAATTAAGTTAATAATTTTGCTAAAAAATAAACAACAATGTAAGAATTAAAAAAAAAAAAACGCTCCTAAGTCCTAACGGCATACACGCCACAAGGGGTTCACTTTGTTGGTAACACCATGACTCGTTTCAATGAGATCGGGCATTTAATTCTAGGGGTGCAACTTGGTCCGGATACCCGAAATAGGTAGGTTCGGTTCCATGGTAACTACCCATAGGGTTGGTTCAATTCTAGGTATTAAATACCAGTTCTACTTTGGGTTAGGGTCGGTTTTAGTGCTGGGTACCCGGAACCGACCCTGATTTCATATTATATTCATAAATATATATAACATCATATCAACATTCGGAAGCCCTAAATCTCTAATGCCTGCGATCAACATTCGAATGTCCTAAACCCCTCTTCCTCGTCTGCCGTCTCCACTCTCCAAGTCCACCGTCGTCCGCGCCCTCCCACCAAGGCACTCGAATCGGACGGCACTGCGTCGCTGGTCGTTGCCTCCTCTGCTACTCCCTCCTCTCTCCGTCAACGGCGCTGCCTTCTCTACTACTCCCTCTTCTTTCCATCGGACAGCGCTGCCAATCTTGTCTTCTCCTCCGTGCTCATCGCTCACGATTGACGCCCTCTTCCAGTTGTTCGCCCTCATCCGTTCCGATGCCGGACGCCCTGCGGCCCTCATCTGCTCCCTCACTACCTCCAACCTCCACCTCCAAAGTCCAAATCCGCCCTCGTCCGCCACCCCCACCAACTCTCATTAGTCTCGCCTGCAGCGTCTCCCCATCTGGGACTGTGCGGCCTCCGGCAGTTAGCCTTCGATGACGATAATGACAAGTTGACGCGCTCCTCCCCTCGACGGCCGACGACCTTCCTTCTCATCTTGAATCCCGTCATCCGATTTCACAGCCAACCAGAGCCGTTTGCGGCTCTGCCTCTGTAGCCTTCGGCAATTCGCCCTCGACGACGATGACGAGTCGACGCTCTCCTCCCCTCGACGGCCACGACATTCATTCTCATCCCAAATCTCGTCTTCTTGGGCAGTTTCTCTGTTCTTCTTACTTCATTTCTTTCTTCTCTTATAAAAACTGAGTGAGATTTTCTCATATCAATTAATAAAATTCCTTGAATCGTTCCTTTTATTAGTTCGGATCCTAACACTAATGCTGCGAGTTTATCATCTAGCATCTCAGCTTGGTTCTGTTTAGAGAAGGTGAGTACCGGTGAATCAATGTATGGTTGGGGAATTGATTTGGTTACAGAGAGACTTCTTCTTTTTCCATTGTCAATGCATGCATATCTCTCTACGTGTAATACAGAGATTTCGTTGCTACAGAGAAAATTTTGGTAGATTGAAGGTTAGAGATGCTGTCTCTTGGAATGCAATGATTGGTGGGTTTGCACTTTGTAGCGAGGAAGAATTTCAGAAGCACTGGATCTGCTGCATCAAATGCAGTTAAAAGAAAGGATCCCACCTAACCTGATTACATCTGTATCCATTCTTCACCTTTACAAAGACTCATGTTTGGACAATTAATCATTCAGCGGTGATTTATTTTGCTGTGTTTTATGCATGAGGACAATTAAATTAACAGGTTATTCTTTTTCTAGTTCATGTCTGTTGCTGCATAGTGCTTGATAATATAATTTTTTAGGAACCGATTTGGAACCGGAACCGGAACCGACCCGCCCTTAAAAAAAAGGATAGGGTAGGCTCCGAACCGACCCAGCCTAAAATAGGGTAGGGTAGAGGTTTTCTAAAATTGGGTAAGGGTAAGTTCCACCTCTACCCGGACCTAACCGGACCAAGTTGCACCCCTATTTAATTCCTAGTATTTACGTTGATGGTAACACCATGATTCGTTTCAATGAGATCGGGCATTTAATTTCTAGCATTTAGGTTTGAATATTTTACTTCTGCTTTATTTTGTGAGTTCTTTACTTGAGAATTCAATTAATAGAAATTTATTGTCTCTTTCATAGAATTGTAATAATTTCTTAAAACTTAAATCTAATACAAATTGAAATAGTTATAAAATATATATACATTAAAAAAAAGTCCTAACGGCATACATGCATGACGACTGAAGTACGCTCCAGATACGATGATTTTTTCTCTTTCCAAGCGCTTGAGGCGAAGAAAAAGGTTAAAAAAACAAAAGAAAGGAAAAGAAAAACACTAAATGCATGCCATGGAAGATTTTTTTTTTTGATGAAAGGTATCCCTTCCTCTCCCGCCGCCCTGTCAGCAGTGATAGGGGAGAGGGATAGGAGGGCCCGCAATTTGCATTGCTAAAAAATTATCTGTACAAATGTTTGCTACAATGACTTGGGGTGGAGTCCCCCACCAATCATAACAGTCCAAAAGGTTAGCTGAAACAAAATCGTCTAGGGCATGTGCTACCCTATTTTTTTGCCTTAAAACATGACACACAGAAAGATTGGGAGAAACATTCAATATAACTTTGGTCTCCATCAGTGGAAAACCCGCTGGCGCTAAGATGGTGGAATCAGTAGTGAGGTAATTGAAAAGAATGAGAGAGTCCGTTTCGATCTGCATCCGGCCTAGGCCACTCTGGAGGGCCCATTTAACTCCCCACAGAAACGTCATGGCCTCCATAAGTAACGGCTCCATCTCCCCTCTCCGCCTCCATCCTTTCGCCGCAATGAAGTGGCCACAAGAGTCCCTAATAACCGCTGCAAAGCCCATAAAACTCCTGCCACTATGTTTCCTTGCATCCACATTAATTTTGACCAACCCCGTCGGGGGCATAGTCCACCGAGGCACAAGAGGTTGGTTGATTGCCCCATCGAGGAAAAGGGGTTTAACCCTTCTGTGTTGCTCCAAAAAATCCAAGCACCAATCAAGAATCCCTACCAGCTCCGGTCTATGTCCCTCCACTCTGAACTTATTTCGCATGAACCAAATACGCCAACAACAGAGGATAAAGAGAGCCATGTCCATGGATCTGCAATTTTGGGTAAAGGATCTCAGAACCTCCTAGATGGATTCCCGCATCGAGACTCTCCATGAATTCCCTAACCACACACACCTCGTGCGAGCACAGTGTAAGAATAGGTGGTTAGCATCCTCAACATGGGACCTACACAATAGGCATATTGAATCCACCTCGATACCCCTTCGCTGTAGGTTCGACATCGTCGGAAGAGCATTTTTGAACAATCTCCATCCAAAGATAAGGACTTTGCTGGGTAGCTTCGTCCTCCACAAAGCACGATAGATAGCAGCATTGGGAGAGGTGTCGGGCACCAACTTAAGGAATCTGTAGGCTGATTTGACCGAGAAAATGCCGTTTGGTTCGTGTTTCCAGAAGAGAGTATCCTCCACAAGTGGCTGTGGGGGGGGGGGAATTAGACTAACACGCTGCCAACCATGTTCGCCTGCAACCGCCTTGACAAGGTCTTCTTTCCACAAGCATGTATCCTCGTGAAGAAAATGGCTGACCCACGCGTCGTCAGTGATAGATTTTGGGAGAGGTCCCGCCAAAGGCATCAACCCATCGGTCCACATGTCCCTGAAGAACCGGACCCTCCTACCGTTACCGATGCGCCATCTACATTCCGATCGGATAGCATCTCTGGCTTTCAAAAGACTGCTCCATGTAAAGGAATTAGATGCCTTAGCCTGACATTGCCAGATATCCACATTTGGGAAGTAACGTGCTTTGAGTATCTTGTGACAGAGGGAACTGGGGTTAGACGATAGCCTCCAAACTTGTTTTGCAATAAGTGCTTTCTTGAAGCAACAAAATCTCTAAAGCCCAGTCTGCCAGATAACTTCGACCTACACATCTCAGTCCACGCGATCCAGCTCATCTTTCGCTTGTGACCCCTTTCACCCCACTAGAACCTGCTCAACATAGCGTTAAGATCATTGCAAAAAGACTTAGGCAATAAAAAGATACTCATCGTGTAAGAGAGAATGGCTTGGGCAACCGCTTTGATTAGAAACTCTTTTCCTCCCCAAGAGAGAAGCCTCTCCTTCCACCCTTGCATTTTTCGCCAAATGTGTTCTTTTAGGTTCGAGCAGAGCTCCTTTTTGGACCTTCCCAGCCAAGCCGGAAGTCCGAGGTAGTGCTGAATGTGATTTCCCTGAGAGCCCAGCAGATGGGTTAGCTCACGCATTGTGGCACCATTTGTGTTGGAACTGAAAAATACAGCAGTTTTATCAACGTTGATCGCCTGTCCCGAAGATTCAGAATAAAGCGTCATGATGGTCAAGAAGTTGTTGATGTCTTGATGTGTAGCCTGGAGGAAAATAAGGGCATCATCCGTGAATAGGAGGTGAGAGAGTGTTGGACCACGCGGGTTAATTCGAATGCCATGAATACTCCCAAGACTGACGGCCTCCGAAACAAGTGCAGATAGGCCCTTGGCACATAAAAGGAAAAGATAAGGAGAGAGTGGATCCCCTTGCCGTAGTCCCCGTGTTAGAGTGAAATATCTTGACTTGAACCCATTGATGTTGACCCTGTACTGTACCGTGGATAAACAGCTCATGATCCAGTTGATCCAGATGGGATTAAAATTCATCGCCACCATTACCTGCTGCAAAAACGATCATTCCACATGATCATATGCCTTGGACATATCAAGTTTAATAGCAACCTCCTGTCTCCGCCCATGCCTATGTCGTCTGAGAGAATGAATTGCTTCGTAAGCCACAATCATGTTGTCAGTAATCAGACGACCAGGAACAAAAGCACTTTGCTGCTCCCCAATGATATTCGCTAGCATAACCTTCAGGCGGTTAGCCAACACCTTTGCCAGAATTTTATAAATAACATTGCACAGGCTAATGGGACGGTAGTGGGAGAGTACCAGAGGGGCTGCCTTCTTCGGAATCAAGATTAAGGTTGTTAAGTTCAAACCCCGAAGATGATTGTCCAACACTGATGGGTCACGGGCCGCCATGAAAGATTTGCGCCATTTGAACACATCATTACCCACCGTTGACCAGTGCGAAGAAAAGAAACCCGCCGACATCTCATCCGGTCTCGAAGCTTTTGTTGGGCTCATAGCTTTCACAGCCTTTTCCACTTCATCAAACTGGAGTGGTTTTATCATATTCTGCCTCTGGTCGTCAGAGATCTTTCTAGAAATGAGGTTCGGAATCCAATCAGCATTCGTCGGTCCCGATGATGAGAAAAGCAAGGAGAAATGGTCAATCGCAGTCTCCAGTATCGAATCCAGATCACGAATCCACCTCCCGTCATTGTCTTGTAGTGCGTCAATATAGTTTGCCCGTCTGCAGTTTGATGCCATCCGATGAAAAAAGCTGGTGTTTTTGTCCCCCTCGTGGAGCCAATGGGTCTTAGCTCGCAACCTCCACAACTGCTCCTCATCATCCAAGAGAAGGTTAATGCGAGCTTTGAGGGCCTTTATAGCATCATCTCTATGGTTTGAGGGATCTTGGTTCATAAGAATAGTCATTTGGCTTTTGTTCCTTTCAATAACCTTTCTGAGGTTTCCCCTCATATTCCGATTCCATTTCTGGAGGTGCCTGCTACACCGTTGTATCTTCCTTCCAACCAGATTTTCCGTTGGTATGTTCCCCCAGGACTGATTGGACCAAGCATGGCGGACAATGCGATGAGCCTCCCTATCTCGAGGCCAAAATAGTTCTTATCTGAATTCTCTTGGAGGTCTCCTCGACCGTCCCAATGTGTCAAGGATGAGCAAAATGGGGCAATGATCAGACGTAGATGCCGCCTCATGAAAGAGCTTTGTAAACAAGAAAGAAGATAGCCACTGAGGAGTGGAAAGCGCCCTGTCCAATCTCGCCTCCACCCTTTGAAAGCCACGCCTGTTGTTGCACCAAGTCATAGGAAAGCCCACATAACCCAGATCCAGTAGGTTTCAGTTATCCATTGTGCCTCTGAAAAGATCCATCTGTCCCTGGGCTCGCGTCCTCTGGCTATGGTACTCAGATGGTCCCATTACCTCATTAAAATCGCCCATAATAAGCCATGGGGTGTTGCTTTGTTTACTCAATTGTCGCAGAATTTCCCAGCTTTGATGACGGTGGTGGGCTTCTGGATGAACATAGAAACTAGTGAATCGCCAATTCATAAAGCCAGCATCGATGTGGTGGTGGGAAAAACTCTGAATGTTCGCAGGGTCCTCATTGTTCCACAGGACAGCCAATCCTCCCCGTCTAACCTCAGGCTCCACCGTAAAGCAACAATCAAACTTCAACTTGCGTCTAATACCATCCATTTCGTTAGCATTCCACTTTGTTTCTCAAAGGAACACTAACTTGGGAACTTGTTTCCTGATCAAGTCAAGAAGGCACCGAATTGCACGTGGGTTCCCAAGCCTACAGCAATTCCAGGCAATAAGCGTCATTTATGATGGGCGGGGCTGAGGCCCCCCCACAGCCACCGCCTCGAAGCTTCCCTTAACCCCACACCCTTTCGCCCGCTTAGGTGTATAGTTCGCATTACCCGGATCATCCATCTGCCTCCTTTTTGGCTCTAATTCTCCTACCCCTTCACTGACACCAAAATCATCGCACCTCTAGTTCCTTCTGGCGCTTCTCTTCCATTTCCTCTTAATTCGTCTTAGTGTCTGTCCATTGGAAGGTAACCGGTCTTTTTGCGGACAATTAGATCCACATGGGTCCCCACCGCCCAAACACAGCCATACATCACCATCCATCCCCATAGGATCGTGCTTCAATACCGCTTTGTCGTTGCTCAACGTTGCCGCCCTCACCGTAGCATCTGGTTCCACCTCCCATATCTGCCCATCGCTGAAAGACAGGCCCATGCGAGCACCCTTCTCACAGCTCATGCCCAAGCCCCCCGATGCAGCCTGCTGCGCATGGCGCTGCCCACAGAAGTGCATTTCGACACAGTCCTCCTCATCGTCCCTCGGATCGTCCGCCGCTACCTGCCTGCACCCATCGGCAGAGATGTGTCTGCATCCATCGGCAGAGACGTGTCTGCATGCCCAGTCGACATGAGCTGGTAAGTTCACTCTCCCGTCCTCATTACCCCCCACCTCCTGCCACGAACACCCCGCATGATTTGCCGACAGCAGTTGCTGTGAATTCATGTTGCCTGGGAAAGACGGCTGCCCCTCTTCCACGTCACGACTACCAGTACCTGGACTCGGCAGCTCACCCATAGGTCCCGCGTCCGGGTCGACCTCCCCTCCTGGCCATTCTCTGACGTCCCGTGGCTAGATGCCCAGATATCTGGCTGGCTGCACCCTATTTCCCTGGTCAATACCATCTCTAACTCTCATTGGTCTGGATCCAACCCGAAGTCCACTGCCATAAGGCATATCAACTTCAGCCACTGTCTTCTTTCCATTGGGTACGGTTGTGCATTCCCGGAATGCATGTCCCATTGTTCCACAGCAGTAACAGAATAGGGGAAGCTTCTCATATTGGAAGCTAACCCACTTCCATTGCATGTTAGCTACCTGTATGAAAATACCATGCCACAGAGGCTCTCTACAGTCCAGCACCACCCGGAGCTTCAACTCTGAATCCGTAGCTACAATGGCCTCCACCTCATCAAAAGAAGCGCCAATGCAACTGCCCAGAGCTTGCTTATCCACTAAGAATGGAATGCCCGTGACATGAAGCCACAGAGGCGTTTTAACAAACACCAAGTTGGCAAGGTCGGTTTCTTCCTTCAGTTCAGCAAGGAGGACAATGCTGCGTTCATACAGCCATGGCCGACCCTCCAAAACTCTCGTTTTGTCGCTAGGCTCCGAGAACGATACTCTATATAGATTGTCCCCCACTTCTACGAAGCTGAATGCGCCCTTCGTTCTCCACAGTCTCCTCATTGTGGCTTTGAAAAGCTCTCGATTGTAGGTTTTGTTTGATCATATCGAGCACAGAATCACCGCCTCCTCTACGCCCGGTTTGATTGTCTTCACAGCCGCTCTTGAAATTGCCATCGTTTGTAATTCTGCTCCCAACAATTCCCCAATGCAGGGATCCATGGCTTCGTCTGTTTTTCTACTGCACCGTCGTTTTTTGTGGCAGAGAGAACTCCTAAAGCCTGAAGCCTGAAGCTGCCAGCACCTTCCTCACCTTCCCCCGGCTCCCACTATCCAAAACCACGCAGAACCTCCTGAAGCCCACAACCCCTCCCGGCACTGCCTCCCCTGTCTGCTTCTGCCGTAAATCCACCATGGATACCTCCGATCACTCCGCCCGTGGTTCCTCCCAAATGCCTAAGATTTTCCCCACCCACCTCTACCCGGCTCCGAGCACGTACCAACATCTATCAGAGCCACGCGGGAGAAGACCTATGCCACGAAAGATTTAAAAAGGGTAAAAATGGAGAAAAGGATTAAAAGCACGCCATTCAATGATCCTATCCCATCGGTGGACTGTTCCGCATCCTCATGTTGTGGGTAATAACCGGAACAACCGGGTCGCTCCAAAAGTGGTTAAACCGACAGTTGGGCCCTTCATCCCGGTTTGAAACCTCCAACTATTAATCGGTGCAAATTCGAGAATGTTCGGTAATTTATATTTTTATGGGATTATGGGATCCAGTAAGGGTGAGAAATAGAATATTCTAAAATTTATGTAATTAATAGAAAATTAGAAGGATATAATTAGAATAATTAAGGTTGTTGAAAGGAAAAATGATAGGAACATAAATGTGAAAGTGAAAAAATACAATTTTTAGATAGAAAAATCATGACTTAGAAAACATGCTAGTTGTATGAATTTATGGATTCCCACACTCACATGTTAACAAACATGCCTTTGACTACCAAGGTGGCCGGTTTCGGTCCCATCCTATTTACATAAGGTTGGGTTAAATGAATTCTTTAATTTTTTTTTTTTTGCAATGTATTGAAATTTACATTCAGCCTTAGTGTATATTTCAAAGGATTCAAGCGGCTTTAACCACGGTGGCGAAATAGGATAAGAATGTAATAATATAGATTGAAAATTGAAAAAAATTTCTTACAAGTGGAAAATTTCACCACATGCACATCTCATTCAACAGGTAGATCCTTTGGAATACCCCCTTTTCATATCTAAAGACGCTACTATTTTCAAATCCAAAGATTCTGTTCGCGTTTTAATTGCAAATACCTAAACCGTGGCTTCTAATCTGCAATAGACAAATTCCGAAGGCCTGCTCAACTTACAAAAAAGCCCGGGCTCAGTCCGAGCTGTTGATTCAAAAAACTTCTCACCTCCGCGTCAAACCACCTGACTCGCATCTCTCATGGCCTATCCGAATTCATATGTTAAAGATCTAAAGAAAAGAAAACATATCTGGAATGAACTTATCAAATGAAAATGACCTGAAATTTTCGGCCGCCACCGCCGCCCATACCCCTAATTTTTCTGTGACCTTGGCTCTCCCACCTTCTCAACCAATTCCAATCAAATAAAATTTCAGTAGTGTTAAATACAGTTCAACTGATCTCGAATATCATCTAAATCGTTGTAAATATTCAGAAAGTTTCGAAATTATCTTCCGTCGAATTATCAAAGTCAGTCTATAGCTTCGAAGGAATTATAAACAGTGATATCGCCCATTCTAACAAAGCAAATCTAGAGAATGGCTTCGTTTGGGTGATCTTGATGATAGAATCGTTCTATTCTGTATTGCTTTTATTTATTTATTTATTATTATTATTATTATAACTTATGGAATCATCATTTTTATATAAAAATGTTTTAGAAGTTATAGATCTTTAATTAAAAGTTTTAAAATAGATATGGTATAAAATAATTTTAATACGTTGATAATGACTATTCGATAATAAAAACTCGTAGGAATGTTTGGTTTAGATGAATTTTATATTTAGTATTCAATGGTAAAAATAATCCCAAAGTCATCGTTCCATTTATGATTCTACAAACGAAAATTATGTAGTGCGTGTTCACTGATGAATAAGAAAAGTCTGAGGAAATTTTAAGGGAAAAGATTTCGAAAAGAGAAAAGAGTACCCTGATCCAATCGGGAAATTATCGAAAATAAAAAGATGTGATAATTGTTAAAATAATTGAAATTTGTTAAGGAATATCAAATAGATACGAATCCATCTTTTATTAATTGATATTATGCATCGTAACATCTGATATTATAATAAGACATATTTATCTTTTTGAGAGATAATAAACTCTCACTTATCCTAGAAGAGACTAATCTCCCTTTATATATTAAACTCCTACAAAATATGAGGATAAATTAATACTCGGATGCTGTCGAGAATTGAACGCCTGCCATTTAGGAGCTATAAATCCAATTTGTAGTAAAAAAAAATGATAATTCTAAATTTAAAGAGCAATTCTCTCTTTCCCTTGGATATAATGCCTAATCCTTCTATTAGTCATTGTTTTCATATTGAAAATTTTTAATTAATATTATATATACATGTGACATTAGATATTATTAGTCATGCACTTTCACTGCTCTCACCATAAAGGGTCATCTTGTAAATACCCTTGCGATAGAGCCATATCTTTTGTAAATATCCCACATTGAAGGGAACGACTGTAAATACCCTTATTATCGCTATTCACCTGCACACCGTAGAGATGGAAACCATATGAAAACATACTGCCCATCAATTAGGATGGACGTGGTTACCACAATAACATTGGGAGTCGTGACTCTTTTCATACTAAAATTAGAATATGAAGAATTGAGTATTAGATATGAAAATGAAATCTAAACCGTCAAATGCATATATACTAACTTTTATAACATTGCTTACTTATTTTTCAATCAAATTCATACATTATGCTTAACATAATAAAAAATACTAATAAAACATAATTATGATAATATAATATTCACAGAACCAATATCATTTCAAAAGTACATATTTTAATAAATTTAATTCTTAAAAATTCATACTAAATAATTTAAATTTGATTTTATTATATTAATTGTTTAAATTTTATTATATTAATTGTAACTATATAGAATGCAATCAATGGTTTAGATATCAAAATAAATTATATATGATACTTATTTGAAGTGTTAAACTTGCGAGATAGTGATGGTGTTCTAATATGCGATCCTCCCTCAAGTAATGAGAGTATATTTCATAAGTTTTAAAAATAGTGGAGCAAAATTTTGAACAAGTGAACAAATAATCTAATATGATAAAATTAATAATTAAAAAATAAAAATGAAATACATAGCATATTTGTATAGAAAGATGTGAAAATGGTTGGCATGTAAATTAATTATAGAAAAAGAATATAATTATGTAGAACGTAAGAGGGAATTGGAATTTTTTTTTTTTTTACATCTTACGAAAGGACCATAAAGTGAAAAGTCAAAGGAAAAAAATTTTTAAAAATTGAAAGAATAATATAGTATATGACAAGGATAATTGTTAATTAGGAAATTTTGAAATAATAATTGAAAATATCGGTAACGAATTTTAAAAAGCAAAGTTATTAGGCAGTTAAGATGTTAAATTACGAAAGGGATAAAGAAAGTTATTGAAAAAAAAATTTCCTTTAATTTCCTTGTTATCAGACTGTCCAGAGTGGTGAGAGAAAAGAGATGCTTTGATTCCACTTGATGAACGACGTAGATCATATAAAATTCAGATGGGCCATGTACATGGGGCCCACAATAATCAAACACAAGTATCCGTCTCATAATTCCCACATCTATAAATAAAATAATATTCCATTGATGGTCAGTTAGCACTGAAACATATTCCCTGCCAACACAAAATCCCACTGTTTTTTCTTAATGAATTTTTTCTTGACTTAATCACTATCAATTTTTTATTCATTTTTATCTTGACTAAGTAATATGAGAGCGATGATCCAGCACGAATTTTTCTTAAGGCGATGATGACATTTCTCAAGCTCAGACGGGCCCAACTCCCACAATTAGTGCCACTTGATCATTTTGGTGGTGGAAGAAAATGAATGCAGGAGGACTAGTTTTCTGAACTGGGAATTTTTCTGTCTGCCTTGCTTCTAGAAGAATTCCTACGGGCTCATTGCTCATTACAGACTTCTTTCACTTTCATTGAATTCCCAGCTAACTATTGCTTGGGTAGAACAGCAGGACATTGCTTTTTAATTTCTCAAAACTGAGGAACTACTCCATACATAGGCCCCCAGAACTCGGTTCCAGCGTAATTAGCAAGTGCCAGGGTGCTTGAAATTGGAACTAGACACAACCCATGGCTCTGAAGGTCATGTTTTGATCCATCCTCGCGATTCAACTTGCTAGAGTTCTGCACAGGAGGAAAAAGTCATCAATGAGAATTGTTTACTTGCTAATTGACAATGAAAAAGAGCAAAAAGACAAGTTTGGGAGTAGGTGTGCTGATAATAAAAATAGGTAAAGTTACTCGTTAATTAATTAGATTAAAGAATTAATTTAGGGGCAATGGATAAGTGATCACTTATCTTATTTGTGTCTTTTTGGATTCTATTCTACCGTTCTTCAGTATCTTAAATTGTGTCTTCATTAAGTCTTTTAAAAAAAACAAACCGCTTTTTGGATGTCAGCTAGATTCTGCATAAGTTACTGATGTAGGTGATTTTTCACGACTTAATTAAAATGATGGTCTATCTAGATCAACGCATGGTGGTTTATGAAAACAGACGAATATTACGGCGTTACTTTCAAGGAAATTACGCTTAAAGAATTGGACAGTGTGCAGAAAATGACAAATGATCTATATATTCAACGTAGAAAATTCATTTCATTGATCTGATATTTGGACTATTGAATGCTTGTTTTCGGTGGGTTTTGATTAATGCGTGGTTTTGACACCCTTTATCAAATATCCAAGAATATTATACCATAAGGCAAATCAAGTATACCTTCTGCTGCTGCATTTGAGTTCCATTGTTCATATATGGCGAACTCAAAGTCTGAAATGTCAGAGAAAAAATGGATTAGATGTGTAGTTTTTTCTTAATTTACTGCCTCAAAATTTATTTTTCATCTGTGTCTTTTGTGGAACTTACATGGACTTGTTCATGGAGGAATTTGATATATTCAATGGCTTCAAAAAGGACAGACGCAGTATCTGTCTGCAATCATGGAGAGAATACCATTCAGTTCAGTGACTCAAAATCTATTTAATTAAATTAAAAAAGAGGAGATGGAAGTAATTTTTGGTGGAAATCGACTAGAAGTTCTGAGAATCACCTTTCCAAAAGGTGAGACCAGTTGCTGAAGTGCAGTAATTCTGTCACCCAACTTCTCTTTTCGCACCTAGAAAAAGCAAAGATCTCTCAGCAAACAAGCACAAAACACAACCAATAAGCCCCTCAAAATAGAGTGCTCTTTGTAACATCCAATACCTTGAAAGTTGGTAATGGCGATGGAGTTCCAATTCGAGGCCTTTTTGATGCAGTTTCGCCAACAATTTTCTTCGTTTTGGACCCCCAGTTGCAACCTTCTGGATTTGCCTGGAAAAAATGGGAATGAAGATTCAAGCTGATCATAGAAAGAAAAAAGCAAAAATTGGCAAATGGGGGATTTCACGTTGTCCATTGTATTGGTGTATAAGAGTCCTTCCATATCTACCTTTTCTGTTGAGCTTCTCTGGTTGTGGTTCACTTCTGTGCTTGGCGCATGAAATTCAGCTTGCAATGAAGTGCTAAAATCCTGTCCAACACTGTTTACAGCTTCTGTAGAATGATTCATGGAGGTTGGATTGCCAGCAAACTCAAAGCTGCTCGATGACTGTCTCTTTAGAGACGTACTTTTTGATAAGGGAGGCGAGTTATGGCAAGTTGTGATCTGATAATTTGTGTCCACGCTCTGAATAGATGGAGGAGATGAAGAAAAATTCATTGATCCAATATTGGGATTGTTGGGCTGCTGAGGTTGATGCTCTTGCTCTAATAAAGCTTCTAACATCCCGAAAGGGTTGTCAAAGTAATCGAAAAGTTGTTGGCTAGGATTGGTATGTTCAATTCCACCTGAACAAGTTTTGAGTTGGGTGGGTGGTGCCGGTTGCTGAGGACACGTTGCCTGACTTGAGATGAGAAAATCTGAATGGATGATGCTTTCAGAGCGGCAAGTACTGCTTGGATTACTGTAAAAGAAAAAAAATTAAACAAGCAAAATAGAAATACAGGAAGAAAAATAAAGGAATTTGTGATGGATAAAACTTACAATAGAGCTTGGCTCCAATCAATGGTTGGTGATGGAAAACCAGATCCCACAAACTGCAACGTGGAATCTGATAGTTGGGTAATGATGGAGCTACAGGACACTGAAGGTAGCTCATCACAAGACCTGCTGCTCTTCATTTCCCCAGTGTCTTCTGATGTTGGTGGCCACTCAAAACGCCTGGCATCGAATACGGCCTTGGAGCATGGAGATAAGCATGAGCTGGGGAATCCATTTCTTTCTGAATTCCACCAGTTATCGCTGCAGATCAAAGCTTGAAGGTCTTCTGCCATGGATGGAAATTAAGTAAAATCTCTAGACAGCTTCTTCCACTCTTTTTTTCTGCTTTTTATCTTTCTTTCCTATTGGGGAGATAGCAATTGGAAAGTGGTTCAATCAGTTTATATAAGGAGAATGTCTGGATGTGGGGTTGGAGGAAAAGAAAAGGACAGGTCAACGTGGATGACACGCGCTTTCATGCGCAAATTCAAACCGTCCAAGTGCTATGAAATTTTATGCCGGCTTGCTGATAGAAGTCAGTGTCATTAACCTAACCCAAGAGTACTCGATGATCAGCAGAGTCAAAGTGCAATTCCAAAACTCGTTTCTTTTCTTAATTTAAATGGATTGATGAAGACGAGGAACATATGTATTTGCTTAATTAACTAGGTCAAAAAATCCAGGATTATAGATAATTTTGATCACTTATTACCCAAAATACGTAGATGTATATGTATTTGGTTGTCAGGAAGAGGATCTGCTATCCTGATCTTTTATAACCTTCCTTTTCTCTAATTTCGGATTATTTATTTCAAACTTGTTTAAGATTTTGACTGAAGCATATAATTACAAGCATAAAGAGACAAAGCACCACTTGCTTTTCAATGATTTTATTTTTATCGTACCATTAACTATTTGTATTTTAATGAAAAAAGAAGTCGTTTGCAGTGCAGTATACGGCCCCCTTTTCGCAGTCAAATTTTAATATAGGTGTTTGGAAAAACTAAAACTCTTCATATTAGAATTTTTTAATTTAAAACTTTTTACCATTCATAATTATCTTATTTTTTAATTATTTCTCCCCTTCTTTTAATATAATCACCTTACTTTTTAATCATTTCTACAAAACTACTCATACATTTAATCTATCTATTTTAACTTTATTCTCATTATTCATCATCATTATTCCTATCATATAATATTATTTTCTCATATTTCAAAAATTTTTACACAAAATTTTTTTATTACTTTTCAAACACAAATGTAAATATTATTTGTAGCTAAATAACTATCATTATTTATAGTCAAATGCAATTAAGTACAAGTAATATGATATTTGGTTGCAAGTAATGAGAAAATTTACCACATTTGGTTGTACCCAACCATCCTTAGGAAGCCAATTAGAATTATTAGTGCAACTTAGGTTAGATAGCTATGAGTACTTCCTAACTTAACCTTAATTTAAGTAGAATAGAGTAAGAAATATTACTCATGGGTGTTAATAAAGTAAAAAATATTACTTGTTACCAAAGAGGGTAAGGGCAGAGTAGATATAATTTATATCTGGAACTGACCTTATGAGTACCTAGGTGGGTAGGTATATAACTGTATAAATATATAATTATATAATATATAAATATGTATAGTTTATTTGTGTGAAATATAGCGTGTTTTCTTGATAAGCCTAGATAATGTATAATAAAATTGACGTCTATATATGCTTTTAGTGTATGACTATAAAATATAAATGCTAATTTATATGTTCTATAATTGTGCATTTGCTTATGGCCATAAAACTTTTGCTTGTGTGACTATATCTAGTAACAACTTTAATATTTCATGTGTGTTTGTTTTTCAAAAAAAAAGTTTCAACTAAAACTTTTTACACTCCATAACTACCTCATTCTTTAATTATTTCACCACACTTTCATATACAAACAATCCTACTTTTCAATAATTATATATAAGTATCTTTACAACTAACTTATCTATTTTAGTTCTTTGACCTTTATTTCTCATTTTTACTCTTATTTTATCACATTATTTTCTCTCATTTTAAAAACTTTTATGCGAAAAATTTTTATCTAAAAATTTTATCACTTTTCAAACACATCCTTCATATATGGCTATAAATGTTGATTCTAATAAAGTATATTTAACAAGTAAATTTAAATGTATGACTATAATTTAACATTTATACAATATTGAAGGAACCCATTAGGAATTGGAACCAAAATCGAAATTGAACCAATGTATATAGGTAATAGGTAAGGTAGGGCCAACTATGAAGTAAGATAGACCTTTTACAAATAGCGTGCGAATAAGGTGGACCAGTACTTGAATCAAACCGATCTGAATTGCACTCCTAACTAGTATATGTAGCTAAAAAAAGTATTTGAAACCAAAGAAATAAGAGAGTAGCTCGGGTTGGGTATGTCCAACTCAAGGTTGATCTTATCATTACCCTATTTTCAAAAACTTTTATCTTATCCTATCATAGATTATGTCAATTTTAAGTCTACCATATTATAATTTTTAAGGCCCGTTTGATTTTAATTTTAGTTCTAAATTAATTCTTTAAAACAGTCTTTATGTTATATCTAAAGACTATATTTTTATTATAAGTCTTACTTAAAAAATATAATTAAGATGATAATAATATGACTTTTGAAATACTTTTATTAAATTTACTAAATAATAAAATAATTAAATAAATTTCTATATATTTAATTAATACGTTTATGTCTTTCACTTTAAAAAATATTTAATAAAATATATGTTAAATATATATTAGTAATTCATGTTGATTTTGGGTATCTGGACCTTGAAATCCATTCTAACTTGATTGAATTGAGTATTTTTCCTATTTGGAACTCACTCTATCTTATGGGTATAAAAATAGAAACATACTCTACTTATTTTAGAAAATCCAACGAGTTGACTAACGAACGCCTTACCCAAGTTGCAGCCATACTAAGAAGTATATATGTTCATGCCTATGGATTTTTTATAAAATTTGCATTTGTGCCCATGATTTAAAATTTATTGCAAATACGTCTATTAATTTTAAAATATTTACAATTATGTCTATGATAAGGTTTAATTTTTAAATTTTTAAAAACTAAACTGCTTGTTAATAAACCCAAACTGTCCACGGTGTTTATTAATGTAAATTTGTTAATATACTAAAAATACCTTGATTGGATACCTTAATGGCCCCTAATAAATATAAATTATTTTAAAATTAATTACAGCCAGCTAAAACATCCAATTAAGCTTATTTTAATATATTAACAAAATTCACATTAACAAACACAATAAATAATTTTATTTATGAAAAATTATCCTTATTTTAAAAATAAGATGTTCGTAATTGTCTAAGTAAACTTTTAAATATTTTAAAATTTTATAGGCATATGTACAATAAATTTCAAATTAGGGGCGTAATGCAATTTTCTAAAAAATGCCGGTATAAGTACCTCAAGAGGCCAAATTAATATATATGCAACTAATTTTAATTTATATGCAGCTAAAAAATGACTAATTTATTACTTTAAGTGATAGTGAGAGCTCGATCCATGCATGCGCGGGTCCAAGAAGTGCCTTATTTCACGGGTCAGTTTTCTACCACTCAAACCTCTTATCACAAAGGCAGAAACTCCTATTGGTATCTCATAATTAAATCTTTGTTTTTAGTGCTAGAAAATACAAATAATAACGAAAAATATAATTATCATGTGTAAAGTATAGAGAAATTTCAAAAGTTTACATGTCTGTAATCCAAAAGGCAGCTAAACACCTCCATTATTTACGATGGTTTTAATTTCCATGTCTCTTAATACAGATAATGTCTTTATTTACTTTATTTTCTTTATAATTAACATTTTCCATCCCTTTTTATTTAGCTCTAACAAGAGACAAGGTAAAACAAACGATATGGCTCGGCTGCGTGATAGACTGCTAATTTGCAACCATCGGAAAGATGATCAGTTGATGGCCTTGCTGCTCCCATGTCAGCAGAGGCCCCATCTCTCCTTTGAAATCCACGTCATTTTGCTGACTTGGGAGCAAAGGGCCCTGAAGCCATCGTCTTGATGTTAGGGCTTCGCTCGGATTTTCATAATGTGACAGTTGATAATTTTTAAAATGTATTCGATATTTTTAAAAAATCAACAAAAATGATCATGACATGAATACATGAGCTGAGGATGTATCCAAGCCCTCTTTAATTTTCAAAATTAAAAAATATAAAATAAACGTTAAAAATTATCAAATTTCACAGAATGAAAAATTTAAGTGAGGCATGCACATCTACAAAAATGTTTTTAAATTAAAAAATATTTTTTTTCGACAGATTAGTGTTACGCTCGCAATACGAACTTGGAGTCATAATATCAACAGGGATAAGAAACACTCCGTAAAATCTTAACTTCGGATTTGAAATGGAGCAATAATCTTAATTATTAAAAAAAAAAAAAAAACATATGTTGTCTAATTAATGATTTGAGGTATAGGGACTGGATGCGAGGCTAATCAATTTTACTGCTGCAGATCACTCTGGTCTACGGGGGAATTAAACCGAATTCATGGTTTTCCGTCAGCATGTTAAATTAAGCTATGGTACATTTATTGTGGGGTCACCTGATCACGACGTGATGTAGCAACCAGGCGCTCCATTGGCGTGAAATATGGGTATGAGATAATTAATAAGAAAGGAAGCACAAGGTCAATGGCAAGGCAGATTAAAAGACAACAGCTTTTCTGATGGGTTAGGAGTCAGGGCCTTTTGCGGCTCTATTGTACTTGCCTCAACTGTTCATGTTAGCACAGTTTAATTCTGGTTTTTGTTAGGACTATTTGCATTCACCTCCCTCACGTTTTGAGGCTACAATTTTATCACTAATTATTGACTTTGCAAAAATATGCTTCTTTCTTAACTTTATCCTAAAAATTAATTACTGTTATCAATTTTGACATGGACTTGTCTGCACATTTGAGCATCATACTCTACCTTTTTATTAATATTATATGCACCATGAAATCTAATGTTACAAATCATGCCTATTCATAACTATCATTGTAGAAGGACATTTTGTAAACGCCCTCACACTTAGGAAGAACAGCTATAAATTTCTTAATTACCACAAGGACTACAAATCTAAACTCCCGCAGCGAGGAGACATGCGTGGTCCCATGTTTGAACTTGGGACTATTGGGCAAGATGCCCTCAATGTATACCATGATGTCGTTGTATTGTTTGCCATACCTTATTTTTAACGGCCAATAAAAGTCATACTCTACCTTCCAACGGACAAAAATTGGAAGGCCCCGATCTATTTCTCACAAATTAGGTTAATAATTATTAGTAAAAATGGCAAAATCAAATAAAGGTCACAAGACAAAAGCTAGATGGAATGAGGATGCAAAACAATATTTTATTTTTAAAAAATATTTTTATTTCAAAAAATAAGAACTTACTTTTATCGCTTTAATGCACATTTTTCATTCTCAATAAATAACAACACTTTTTCATCTCACATTTTTATTTCATGGCTTGGATAAGATAGGAATAAGATGAAAAAATACGGTTACATATTGAGAATGAAAAAAGGTATATTAAGATCGGAAAAAATATATTGAATATGGAAAAATATATTGTTTTTTTTAGAAATCAAAAAAGTATTTATAGAAACGAAAAATTATATCTCATTATCATCTTATTTTCAACCCATTCAAGATGTGAATTATGTTGCTTATCATTATATAACAATAAAAGTATATAGCCAATTCAATTATGTCTATGGGCACCAACCGAGGCTAGCTCGGTTGGTCGCTGACTGCGGCGCAAAAATGCGTGCGGCAGTCGGTGTAGGGTTCGACGCTGCGGGCAGATTTTCGGTAAAATATACGTGAGAGCAATGAGTCTCCCGGATGGATGGTGCGTGGGAGCGGGTGGTCTTACAGGTGGTTGTTGGAAGCTGTGTCTTCCTTATTCTTTCGTGGAGCTGTGTCTCCAGACCTTTTTGGGAAAGATGTGTCCCTTATATTTGTAAGAATGTCTCAGATCTTCAAGTATAATATGTGTTGAGATATATGTAATTGTACCAATCAAAAAAAAAATTATGTCTATGGGCATGCTTTAGTTCTAATTCTAATTTTAGTAAGCTAAAATGTCAAATTATGCAAAATTGGGTGGGCAGGGGAGTGGATTGCAGACCAGAATTCAAAGCGATTGCATAATTACTCTAAATAATAGACAGACAGAGAAACCAACGAGTCCCAGCATAAAATGGTCATAGAGTCTCAACTCTCAAGCCTCAGCCACTCTCAACACGTGAACGTTGTCACGCGACTCAGATGAGTTCCAAGCCTCACAAAAGGCCAAAGCCTGCGCATCTTTCACGAATCTCACTCGGGACAACCGACATTTTTAATATATGTGTACGTATAAGAGCTGTTTCGACTGTACCACAGCATCACAATATTTGATACATATATCATAATATAATGACGTTTTATATCATCATTCATTCATATATAAATTTTATAGCAAACAATTTATATGTTGAAAAAATATTTTAAAGTTGTTATTTATGTAAAATTATTTTATTACGTTAAATTTGTATCATTTTTAAATGGAGCCCATATACATATTTAATTGGGATGAAAATTGATAAGATAATAGAATACATTATTCTAAATACAATGAGTGGAGTAGATGATGATTTTATGATCATGTAAGGTCTATTTCATGTACCTGAATATTTTTGTGCATACATATATTTAAAGTGATGATTAATTTTCATAAAAAAAATTGCTGATTAATGCTGCTTTAAAATTCAAATCCTATTTTAAGCGAATATGTGGACAGAACATAGGCACGTGTACACGGCATTAGCCGCCCATACAGCACGTAAGGCGGCGCCGTGGTTGAGACTCCTGATGACGTCATAGTTACGACCGCCACGGCACTCGTCAGTCAACGTGGGGCCTTTCACATGCACGCGTGCCGCAAGCGTCAAAAGCGAAAGTGAGCTGATGAGTGGATTCCACAGAGTCACGGGTCCCCTCGGTTCGGTGCGCAGCAAATTTTGGAAAGTTCCAAATTTGCCAAATTAATGTAAACATTTGCCCTTTTAAGAGGTTGCATCTACGAAAACTTCTACCGTCCAACCATCAGCAAAAGAAATAATTATAATAATGTAAATAATAATAATAATAATAATAATAATAATAAATGATAATAATAATAATAATAATAATAATAATAATTATTATTATTATTATTTACATTATTATTATGTGCTTATAACTGTCTTTTAAGGCCTCATCTGACCGAACAGTATGCTCAACAACTAAGTGGTTGAGCTGAGTGCGTGGTAATAAGAAAACAATATCGAATTGCTGTAAATACTGGTATTTTGCCAGCATTTGGAATACAAAATTCCTTATGACACCACTTATCCATCTAAGTAGATTTCTCAAGGGGGTGGTGAAACCGAGCTTCATTGTACAGCCCATGGGGCCAAACCATCCCATAAGTTTAATTACCAGATAAAAGTTTACATAAAGTGGCTCGTACATTAATTAGAATATAAGGGGATTAAGAAAAAATGAAAATTTGATTTTCTTAGCGGAGAGAGTCTAAAGGATTTTCACATTTTACACATGATTTTGTATATTTTGAAAAGTTACAACATGTACGTAAAACCTATGTTTAAAATTTTTTAGTGGCATAGTTAAATAAATTATATTGAATATATTAATTATTTATTTTCGTTTGTTTACTTATGCTATAAAGATATTTTAATCAAAATTTGGTAGGGTTGTGATTCAAACCTCCTTTTTTAAATCATAATCAATCCAACAACTTTTTGATTTAATAATTATTCTAATTTATTAATATATTTTGAACTATTCATTATGCTTACTTTAAGATTTTAAATTATAAAAATCTAAGATGGTAAATACGTCATGATCGAAATTATTTCAAAATTAAAAGGATCTTTCTTTGATTGATATATTGTTATGTATTTTAACTAAATAAAGAATTTTAAGTATTTAACATGGATTGAATTTCATCCAATGTGAAATTCATATTAAGATTGAAAGGTTGTTTTGAATCATACTCCATTTTATACAAATTATATAGCGCAAAAATGTTTAAATCCTATTTTGAAACATGTAAATAATTTAGACCCATTCACATAATCATTCAAATATAGCTCAATTATTCATCTACATGGTAACATGGATGGTAGAATATTTTAGAAATAGCCATATATGTTCATTAAAAGTCTTAAAATGAATGTAATCATTAGATTCTTTTCATAGATTGATATGGACTATTAAATGACATTGAACTTTTGTAAATGCATGTAATTAATATAAAAATTGATTTTAATTATCAAAATGTTCAAAAACAAGTCATTTTCCAAACTTATCTAGGGCATATTTGGATATCACAAAAATTTTTCAAGTAAAAATTTTCTTACCTTCATAATTAAGGTTAATTTCAAATATACCATGATATTTGCTCTTAATTATAAATATATTCACAAAATTTGAAAACTTTCGCATATACTCATTAAGTATTTTATTAATTTTAAATATACCCAATGTGATAATTAAGAATGTTTAATAATTTTAAAATTCCAAAATACCCCCGGACGATCTAACATTCATTATTATTGAGTGTTATATTCAGACTATCAAAACTCATTCTACTTAACTTCGTTTCAAGTTGGATAGATTTTCATCACATTGTTTAATTTCTACTGTAAATGAACGACTATTATTATTAAATAATAAATGACATTTTGGATATTTTTTATGATGAATAATGGTAATTTTTAATTGTAATTGACAGAAGTAGCATGGATGAAATTTCATCAATTCTTAGTTGTTGTATGTGAAAATTTTCAAACTTAGTGAGTATATCTGTAATAAAGGGTAAATGTAGTAAATATATTTGAAATTAACATTCAGAAATATTTTATTTTTTAATTATTTTTTCACATTTACTATATGACTATCTACAAAAATAATCTATCTATTTTAACGCTTATTTTCTTTACTTCTCATTATTATTCTCTATCTTATCCTATCATTTTTTCTGAACATAAAAATTTTTAAATAAAAAACTTTTGATTCAAACATTTTGTAACTCCCGGGACACACGTTTAAGTGGAATAAGCTCCATCAAATCATACTTGTGTTTTATTTTCTCTTTACTCGAACACGTATGATGATGGAATCCAACACAATCGAATTACGCGTGTACCTCATTTTTCTCCCCGCCATTCCCAAGCCCCACCCACAAACTTCTGCATCCATCCTCCAAAACCCAGGGCCATGACTATGATGATAGAATCCCGTGGGTTGACCAGGAGAGGTCAAAATTCTCCAGTAGAAAAATTGCCACATGGGTGAAATCCAAAAGTTCAACACGCTTTTGTTCTAGTCAACGTAATTTAGCGAAAGAGGCACCAGGAAATAAGGGTGGCGCCACGCCAGTCATTCTCTTTCTTCGGGGGAATTTTTTTTTTTTTAATGGGTTTGACTTTTGCACTCCTCTCCCCGCCGGTTTCAAAGGGCTACTGAGCCGCCCGAAGCGTCGGCTAAAAATAGAACGTCCCAGCCGGCGCTATGAATAAGCATTCCGTACCATGATTCTGGACATTAATTTTATGTGGCGGCCTCCTCTGTAACTTGTTCCTCCTCTCCAATAAATAAATACTGCCAGTCCACTGGATCAGACAAGCTTTTTTTAAAAATATATTTATATTTTTAGGTCCTGCAGTTGGAGTTGGCTTTGTAAACCATATGCGGATAAAATCTTTTTTTTTTTTTTTAATTTGTGCCAGAACGCGGGAGTCGAATCCCGGTGTCTGGGGCATCAAGCATGCGAAACCAACTGCCACACGGCAGGTTCGCGGATAAAATCTTAACCGGACTGCGTCTCTGGACTTCAGTGTTGCAGTTTTCTTTGGAAGGACATTCAGATGATTGCTACAATGATTACTAGCTTAGATTGATTTGCATTTGAATCGTATGAAATTTTACTAGGGTATCTTTGATATTTGATAAAATTTGTAATTTTTGAAATAAAAATAGTTATGTAATACTAAAAAAAGGTAATAATAAGGAAAATAATAATAAAGTTAAAATAGATAATATAATTATAGAGATAATTGTGTAGAAATAATTTAAAAATAAAATATTTGTATATAAATATATGAATAAATGAATAAGAAACAAGATAATTATAAAAGAAGAAAAATTTTAAATTGAAAAATTTTCAGAAAACTTTGCTATAAGCATGATAGCAGCGAATTGGAACATCTGATCTCTTGCTGGGAATGGCACAGTACACAGAGAAAGTAAGTGTATGGAAAGAGCACAGTGTTTCAATCCGAATGAGCACTATATATTGTAATGCGGCCACCACTTTACCCCGAGAGCTAAGGGGAAAAAAATAATTAAATACATAAATTCCTTCATTGTTAAGCAGCTGAAAAAGTTCATGTGAGAGAATAGACTTTTTATTCGTTCATCGATCCGATCTCTTCAACCAGCCAGATTAGTTCCTTGATTTTTGTTAATTTTTAATTTGGCTGGTGGCAGGTGCTCTCTGTAACAAACGTAAAGATAAGGATGACCATATGTCTGGTATTCCTGTCCGCACCAGTTTGTCCTTTGTCGCATAAGCTATCAAGCATTCAAGCTTGCCTGCTTGGATAAATTAAGAATTATTCCTGAACATGTACATAATGGAAACTGATAAACCCGTAAATGTTTCCAACTTTCCAACACCCTTGTTTGTTCCTCACCAAGTTGGATTTTGTAAAATCTAAACTATTCCATTCATTAGTATAATCTTTTATAAAATTAAAGATTTTCTCTTCCATAAACCCTACTTCAAGTTAAGTTGTAATTACCTCGTCCATTTTGCCCACTTTGATGATTGATTGTAAATTCATTCCATTCGTTATATTCAGTAGCATTTATATTGTTACAAAAATTTCATTATTTTTTTTAGTATTATTCTGCATGACCTGTATATAAATGTATAAAATCAATATAATAAAGTAATTTAATATCAAAAAATATGTAAAATACCAACCCGCTGCCGTCCCAGTGGTGAAGGCATGGGCGCAACAACTCCCATGTCCTTGATTCAACTCTTCACATGCACATGGGTGAGTCTTAACATTGGCACTTTAGGAACAATGTATCTCTCCAAAATTAATATATACATTAAAAAATAATAAAATAACAAAATAATTTGACATTAAATTTCAATGTTAAGGTAATTTTGTTAACATCTAAAGCATTTAAAATATCGTTATTATATGAATCAAAAATTTTATGAAGTATTATTATACATGAATATATTTTAAAGCAAATGTGACATTTTTTTTTATTTGGATGAAACTTAGTTTCTTAGTTAAATAAATAAGTTTAATTAAATAGATTAAATGAATTTTTCATCAATAATCGAGTTACCAAAAATGGATGAGATTGCATAAAATTACTTCTATGAAAGAAGGATTCAAAATTAAAATTATTTAACAATACATGTAAACCTCTTAAAATTTTTAAATCAAATTATTTTATGTTATATTTCTTAATATGATTTTTATTTATGATATGTGAATTTTCATTTCAAGTAAGATAAATGGTTTGGATTCACAAAAAAACATCAGTGAGCTTAAACCAAACATTTCCACTTGTAAAACGTTTACACTGACTTTTCTTCTATACATAATTTGACTTTTGTTGAATACTGCGTAGTCCTGTATATATCGGGTGCTCCTAATCAGGCGCACTCCCAGGCGTATACACTTTTTTTTAATTTTTTTAAATATTTTTACAAAAATGTTAATCTAATTATATTTAATATGCATATTAATTTTTACCATTTTGGAGATTTTTATATATTTATTTTGGATTTTTAAAAATCAGTACTACTAATTTTTAAAAATCCAAAATAAACATATAAAAATCTCCAAAAATGTAAAAATTGATACATATGTTAAATACACTTAGATTAACAAGTTCATGAAAAATTTTGATAAAAAATAAAAAAAATAGGTGTATGCACCTGGATCAATGCTCCCAGTGCACCTGATTAGCACCCGTATATATCCGTGTAAGATAATAATCCAAGTCAAATGGTGGGTACAAACAAATGCGGATACCTAAAAGGGAAAACAAGGACCAGAGGTGGGTTAGGCAAGCCAAATCTGAGAATTAAGTCTGTATGGTTAGGTAAGGTATGCTTTAGTAAGACCAGAGGAGGGTGATTGTGTTAGGGTCTTTGGACCCACATAATCCACCTATTCATATGGGGTAACGTAGTGATGTATGAAAATTATACTTTTTGATTTCCTCCCTCAAGTGATGTAGATATTTATATGCCCTTAGACTCCGCTGTCATGGAGTTGAAGATTTTATATAAGAGGACTTTATCTAGATATGATTGGCGTGATCTAGCATTGCATCGAAACGTGACTCATCTTAGAACATAAGCAGCAGTGTTTTGTCATGAATCACGGATAGTTTTTATGCATGCCATTTGGATGGGTAATTAATCCTGCATTACCTTTGACAAACTCATGTGAACGCATTGAAGTTGAATATTGCTTGTCTCGCTTTCCACTAAAAATGTAAGCTTTTATCTGCTTTCACCAATCATACCAATTTCACACCTTATGCTATGCCATAACATGACTTGCAATATTTAGTGGGTCGAAATTCAATTGATTATTGTTGTTGTTGTTGTTGCAACAGTTAAGCTTTTATCTGCTTTCACCAATCATACCAATTTCACACCTTATGCTATGCCATAACATGACTTGCAATATTTAGTGGGTCGAAATTCAATTGATTATTGTTGTTGTTGTTGTTGCAACAGTTAAATGGGCCCATCAACTATACATAGCCACAAGAACCTGGTGTTTCGTCTGTGCTGTAGAGTCTTTCAGGCTTTCGAGTATACGTTTGAAAGCAGCTACAGATGCTTGCTTTTTTTTTTTTTTTTTTCCTTGAAACGCTTCTATCTGTAGAGCCCAATGACTTTTTTTTTTTTGACAGGTGGGCCATGACACGTGGGGCTGTTCCAAAATCATGATCAGGTGAGGTAGGTGATTGCTAGCATGACATCATGACCATCTTAAGTAATCAACTCTAATTAATTGAGCGGGTTTTCCGACTCTGTCAATTAAGGGTATTGCAGCAGGTTTTATGATGCTAGCTAAGATCGAGCAATGAGAGAAGTTGGACCTGCCCTTAATTAACATTTCCCCGTGCAAAATTTTTTTTTTAAAAAATACGGGTGACCAAAGAAGAATAGAAATTGACGAGGCATTTTTCAGTTAATGGACCACAGTTAAGTTTCTCTTTGTCCAACTTGATTTCGGAAAATCATATAATCAGCTATTGGACCAATTACTAAATAATATTATTTATTTCACAAATCATAAAAATTATATTATTTAGTTTTAAATTACAGAGCGAATTTATTACATCGGCCATGCACTCAAGTGACCTTACTGGCTTATGTAACTCGTTTTCATAGAGGTTAATCTGTACTTTATGAATTGAATTTATATGTACTTTAAAATTACTTATGGCTAAATATTTTATCCGTATGATACATATGCAGCTCATTAAAACGAGAATCCCGTTAAATATTTTATAGCAAAATAGGGTAAGGGTTGATTGAAATATTAATTTGGCAGAGTTTTTAGGCAAGCAATGTTTGTGTAAATTTTGCAGTTTTGGCAACCTGACTTCAATTAATATTGTGGCGATGTAAAGACGTTGGCTGATTAATCAGAGAAAGAAGCAATAGCTCATGCTGTTTGCAACTTTGTTTCTTCTTGTTTGTTGCTTAAAGCCCCAAACAGTATGAAGAGGATTAGCTCAACGAAATCGAAGAAACATCTTCAACTGCTCTTAACAACCTATAGTATCAAAAAGCAACCACATAACCTAAGTCGACGTGTGTGTTACCAGTTAAAATTCGGCCCTTGCGGTACTGGTCTAACCTCTTTTATGTACGTGATACCATCTACTCCTCTCCTTTAGGTAAATTAAGAGATTGATTTCATTGCATTCGATTGATTTATTTACATTATTATATATAATCGTGCACCTTTTTTTGATAATATATAATCATGCACCTTAGGTTAGGTTTAACCCATACTGAATCAACTTGAATGTTGTTCTATACTCATACCTGCTGTTATTGTAAATGTATGTATAGTTACATTTATGGCTATTGCAAAACGTCAATATGTGATGTTCATACGATGCTATTGCAGGTTTTTTTTTTTAAAAAAAAAAAACCTGCTAGAGGAACCAACATGGAATTGAAAATTGATAGCCAAAGGAATCAATTTGGAATCGAAAGTAAACCAATCTCGGGTTCAATGGATAGTGTAGAAGGCCAAAGAATGGACCAGATTCGACACAAGTTACACACCCGTATATGCTATGCCATGCATACATTAGAAAGATTTCAAAAGGGAAGTACATCATGTTGTTAATACCACTAAAATTTTCAGTATTAATTAAAATCTAATTTACCTATTTTGTTTTAAATAATTTGTAAAGGAGAAATCCAATGACACCCACTGCCTACAAATCCCAATTCCTACCATGCTCCATTTGAATACAGCTAATCCATCTTGTTGGCTGTCATAGACCAATCTACACCTGAAGATGTAGCCACAAATCTACACCAAATAAACCAAATCAGCAATCTCAACCTACAACGAAGCTAATGGCATCATTTTCTAAAAAATTTTAATCTGGAGGATGAAAAAAGAACAACAAGGATATAGATGCAATTTTGTGAAACTTTGTAGATATATTTGCAAATTTATAGACATAAATGCAATATAGGTTAAACTTTGTAGATATATTTGTAAAAATCTTTTTGTTTTACAATGAACCAAAGATCATTTCAATGGAAGTTTTGGGTGAGCACTATCTGCTTCTTTTTTGATAATGGGGCGAGTACTACCTACTTAGATTCACATATGTAAAATTAATAGAATTATTTATATCTTAAATTTCATTTTTTGAATGATGTAATTCAGTTATTATTGTTCTACGACCCTATTTTCCTTATATACATGCATGTGTGTGTCTGTATAGTTTGCTAATTGCAAGGTCTAGATCATATATGCAACTGTACATCACAAGATATTGAACATAGACAATGATATTAACCGAAAAATTGGTGGTCACAAAATCCACTCTTATTCAGGCTAAGGCCTAGATAATTTCAAATGGCTGTACATGAGAGCTACTTCAACTCACCAAGTCCAATCCAAAGAGCTAGTCGATGTAAAATTTTCATACTTTTGTCATTTCTACTCCTTTTGGCCCGGTTACTCTAGCCTGCTCGTAGAGCGAAGGCCTCTGAAAAAACAATGGCAAGCGGTAGCAAACAAAGGAAGAAGGTCGATGATCGGCTGAGAGCACTCCTGCTGCCGGTTCTCCACCACATTCTCTCCTTCCTCTCCACCAAACGCGCTGTCCAGACCTACATTCTCGCCAAGAGATGAGAAGAAATCTGGGCTGCCATCCCTACTTTGGACTTACACTACAAGGGGAAAAAAAAACACTTTTGGCAGCAACCAAATTTGCTTCATCAGGCCTCACATTTTGCTGCATATAAATATAAGTAGCAGAAAAAAAGTCACTACTAACCTGCTGCATATGCCTTGTAGCATATAGATATATGCAAAAACTATACAAGTTGCTGCTTACACTATATAAAAAAATTTCGAACCAAAATTTTTCACTCTCCGTAATTATCTTATTTTTTAAATTATTTTTTTCGCATTTTTCTATACAACTATCTAACTTTTCAATCATTTCTATACAATCACTAATACATCTAATATATCTATTTTAACTTTATATTCTTTACTTCTTATCATTACCCTTATTATATCATATCATTTTCTTCATTTAAAATTTTTTACACAAAAAACTTTTCATTTAAAAATTTTATAAGTTTCCAAACAAAACCCGTATTACCACATGACATAGCCAATTTTGCAGCAAACTTTTTGCATCGTATATGAATAGATAGAAAACTTTTATTGCATATATTATATGAAAGGCAACAACAGTTCATTGTGCATATTAAATATAGTGTTCTGCTTCCATGAAACTCCCTTTTTATGTAACCAGCTTCATATTTAAAATTATAACAGTTAATGAAAAATCTACTTCATCAATTTTATTTAGTATCATTTACATATATTGAAAACCTTCTCATTTGTTTCGTACCATTGTATATGGTCTCATCTATATATATGTGTAAAGTCAAGATAACAAAATGATTTAATGCTAAAATATAAATTTAAAGTAGTATTTTTAATATTTAAATCATCTAAAATATCATTTCTATGTGAATAAATAATTCGATAAAGTATTATTACGTTCTAATATTTGTGTAAGTGGATATAAGCGTTTTTCATAATTTGCACATGAATATATATTTTTCAACAAATGTTGCCCATAAACGTACTTGATCGAGATAAACTTGGTCTCTTAAATGAATAAACGATGTTAAATATAATAAATAGACTAAATTTTTCATCAATAATCAAAATCTTAAAAATTAAAGGGATTACATAGCTCAACTTCTATATAACATGGTTAAATAAAAGCAAAGCTCTTAAATATAAGTAGCAGAATTTTACTACATATATTAGATAAAGATATAAGAGCATTTTGCTACATATATTTAAATATGCAACAAATTTTCACTACATATATACTAGAATTTTGTTACATATATGGAAATAAGGCTATAAATTTTTGTATAAATACAACAAAAAAATTTCTATTTATATCTAATATAAATTCAACATTCAATAATACCAATATAAATTTTAAAATAAAATTTCTCAACCTAAAAATCTAATTAAACTTATTCCAAAAAAAATGTTCAACTTCATTACCAAAACAAATAGAATTTTACACTATCAGTTCTAAAATTAAAAATATAATCTATAAGATAATTGAAACTAATCTCCTGCCTCTTTCAAGTTAAGAAAGCATTATTGGACGAAGGATCTACAAATATCAGTCTTCATAAAAATAACTAAAAAAAAAAAAAAGCAAGTTGATATTAGATGATCAATGATATCGTGTCGCTAAATAAAACTTGTAATAGCGGATGTGCAATCGAAATTAATAGTAGTACCAAAGAAGCAAATAAGGCAATTAGCAAATTTGGATTCCAATTCTAGATTCGAAACTAACATATGCAAGCCTGAACTGGAATACAAAAATTGTTTTACTTAAGTTAGGAAATTACATGGACCTACCACTACAATGAGGTTTTAATAGATAGATTCCAAATTAACACCATAGTTGAGCACATGCAATTTTAACACATTAGTCTTCAAGTAAAATTCAGTCATGTAGGATTTATTTCAACCCCCTTGTCTAGGTTCAGTTAGATCCCATGATGTTTCCCTACCAAATTCAATCATTTATTTTCTGTTGCATCTTCCCAGATGATCTGTGCATCCCAAGTTATTCCAGTCTAGACAATCAACCAAAAATTATTTTAAAAAGAAAATAGATCTATGTGCCCTATGTCACCATGCCTAATTTTGATTTTTAAAAGAAATAATCTGATTAACACAACTTGTACTACTTCTAACTATAAACATTTCTAATCATAACATCCTCAATCATCCAACATCTGCTACAAAGGTTGCCACAACCTGCCAAGGTAGGAACATTGCTGCCTTGTGACTTTGGTAAAATTCAAAATTTTAATATATAATTTCTTGAATAGTTACTGAGACACCTTCTGATGAACACTCAAATAGAAAACAACAAGCCCAGAGGAAAATTGTTAACATTAAGACCACTATTTCAACTTGTCAAAAGAAGAATAAAAGGTAAGAGCGCCGCCAGTCATGGAAGTTCAAAATGCATATTGATAGTGATTAGAGTAAAACAGACAAACCTATCTTGAGAAAGGATTCTACTGCCACAGTGAATCTTGGAGTCCCTACACCCCCGTTATGTAATTTTTGCTTCATGCATAACGATTGTAGCACATTTTGTTTTATTTGTTCATATTTTTTGACACAATTGTAAAATGGCTTTATAAGTTGTTTTGTTCAATGGTAACTTGAGGTTCATTTTTAGGCTTCATGCATAAAGTTGTAATTTTGCTTCATGTATAACGATTGTAGCACATTTTGTTTTATTTGTTTATATTTTTTGATACAATTGTAAAATGGCTTTATAAGTTGTTTTGTTCAATGGTAACTTGAGGTTCATTTTCAGGCTTCATGAATAAAATTGTAATTTCAGGTTCAATTTAAGTTACCATTTTTATAATCAATAATTCTGCTAGACAAATTGATAGAACAATTTTTAGATATTTTTACCAATTTTGAATATTTTTAGATATTCTTTGAATTTTCTAAAATCAATGGAAGTTTCTTAATTCATAAATTATAAAACCGTTACATATTTTAAAAAATCTAAAAAAAAATCTAAACATATCTAAAATTGGTGAAAATTGATTCACATGCTTAATAAACTTAAATTAATATTTGTATAAAAAAATTTTCAACAACAAATATAAAAAAATAAGTTTCTGCATCCTAGTACAGCGAAACTAAGTGCACCAATGCAATACTAGACAGCTGCTCTTTTTTTCTTTCCTTTTTTCTTTTTTTCTTCTTTTCTTTCTTTTTTTTTTTTTTCACCCGATCTCTGCTCTTTTTTTTTTTTTTTCCCCTTCTGTAGCTCGCATGGTTACAGTGACATGCTGCCTTTGAGCTCAATGCTTCGACTAGTAGGAGAAGCAAGATTACCTTTTCGCAAACTTTTATTTATTTTTTTAATTCTTGCCATGTGAAGCCTACCCCCGAAAATTCTAGTCGAGGCAAACAATTTCTTTCGTAAGGCCGTTTCCACCATTCCCTACTCGGACGCTCAAATTCACTGGGTCATAGGAAGCAACAGGAAGAGGATGGTTTTCTTTAAGGCAAGGGGCAGAGCAGAAAGAGAGGCAAGAGGAGACTATTGCCAAGATTGTTGTGGCCAAATAATTTCTGAAGGAGGAGGCAAAGTTACCATGAGCCGATCTTTTTAATTTTCTTTGCTTTAAGGTAAGCAGAAATTTATTGTGGAGAATTACAATTTCCTTTGGTTGGTATTGGATCTTAAATGGTTAATCGAGTAATTCTTGCCTAGAATTGAATATACATCCCATCAAACAATATGGAAGAAAAAATCTAGACGAATTAGACTATCTATGTCGGCTGGTGTTTTCCCCTTATAGCGAATGATAAGAGATATTTGAATTATATGCATGTATATATGTATCTATAGATTGAAATGTGTATGACGTATAAGGAGGATGTTTCAATGCAAAATTTTAATGCATCGGGGTGGGCGCAAAACTTATTTTTTTTAAAAAAATTTGAAAATCTTTTTTGTAGAACTGTTAATCAGATGCATTCAATTTATGTATTAAGTTTTACCATTTTTTTCAATTTATATATTTTTTATTTTTAAAAAATAATAGTATTTTTTTATGAATAAAACAGGGATATTTTAATCATTTAAAAAATAACTAAAACCACCTATTTTTAAAAATTAAAAAATATAAATGCATATCTCCAAAAATGATAAAACATGGTCTATAGAT
>JAXCLR010000081.1:18174689-18196720 GCA_035584095.1 Annona squamosa
GGTCTATAGATTAAATCACCTAAATTAATAGTTTTATAAAAAAAATTAAAATGATTTTTGTACTTGATGCATTAGGATACATTGAAACATTCCCTGAAGCATAATGTAATGTTTTTATTAATAAAATTTATTATAGAAGGTAGGGAGTGCGACAGCCGAGTGCGTTGGGCTTCAGTGGTGCCCACAGAAGACAGTGGTAGTAGTGATGTTTCAGGCAGTATCTGGGCTTGGCCCATTGATTCCAGAGAGGCAGGTTGGATAGCCGGCCTAGGCAGACGCGGGTGGCCTGGGCGTGGCCACATTAATGGTGTGCCAGCTCTGGCGCGCTTCATGACACGTCTGGAGCCATCCAAACTCATCATTAAATAGATAGGTCTGATTTGGGTGATTTACATGTCGATTCGTATGTTTTTGGATGTTCCAGATCTGTTGGAAATGTCGAATTGAACCATCGGATGATAGGATCATGAGACTTAGGAGGTTAGCTCTATTAAAAGGTGGTTTATCACTAGATTAGGGCCTGCCTAAGATAGGAAAGATGTTTGTTAGATGTTAAGATCGGTAAATGGCAGCGACAGGAACTTGAGACAAATTGTAGTGTGTTTAGAACGGCTTGCATTTAAAATTTAATGACCTAAAATGCACATCATATGCATAGCATATTTATTATTTATTCCTACTTATCGAGTTTCTCACTGAAGTCTGTGTTAGTCCCGTAGATACAGTGGTAGGTGGTTCGCAATGTCCTTTATTCGAGCAAATGTGGTGCATGTTCTTGATTTTCCTTTCCTTCTGAGAAGATGTAAGAAGTTTCCAGTTGACCATAAGTAGACAATCTATTTACGTTTTTATTTGGGTTGAGGCGGCTGTACTTAGCCTGGTACACTTGGGTGCATTTAACCACTTTTTTTATTTTTTTGAAAATTTTTATACAATTATTAATCTAAGTGTATTTAATATGTGTATCAATTTGAACCATTTTTAGAGTATTTTAGATTAACGATTGTATAAAAAAATTTTAAAAATGTATTGTCATGAAGCGCGCCAGAGCCGGCACACCAGAATGTCATGACGTGGGTGCACTTAATTTTGGTGCACCTGAGTGCAAAAATTTTTTTAATATTTTTTTAAAAATATGTATATCAAGTTTTATCATTTTTGGATATTTGTAGATTTTTTTAAAAAATTTTAAAATTAGTGACATTTTCATAATTCACAAGTTATGAAAACGTCATTATTTTTTAAAAATTTTAAAAAATCTAAAATTCTCTAAAATCGGTACAACTTGATAAACATGTTAAATGCACTTAGATTAACAGTTGTATAAAAAATTTTAAAAAAATATATAAAAAGTTAAATACACTACGTGCCCTGCATCAGATTCCTTACATTTATGCCATTTTGTGCATGGGTATACGTAGTAATACAGCCTTTCCATGTATTGTTTGTTTGTCTATTAAACGCCGTGACTTACCAAGCTAGAGATTCAGTTGGGTTGTCATTATAGAAGATCCATTTGGCACATTCTATTGAAACATTATGATTGTGTTGAGTAGATTATTTTAATTTTTATACTGGCTGGTGGCTTTGACACCTGTACAATTCATAGGATATAAATTAAACAGTTTTCTGCACCATGAAAAGATTTGATGAGGAATCATGTCATGTATTTTAAAATTTCCTTTTTTATGGACCTCTCAATTAATATCTTATTATCCACTTTGGGGATTTCGCATTTGCAGCCAATCTAATAGAATCTCTAAGCCTTTGTCAAAAAAAAAAAAAATAGAATCTCTAAGCATTTATAGTTACTTTTTTATGGAACACTCAATTAATATGTTAGTATCCATTTTGGGGATATCCACAGTTGCAGCCAATATACTAGCATCTCCAAGCATTTACAGGATGGATTCTTATTTTCAAATTCTGTGCTCTTGTGTATGAAGGGTGGTGATGGTGGAGGAAATGAGGTTGGAAAGGAAAAAATATAATAAGAAATTTTAAAATAAGGTTGTTATGTTGGGAAACGAAAGATCGATTATGTTGGAAATGAAAAAATTTTTTAGAAATGTAAAATGTCGTCCATTCCATCTAATTGGATGATCATGAGCAGGCCTGGTTGCACAGAGATCCCGTTGCATATGCAAGACAAGCGCTTGCTTAGTCTCCAATTCTTGATGGAAGGATGCTAGTGCATGAATAAATTGCTCATCGGTTGGGACAGGATCCTGACATTTAACTGGATCCAAAAAGGGTAGTAGTAGTAGACCATAAAAAAAAGGTAGTAGTAATAATAATAATCATAATAACGTTGGGAATTAAAGTCAATGACTCAATGGTGGATACCCACAAAAGAATTCCATTGACCCCCCATTTTTCATTTCACCATCTCTCTGAAGTCTGATCCTTAGTTCTTCAACAAGCGTCTATGCTATTCTAAATGAAAACAAATACTGTCTCAAAAAATAACAATATTCGTTTTATCATTTTCCTAATCTGGGAAGTTCTCTTTCTTTCTTTTCAAGCCAAATGCCGAATAATCAAATTACAATGCAAGTTCTACACAAGGATCATTTTCCTTCCATCGATTTCCCCCTTTTCTCTTGTTGTATTTTCTTTTTCTTTTTCTTTTTCTTTTTTTTTCCTTATGCTTTTTCTGGTGAAACCCTAGAGAAACCTATGAATAGTTGGGAAGCGCAGTAAAACACTCGGCGAACTGTTATGAGGGGTTGTAGCATGCTGCCTTTGTGCGTAAAGATGGAATGCTACCTTGTATTGAGAATGGGCGCTGTGCGACGATTTTTAAACTATTGCGAATTGCGTCCACCTTGCGCAACTCAATTTGGAGCACGATCAACCATTTTCTTTATATATGCGGCTCAACCCTGTGGAAAGGGACTTGCTTGATTACTAGGATTCCATGCAAACACAAAAGAAAGGATACATAGAAGATTGGACCAACGAAATTTTTCTAGTGCTTATTGAAATTCCTACCATCGCCATATCATCAAAAAATTTGGGATGAAGGAATACTTTTTGTTGTCCCCCGTCGAGACAGTGACCGCACTTCCATGAATTTTCCTTGTTCAAAAAATGGAGTCTTGAAAGTGCACAGGAAAACACGCCTGAACCCGAACTGTCCAATACTTCAATTTTCAAAAGCCCACTTGTTGCTCCGCTTTTATCTAATGCACGCATGTCTCTGTCTCCAGCTAATCAAGATGAGCTGCTCACTTTTCAAAAAGAAAAAAAAAGAAAAAAAAGAAAAGAAGAGATGAGCTGCTCGAATCTGCTAAATGCTAATACTACATCTGGTCAATTGTTAATGCCTTTTCAAACCATGTTCTTTCAATTAGCTTACCTCCTGTCGATCCATGTTCAGAAAAAAATCTAAATAATTGTGTTTATATTGATATTATGATATCAGGACAGCGATCATATAGGCCAGCAGCATAACCCATTTCTCTATTTTTTTTAATTTTTATGGACCTATTAATCTAGTTCTATTTAATCTATAAATCAAATTTTTATCATCTTTGAAGATATCTAAATTTTTATTTTTAAATGCATGAATATTTCAGTCATTTTCTACTGTTTGAAATGACTAAAATATTCTAGCTTTTAAAAATCTAAAATAATATATATCCAAACATCATAAAACTTGATTTATACATAAAATATATTTAAATTAAAATCAAAAATATAATTTATGACGGGACATGTTAGGTGGCAACTGTGACCCCGGCCGCATGGGATCGGCGCCCATGATATTATTAGGTGTATTAACAGAATTATAATAAAAGGAACTCCTTTATATCAGTTCCTTGTAATGAAAATTAAGACCATAAATGGCGAAATAAGCATGTCTTCAATCAGTTTAACTTTACATGTATTAAGGACAGAATTTAGCCTAATAATTTTCTTATATATATAAGCTTACTAACATTTATGCTTTTTTTTATATTACAACTCTAACCATTCAAGTTACTTTTTTTTTTTCGTTTTTAATTCTTGCTCAAAGGTGTAAGCCTAACAATGTAACTAATATTTATGCCTTTGATATAGGGAATAACGACTAATTGAGGTGTTGTACTGGGAAACATGATACAGCTAACTCCACATGAGCGGGAATATGTGAAATTTATTTCGCATTAGCGGAATTCAACTTCGGAAATTCTTTTTTCAAAGCTCGATAATTATATTTTTATCATTACTCATATTTTGATTATTATTATTATTATTATTATTATTATTATTATTATTATTATTGTTATTTATGTAGTTTTTTAGATCCATTTTTTTCAACTGATAACCCTTTTCGGCAGTAGGGGCAGGGGCTTGATTTAAAAGTTCCAAGAATCAATTATCTCGAACTGACTAATAAGACAACGACACAAGAATCCTTTAGGCTTGCTTACAGCTCTTTGCCCAGTCATCGCCTCCGTGCAACAATGAGAAATTTTAAAAAAGAAAAAACATGAAGAGTTCCCTGATGACAAAACAGAAGGAAGCTTCTTACAGCCACACGAGGGCGTGATTTGTCTGCAATCAATACACAATAATGTGTGAGTTCTCTATAACTGAAGTACAATGCACATGATCAATCCCAAAGTTCATTCAGTATGGATGGCGATTTCTCCATTCAAGTCGAATTGCTGTTTACTTACAAGTTATAATATACCAAGAGATGTAGCCAATGAGCTTTTGTGGTTGATCATTCATTTTTACGACAAGTTGGATGATCTTCTTTTGGGATTACCCGATTGCTTAATATTTTAATGGGAAGGTGTAAGACGAAATATTAAACCCAATGGACAGCTCTGATGAATGCATTCCAATGTACCGGAGAAAATGCCTGTAGTGAGGAGCATTGTAACCTAATATTGCTCAGTGTTTATAGTGCCCTTTGATATTGGATCTGTTCCCCTCAATAACGATTTTTAAAACTCATCAAACTATAAGAGCCCCACTATAAATATAGTCACACAACCACATGCATCAACCAAACTCTCTCTCTCTCTCTCTCTCTCTCTCTCTCTCTCATGGCCAAGTTTCTTCTTCTCTGTTTGATCTTGGCTCATACTATTACAACCCATGCCATGTTGCAGGAATCCAACTCACGCATCACGTCAGTTCCAGCTACCACGGAGCTCAGCCCCTCGGAACTGCCCACGTCAAGCTCATCACCTACGAATGAAGAAGCAGAAATAGAGTCGGATGCTGCAGAAGCCCCTGAAATACGGCGTCTCGGAGGACATCGTCATCCCTTAGATAAGTCTATTGCAGGAGGTGGGGTGATAATTGGTGGGCTTGCAACCTTCATTCTAGCCACTGTCTTCTGTTATATTCGGGCCACAAGAAGGAGGAATGAACAGGGTGCAAAATAGAAAATATTTTTCCTTCCAATATTTCTAATACTCTTCACAAGTTTGTAAAGATTGCTACACACATGAATAATGTCTTAAAGTATCATTGTAGCAATAAATAATATGAGCTAAATTTCTCTGGGGTTATCATGTAAGATCATGGTTATTTGATTATAAATTCCTCTCACGTTGAATCTTTAAAGAGTAAATGAAAATGCGAAGGGAATAAATTATCGAGAATTTTCTCATTGTAGCTTTCATCCTCTCATATTGAATATTTAAAGAGTAAATGAAAATGGGTATGCCATAAATTAGCAAGAATTTTCTCATTTTAGCTTGGCATCATTTGAAACAGAATTACTGTTCTTTCCAAATTTAATACATTTTACAGATATCCAGGACTCCATGTTCTCGAAAATTAGATTACGTTTTTTGGTTTGCAATACGACTCCAGTTATATTTTGATATTATAATTGAAACCAACGAACAAATTTATACCAGTTATACATACTTCAAATTTTACCCTTATTTAGAGAGTTTGAGTTAAATTACAAAACTGAAAAGTTCAATATCCAGCTCAGCTTTCAAATTTTGTAAGATTTAAACTGTCTTGGGACCGAGAAAAAGAAGTGCGGAAAAAAGAGAACCATGGATAATTAGGAAAAAAAGACTGTTATATATATTTGACTCTAATTTCAAATATGCTCATTGCATTTCTGAAATTTAAGATATATCTATTACATTTACAATTAATATTAAAAATACTCAATTTGTGAGTTAACATCATTGGTTAATATATGAAACTTCTAATATACACATCAAATTTTTGACATAATTAAAATTTTGAATGTCATAACTCATTAAGATCCTAAGTGCACATGATCTTTGAATTTGAAAGCCCTAATTTCAATTTTTATATTTTATTTCTACTTTTATTATTTTATAACAGGAATATTTTTGGCATTTATAAAAATTTAACTAACGGTTTTTATTAAAATAAGCACTTTTAAAATTAACTGCAAACTTAGTATGCATATTTAGAATCTTAAAAACGTAACAAGTATATTAAAAATTAAGGTTAATTGTAGTGGGTATACTTGGAAAAAGTCCTAAATTTTTTTTATAAAAAAGAAAGAAAATACTTATGGAAGATCATCATCATAATAGTAAAACAATAAAGTTACGAGGTGAATAATGAGTCAGACCATATTTTAAAAGACACGAACTCTTTTTCGAAATACTATGATGGTCAGCTTTGGGGAAGTTCACGTGGGTCCACTAGATTCATTTCTCCCTGTTTTTTAATTAACAGTGTTTGGAGTTGGGTGGAGTTTCGAATTTGGAATCAGACTAATTGCCGATAGCTGGCTTTCAAATCAGATATTGTCCTCTTTCCCTCTAATTAAAATATGGACAGTAAAACATCATTGCAGAGAAGCGTCTCCCACCGCGAGTTTATCTCCTGCCAACTGGGGCGCAAGAAGACCTCGGAAATACAAAAGGATAGAAGGACCACTACCATCTCGATGGTATCTTTGAGGAAACATCACATGTGCTTTCCGATGAGGGTTTACCTGGAGCAGTTTGGTTTGGCAAAGATTCCTCGTAAATTGGAATGCATGCGTTCCTAAATCCTAACACAACTTCAGTACTTAATTAAATTAGGAGCTAGGCTCAAATATAAGTGAGGCTTTTTTCCTCTATATATCAGAAATAAACTAATTGAGTTTGCACGTACTCATCTTCTAACTCGGCTAGTAATTTCGGTATTGAAACGACGCATTTTAACAATGTATGAACCAGACCCAGGCTCAATTTCTAATATTTCTGACAAATCTTACAGTAGAAAACTTCAATTGGACGTGGAAAGATAATGCGGGACAGAAAAAGTATTATTAAGTGTTCATGGTGGTGTTGGGTACCGAATCTGTGGTCCATCAAGTACTTTAAAATACATAAAATAAGTTACTATTTTTATACCTGGAAAAGAGTACAAATTTCAAATAAAAAATATCTATTTTTTTTTTTGATAAAAAAAATATATATATATCTAATTCAATTAAGGTAAGTATAAATTTCAAATGAAAAATATCTAATTCAATTAAGGGAGTACAAATTTCAAATGAAAAATATCTAATTCAATTAAGGTATGTTACTTTCAAAGTCCAAGTGCTCAGAACTAACCCACATTAATATCAAGAACTAATGCAAATTACCAATATATATTTAATATATATTTCCTGAAGTATCTTTTTACAGTGAAAAATATAAATAAATTCTTTTAAAATATAAAAACTTATTTAATAAATATGTTATTTAGTGAATTGTATTTCAAAAGTTATATTATTATTATCATCTTGAAAATAGGTTTTAAGTAAGCCTTGTAATAAAATTATAGTTTTCAAATATAATATAAAAATTAATTTAAAAAATTAATTTTGAAATATAGCCAGAGCCAACTAGATCTCAAAAATAGGATAGAGTGAGTTTAGAATTGACTCGACTTAAAATAAAGCAACGTAGATTTAGAGCCAAACTAAAATAAGGTAAAGTAGTAGTTTTTTGAAAATATAATAAAGAATAAAATTGACCTCAAGCTGTTCTTACTTGACTCAATTTACATCTCTGTGCGTTGAGAATCAGAAAAATTGTTTGCAAATTGAATATAAAATATTAAAAAATAAAATAAAATAAAATTAAAAAAGTGTTTTTGAAAAATAAAATTTTTTATCTCATCTTCATCTCGTACCATCCACGTTGTGATTAGACACAATGTCCGTTAGATCCGATCCCCACGTGAATAATGACAGGGGATATATAGGTGTGTTAAGCTGTCGTTCGTCAATCAAATTGCGAAGCTAGCCTTTATATCCTTAATCCGACTATCGAATGGACTGATACCGACTGCCGATATTCAAACAACAACAAAGCTTGATACAAACCAGAAATCGATGTCTCACCTATATTTCGGATGTGCAGCTGCAATCCAGATCATGTCATTTTCACCTTTAACTCGCATGCATCATGACCACTCACCATCAACACGCCCATGATCACGAGCAAGAATTGAAGCCAGCCACAGTAATATAATGCTTCCATGACGGTACCAGCTAGCTATGCATGCATATGCAATAATACAAATCAAATCCATGCATGATTCCCTTGCCTGAAAGAGACGTTTTCCTGCCTGTTTTATCACGCTGGTGAGAAGATATCAATCGCCACCAATCCAAACCAGCCGTCATGAACCATGAGCGACCCTCGATCCTTTGGATGTACCAAAACAAAGTTATCCTCCATGATTGGATGGGGGTGCGACCAGGACTGATCGATCAGCAGGACATGACCAGACGCCTGTTCTCCGTAACAAAATTTTATGGGTGTGAGTTGTTTTGGGCCCAACTCCAAAATTCAGACGCAACCCAAATGATCGAAATAGAGATGTATACTTAACGATGACAGGGACGATACAGTCGGCTCAACCTAATGTTATTTCTAAATTGGAATGAATTAGATTCTTATTTTTAATTCAAATATTGAAAAAACAACATCATCATAAACAGAATTGATCAGGACAGTCTAGTATTTATTGAAGTTTATCAATCAAAAATTCAAATTGTTGACTCAAATCTAAACAAAATCTTTTTCGTGTTTGATTAAGGATGGATAGGAAAACTGAAATTAGAATTAAAATTGGATGCAATTTTCAGGGAGATAAGTAATGGGCTAAAAATGAAAATGAACTGGGCAGAGGAGGTTGATTCAGACTACTTCATTTTAAAGAGGCGAGAAGCCAATCGCATGTTTTCAAAAAATTTTCGAAAGACCCACCTAAAGTTGTAATTAACAAACAGATAAAGGTACTATATATGTGTGTGTGTTTGGGAAAATTTCTCTACAAAATTTTTAATGTAGTTGGTGTGATCCTACCTTTTAAGCTTTCTATGTATTTACATTGGCAAATAATTAATTTCTTCAATCAGAACAAAGATAAAGTCGCTTATTGTGTATACATAAATATGGTTGGATCTCTATCTTTAACTAATGCCGACTTAGTCGTTGTTTATGCTAAATAAATTTGCTTTTAAACGAAATGAATGCATTAATTAGATTTTGGCTTGTGAGGCCTGTAGGTCTAGTCTTAAATAAAGGTGAAAATCATGGCAAGTCGAGTCGGGATGGTTTATAGTATGTGTATCCCTGACCCTATGCTCAAACAATTCTATTTGACCCCGATTTTTATACCAAGTTGGGACAAGATTAGTCAACTCTCACCTTTAATTAATAGATCTTAGAATAAACTATCTTTAGTATCTGGATAATAGATCGGGTTGAAAAAGTATGTCAAAATTTAAATATTTATATATGTATCAACATAAACTCATATTTATGATAACTTTAAAGCTTAAAATTTTCAATATTTTACTATTTATTGAGTAAAATACAGTTATCATAACAAAGCATGAGTAAAAAATTTTAATAATTTCGTTTATAACTTAACCTTAACAAATGTGTGTATCAACCTTAAAAGAAGACATTTGTGTAATTTTTGAATTTTAATTAAAACTCCTAAATAGCAAAATAATAATATTCATTCTTATAAGTTATAAACAACATAGATAATATATTTTAGTTCATTGATAAATCATGTGAATGAGATAATGTAAATAACATATATGTAATTAAGAAATAAAAATTTATCCATATAAACAAGTTATGAAATTAAACTTACATCAATATAAATTATATGTGCATTAATAATTTATAAAGTTAAACATATTTTCCAACAAAATAGCATTAATGTAAGTAAGTTATATGATTTATTAAAAATAATTACACCTTAAGGGGCAAAGGCAGGTCAGGACATTGTCGACCCTGTCACTTAAAATTAGAACAAAAGTCTAAAATTCCGACCCACTCTACTCTACCAAGTCAAATCCTTAACCCGACTGACCTTGTCGACCCTGTCACTTAAAATTAGAACAAAAGTCTAAAATTCCGACCCACTCTACTCTACCAAGTCAAATCCTTAACCCGACTATTTGTAAAATCAGAGCAAGGCAAGATAGGTCACAAGTTAACCCAACCATACTTTCACTCCTAATCCTAAATCAGTTATTGTAAGAGAATTAATAAGTCCAATAATACTATCGGTTGAAAGAACGTTGTTATAGGAATGAATGTTCAATGACAAAAAAGAGTACCAATGTCTTTGTTTTACGGATGTGGCACATTAATGAGGTGGGTTCGTATCAAAAATGCATATCAGTCTAGTCCAGCTAGCGCTTCCGGGACCACAAAAAATTGGAAAGATAAAAGATATTGTACTTCTTGAAACTATTATAAAAATTAGTAATGATTATAATACGTTTTTGAAATAAATTAATTTTACTAATATTTTATTTTTTCGGAGGAAATCTAATGCTCCAATCTGGGTTTGAATACAAAACTCTTACGTATGCACATGCTCACCAATTCATGCCAATGGCTTAATCTTTTTCTTTCTTTTTTTTTTTTTTTGAATATTTTTCACCCGTACTCCTTCACATGTATCCTCAAGTAGAAGATGGATAGGCCCGGGTATTGAGAAAAAATTAGAAGAACCTTTTCCCAATAACGCCCTTCAAATTGGGTGGATAAGGTAAATTTGGTCAAATTGTGAGCCATTTGGTTGGCAGTTCTAAAAATGCTGGAGAAAAAGATAGCCACTCCAATCAACCTTTGCAATCATTGATCTGGGTGATCAAATGGCAGACGTTAGAGAATAGAGAGTGCTGTCACTATCTGTCAATCAATCGATAAGAGCCACACAGTAACTTTTAAAATTTTACACAACGGCATTTCACTAACATACGAGGGCCAATGCCTTTGCTCGGTTCGTTTGTGTACTTAGAACAGATACGTGTAGGGAATAGGGATGATCAGTGAAGTCACCTTCGAATCATATTGTGTGATTTTTGACCCAATTTTAAATTTGGGATTGAGGAGATAATGTCTCCCCCGGTCTCCATTAAGGACATCGGAGCTTGTTGTCTTCCCAACGAATGGGTTTAATTTGTAACATCTGATGTCGTGTAATACAATACCAATAAAAAAACATATGAGGCCCACCTCAATGCAAAAAGTTTGCATTTTTGAAACTGAATGCAACTATGCAAGTGCTAGCCATCTTTTTTTATTTTTTGGCACTCATATATGAGGCCAAGATGGACTTCTAATATATATATATACACAACTTTTATAAAATTTAATAATTTCGAATTTTTTAAAATAAAAAATGTCCTTATTCGGCTACTAATGCATGTTTGCGTGTGTAAAAAGTTCACACTGATGCTTACATATACATAAAAAAAAATCAAAAAATAAAATAATTTTCCTTAAGTTTCTATTTAAGCATTTGCATTATATTGAATCAAGCCTCCATATATAAATAAGACATTAAATTAGAAAAAAAATGAAATATGTGAAATAAGTATAGCAAAAGTAAGGATACTGATAATACCAGTAGAATAGTAACCATAGTTATAAAATAAATAAATAAATAAATCTATAAGCTTTCTTTAAGTTCAAATTGCATAGGGGTATTTTTATATATAAAGTTCATAAATAAAGATTTATTTGCAAAATCAATAATTATGAGATAAATTTACAAATTTGAACAACGATGGCAATAAAAATGCAAAATCCCTTTTTAGCTGAGGAAAAGAGCTTCTAAAGTAGCGATTCATGGGGATTTTATTACAGGGGTTTGCTTCTGTATAACTAGGTTACATAGAAGCAATTCCATGTTATCGGGTTAAGTAGAAGTGGTTCCATGTAATTGGGTTACGTAGAAGCAATTTCACATAATTCCTTCAAATTTTAATATTTTAATATTTAATGAAAAGTTTAATCAATTCTTTATATTTAGAATAATTTATTTAGTTATAAGACCAAATTTCATCCAAATCCAATATGTACATAGGCCACATTTGCTCAAAAATAAGTGTGCTTTTATGTAAATTAAGAAAAATACTAATATCCATTCATATATGTATTGTACTATAGTAATACTTTCTAGAATCATCTATCCATATAATAAAAATGTTCTAAATGATGTAGATGTTACAAATACTACTTAAATTATTTTATTATGTTAATTTTACATATTTGTAGATTGGGCCAATATACAATAAGATTAGTCAAATGAAAGGGTTTATATGATAGTATAAGTGATACTAAATACAATAAATTTAATAAATTTTTCATCAACCATTTAAATGTTGAAAATTAAGGAGATTACATGAAAAGGGTTGTTTCATAAAAACATCCCAGTTGTCCATTAGTTTGTGCAGTATTACATATCATCTCATATTATAAATTAAGCTCAAAGATACTTATATATTCGTCTCATTTTATATTATAATTTTTCTTACTATTATCGACTAAAGGGGAGGCCGCAGCTACTAACTGGCTTTCCCGTGTTGGCTTCACCGACCTTTCGATAGCAGGCCAAAAACACCAGTACAGCAGTGTTGCCGTGCATTGCTGAATCTCTTTCTGCATCCGATGCTATAGCTACAAATTTCCAAATATATCTCATATAATTTTACTATAATTGCAGATATAATCATATAAGGGAGGTGTTCGGGTGCTGCCGGGCGCATAGCTATTCCCATGCGTCCGATCAAAAAACTAACTTTTTTTTTTTTTAAGCTTGTAAAACTAGTTGTATTTAACCTGTAAAATAAGTTTTACCATTTTTAAATATTTTTTATTTTTAAACACTGTGGCATTTTTCGTAATTTATAAGTCAAAAAATTACGAAAATGCCACCTTGTTTAAAAATAAAAATACTTAAAACATCCAAATTTGGTAAAACTTGGTTTATAGGTTAAATACGTTTAGCTCTACATATTTACAAAAAAATCAAAAAATCAAAAATATATTTTTAACAAAACCACCCCCATCATATAATTGACCATAATTATAAATATACTTACACTGTTATGAATCATTATTATACCATCATTGTATGTGTATATTTACAAAGATATATAACTAAATGGATATATTTGCAATTTCAAAAATTAAGTTGGTATATTTAATTTTTGCAAATAAGACAGATTGCATATCTTTGTAAATATACTAACGTTGTAATGGTATAGTAATTGCATCCTAATAGCATAGATATATTTATAATTATTGTCAAATAATTTAGAGTTATTTATAATTTTCAAAAGTTATGTTGGTATACTTGCAACTATGGTCAAACTATGTGGGTATATTTGAAAATTAATCCAAATCATAAGGGACTTAAACACCATGCATCTTATTATACTTCTAGAAAATCTCAATCCCATTTTTCCATATATTTTTCCACTTTTATTTTATTTTTATGTTAAAATTTTGATTTTTTGTTAAGAAACCTATACTCAGCCACCCGAAACGAAGATGATTTTTTAATATGTGAAAGCATTTTATTTATTGTATTTAGATCTTTTCTATTGTAACAAAACCTCATTATTTGTTTAGAATTATTTGTATGGCCCTATATATGAAATAATTTGATGTTAAATATCAAACATTGTATTTTTAACGTCTAAATCATCTAAAAATTTTTACTATATGCATAAATTATTTTATAAAATATTATTATATTTTAATACATATAAAAATGTATTTAATCATTTTCATAATTTATATATAAATATATTTTTTAGCAAAAATGACCATAAACATCTTTTATTTGGATAAAAATTAATTTTTTAACTTAAAAAAATCTAAATAGAATAGCTAAAGTAGATTTTCCTTGATAATGGGAAAAATGAATAGAGTTTCATGAAACATCTTTTATGTAATATAATTACTACCTAGAAGTGTAACTCTATTTAATTATTTTATTCAAAACGTTTTAAATATGATTTATTTCCTTAATAATAGAATTAATAAAATTTGGAGATCAAGTGTCAACATCATGAAAAATATGAAATTAAGAATTAATTTTTAAGCGTGACTTATTCTTTTATAATAAAAGTTGGATATGACGTGGTCACAACAAAAAATGTATATATTAAATTAGGAATTAATTTTTATAGATGAATTACTTTTTTTTTACTTTTGCATGTATGTATATATATTACATATCAACGGATATTACAATAAGGCTCTGACATAATTCTTACAATGGTCTAAAAGAGAACACAAACTCTGAAACATTAATGGAGGATACCATAGGCTCTCAAATGTCAATGGTAAAACACAACTCTCAAACTACCAAAACCCATATTATTGTCATTTAAGAGATGTATTATGGTGCTAAGAAATAAGCTTCAGGTTGGGACCTGTAGTAGATGCTAAGAAATAAGATCTATTGTCATTTAAGAGATGTGTTATGCTGCTAAGAGATAAGCTTCTGGTTGGGACCTGTAGCAGATCCTAAGAAATAAGATCGTCCTCATGACTCTTTTGCTTTCAGCTTGCATATTTTGTTAGGAATTCATTGTTTGCTCTTAATTATCTTCTTTATGCGTACACATAATCAATGATGCAAAATGTTTATTTTCATATATGTACGGTGGTACAAATTCTTAATTTATCTATTCTTGTACATGTTTTTTATATAAAGAAAAGGCATACGATACGTGCTAAAAAGGATAAAATAACAGTTAAAATAAAACCAATACTCGGTTTTTTGCATTTTGAACCCTTTAACATTGTCTATTTGCATTTTAAACCCCAAAGTTTAGTCGTTTGCATTTTAAACCCTGAAAACTTGGTTCTTTTGCATTTTACACTCTGAGTTATAACGACATTAAAATACTATTAATTCAGGTAAAATGACTTAAATACCTTTCAACATTTTTTGAAAAAAAATCATCTAAATCTTTATTAAAGGTGAAAATGTTATTGGAGTCTCTAAAAACAAAATAGAAAAAGCCTAATAATCAAGTTTAAAATGAAAAAAGTTTTAATATTGGAGGGTATTTACGTTATTCTGCATAGATTAACGTAGTTTTTAATACCATTATAGATTAGAGTTTAAAATACAAACGGCAAAACTTCAGGATTTAAAATACATTAACCCAACCAATGCTAGAAAGAAAGATTGAGGACTAGTTAAAAATCAAAAATTTTATTTTACAAAAATAAATGGAAAAATGTTCACATGTACCCACAATCTCTAAATTCTCTACCTCTCATTTTTTTTATTGTATCACACACTTGGATGACCAAGCAATTCATCAATGACAACTCTAAGAAAGGGACAAATGAGACAAATGCTTCTATCTAACCCCCTAATTCATGATATAACCACAACATTAACATTTTATCAATTCTTTTACACAAATAATGTTCATTCTAAATTATTATCATATATATGTTGTCAAGACAACCATTATCTATCTAATGAAAGACTATTTTTCCATATAAATTTTCTTAATAAAAAGGTCCAACCCTAATGTAATCCTGCCTGAGTCATTTGATGTCACTAATTAATGATTTATGATTATTAAGAAATTACATTACTACTTAATCATTATAAAATAGACTTTAGAGTGACAAAATAGTCTTTCTAAATGGGATAAATAATGTTACAAATGTGGGAGTAATTTGTCAATATTATGATATATTAGGAATTGGGACAAACTTTGGGTGTACGAGAGAAATCTTTCCTAATTAAAATATTTATTTTGTTGGTAATGGCTACTAGAACTCTTTTAACCTCTGTTTTCATAATAAGCTATCAATTTAACAGCGTATTTGATTATCAACAAAACTCTTTAATAAAAAAATTTTCACTTAATACAATAATTTTATTTTTAAATTATTTTCTCATGTTTTCTATGTAATTATCTTATTTTATAATCATAACATATGTAATTATCTTATTTTATAATCATATCTATAGGACTATTTATACAACTAACTTACTTATTGTTACTTTATTCTCTTTATTTATTATTATTACTTTTATTATATTACATTATTTTTATACATTTTCAAATTTTTTATATCAAAATCTTTTCACGGAAAGTTTGATTAATTCCGGGAAACACCCGAATTTGTATCCAAAATACAGATCTAATCCACCCTCGTCGATCTGGTGGCACAAAAATCAAACTAATCTATGCGCTCGATCAGCTGAGCAACTAGCTAGATAGCTGGCAGGACGCGCGGCACCCAAAGGTATGGAAGATTTGCCTTTCCCGCATACTGCTAAAAGCGTAAAAGCTGTGAGCCTGTAACCGTCATCTTTGATTTTTGATGACCAATGTTCGAGGGCAGATCTCATAAAAACAAACAAACAAAACCCGGTCAACTACAATAAAATACGCAAGCGGCTGCAATTCCATTTCATGATTGCTCAATTCAATTTACCCTCATTTTCACACAGAAAACAGCAAATCGAAACCATGAATCACCCAAGAAAGATCAATATTGAAAGTGTTCGCTCTTAATTAGACCCCAAAATCTGAACCAGAAGGATCATTAGACCATCGAGCTGAGAAACTTTCCATTGTTCACATCCAATGAACATAGGAGAATGAATCCGAATTTTCAGACTATTTATTGAGGGCTTCCCCGTCCAATAAATCTCAACGTTTTAGATGGACCCTGAATCAGATGGCCTTCCATGCTATGCCGCTGGTCTGACCATGTGCATGAAGTAGCCAATGCGGCCCGAGTTAGTGGAGTCCGGCTACAAACATCTAGACATGTGAAATGAACTTCCCACCACCGACCCCCAGCCCCAAAACCGTGTGGGGAGCGTCACTGTCGTCGTTACCGTGGGGAGCAGCATCCCATTTCCCAAAACCCAACGCTCAATCTATATATATAGAAGAGCTGCCAGAATCTTTCCTCAACCCCAGGAACCCACAAACAATCAGATGGCACCGCGCTTTCTTCTGCTTTCTTGCTTCATCCTCCTCGCCCACGTTTTCACACCCACATTGGCTAGAATCCTCCTCCTATCCGATGCACGCCCAGAGCCACTGCACCCAAGGGTCGAGCGAGGCGACCACGCCAGCTCAGAGCCGCCCATTCCAAGCGCATTGGCTGAGGGCTCATCACACCCGCCTGCTTCCAATGAAGAACTGGGTAGAAAAGATGAAGAGAAGACGGAGAGGGAGCCTGCAGAATCGCCCGAGTATGAGCGGCTAGAGAATGAGGGTCATCGTCATCACGGCCAAGATGGGTCGATAGCCTGCGGCGGTGCGATTGTGGGGGGTCTGGCTACGGCGGCGTTCGCCGTGGTCTTCTGCTACATTAGAGTCACGAGGCGGAGGAATGCAGTAGCGGATGCAAAGTAGGCTTTTGTGGGTTTGGACATGGCCATCCCAAGTCTTTGAATTTTGTAAAAAAAAAAAAGAAATATATGAGGAGGCTGTAACTAATTTTAAGGTATATATGAGTTTTTGTGTCGGAAATATACACAATAAATTGAGATTCTTTTTCATTTTATTTCTATGTGATTTCTCGATTTTCTTTTTTATGACTCGGGAATTCTATGTTGGATGGGGATGACCAAAACTCACATCTGTCTGATGATGTTCAAGTGAATCCAGCACCGTCGACGACCTAAAACTTGGAAATGTTCTCCGACATGATAAAGTCTTTCTCCAATGCACGTCGGACCCTCAATTTCTGCAAATATTCCTGTCATCTAATCACTTCGAATACTGTTTTAAGGGTCTTTTCCGGAGTTCACACTGAGATATAGCACGATAGGACTTTTCACTTTCTAATACAATAAGGGCATGTTTCTTAAAGTGAAATTTTGTAGAATTATGAAATTGAGTAGAAAGTGAAAAATGAAATATTATAAGAAATGTGCGATTAATATGAAATAATAGATAGTTGATATAAAAAATAATTGGAATATATAGATAAAATTAGAAAAATAGGGTTGTTGAGTGAATTGATTATTAATGTTGAAAACCTTACTCCTATCTCATACCACCCCATCCCAGGCACATTGGTTAGTGGTTACCAAACGTATCCATATACCCCTCCTCCTTAATAGAAGATTTTAATGTGGTTACCAAATGTGTCCGTATACCCCTCCTTGATAGAAGATTTCAATATTTGAATAGTAGCATGAAGGACAGCTACACCAACACTCAATAGTTTGGATGACGAAATGATCCTGGATTCATGAGAATCGTTCAAGACGACTTTTCAACTCCCACTGTACAATACATATAGGTTATTCGTATAGTTGTTCACACATAAAAGTACATAGTGAATATGTAAGTGAGTGGTTATGGGTTTTGTGCAAGTATCCATGGGGTTTTTATTTATAAGTATATCGATAAAAGATTCAGTAGAACCCTATTTGGTATCCCAATGAGGCGTGAGATACGAATTCTGTTTTTATTTAGAAATGTGTACGAGACATAAAGGAATATAAGTCTTTCTATGTGCATCTTTATAATCTTTTTATTGCAGTGAATTATTATCACTATCATGTGGTTTTTCCCCTATAAGTTGAAGCGTTTTCTCCTCAAATCTTAGTATTTCTTGCGCGTGGCCTTGCGTTTGTTTATTTGCACATTTTGTAACACCCACCTTTGGACAGCTATACTTGTGGACCACCTGGCTCCAAATAAAGTCGCGGGACACTTTTAAGAGAATAGAATTCTGAGACTCCTACGGATTGAAGCGACGCAAAGGCCTAGGAATAGAATCCCCTTTGGCTTTTTCTAGATGATTGCGAACAGCTGCACCACACATAATTTTGCATCCAAGGGGATGATGATTGGTGGTCCATCATTCCATCCTGGCCGCATTTAATAAGAAAAATCAAAAGTGGGGAACGCGGATTTCCATAATGTACATAGCCCCATCGCTCTCAATTCGCAAGGGCCTAATCATCAGTCATCAATGACGTTGGATTGGACTCGACGGTTCAGCTAGACCACCGATCAAACGCTACTCATCGAATGGCCGGGAAATAATCCATGGGCCAAATGGTCGGTCCGTTTCGGGGGGTATGATAAATTGATAATAATAAATAATCTTGGGTATTGTGTGGAACGGCTGACTTGCCAATGATTTTTGACTTTTCTAGAGAGAAAAAAAGGCGAAAAGATTCGAGGCGTAATTAAGGTGGTTGGGTAATAAGTTGATGCCAGAGGCGATTGACTGTTTTTTGAGGAAAGGGTGGGTGCTGGCAGAGACGTTACAGCTAGGAGTGCGACCTCTGGGGAAAGAAATTGGCCACGCGACGAGAATCCCCCGGTACGGATCGAGCCAGCCATGGCATTGACGCGGAAGCCTGTCCAACTACTTTGGCGAAGAGAGGAGGACGCATGTGAACTGTTTTTTTTTTTTTTTTTTTTTTTTGATTGGGAGATATATTACACATATCTCAATACATATTACATTGAAGGCCTGAGACATTTATACAAATTTGGAGACACTTGCTCCACCAAATAATCCGGAAGACACAGCTTCCAACCACTAAACGGGAGACCACTGCTCCCACCATCAACCAGGAGACACTGCTCCTACAATCATTTTTCCGGTCCAGAGATTTGATCCGTGGACCGATGGCAACCATGCCATCATGAGTTACCGCTGCGCCACAGCGCCGGACTCGCATGTGAACTGTTAAGCAATGCATTTGTGTCCCTCTGAAAAGCCATTAGAGGCATGGGAGAAGAACTAGGCCTCGTATTATTTTATGCATATAATTTAATGATTGAAGAGACATTATTGTATGCAGCTTAGGGTATCTGGGTATATTTCACCCATTTTTTATTTTTTTAAAAAATTTTCACAAAATTATTAATATAAGTAAATTTAAAATATGTATCACTTTTTACCAATTTTGAAGATTTTTTTGAATTTTTTAAAAATAGTAACATTTTTAGTAATTTAAAATTACTAAACTACCATTAATTTTTAAAAATCTAAAAAAAATATTTAAAAATCTCCAAAATTGATAAAAATTAATACGCATATTAAATATACTTAGATTAATAATTGTATAAAAAATTGATAAAAAAGATATTTACACCCAGTGCACCTGATAATGTCTCATTATTGAAATACTACAAATTAATCCACATTAGAAATTTAATAATATGATTAACCAAATTTTATTGTGGACTTTTTTTATATAAAATTTATTTTTTCTTTTTATATGGTTAAAATTCATCTAATACCAAGATTGAAAAAATGTGGTATAATATAAGTTACTTCTTGTACGAGATCGATTTGAACTGGTTAAATATTACAGTTTTTTTTTTCCATTTTGTCTACTTAAAGATCTGATTTTTTGCTAATATGAAAATAATACATTCAACGCATTTTATTGAGTTAGATTGATCATCTAGGCTTGTAGGACTTCTTTCTTTATATCGATCCCAAGGGTCCGATCGGCAGTGGGTCCGATCTCCACTGCCGAATAGAAAAAGTAAAATTAATGCACCACGAATGCATTTTTTTCCCCTGCACTCTTTCAGTATCTTCAGACATTTTTAAGTTTGGAAAAGTGTAACTATACAACCTATTTTATGTAATTGTAGTTATATCTACAAATCGTGCACAATTTGGGTTTTTGAGTGTGTTTGCCATTCTAGGGTAATGCCTAAACGCCTAAATGTCATTGCTTTTAGTACATTTAATATATATAAAGATATAAAAATGATAATATATATATGTTAAATATATTTGGATTAACGGTTGTATAAAAAAAATTTTAAAATATTTGCACCTGAGTGCACCGAAGCTAAATGCACCTAGATGCATAAAATCACAACTCAACAATCACAATAGTTGTCAATCTAAATTTTTTTTACTCTTTATAAATATCATTTTTTCACATATTCCTACATAACTATCTCGTTTCTCAATTATTTCTTCATAACTATTTGTACAAATGCCCTATTTATTTTAACTTTATTTTTTTACTCTTTATCATTATCCCTATCATATGATATTATTTTCTCTCGTTTCAAAAATTATAAAAAAATTTCATAAATTTTAAAATTAGATATATTTGACCTTTGATAAACTTTTGAAAGAAAATTTTTTTTATAAATTTTTTAAAATAAAAATAATGATATGATGTGATAGAGTTAATGATAATAAGTAAAAAGAATAAAGGTAAAATAGATAAGGTAGTTGCGAAGATTAATAAATTTTTATGATTCTCAAGTACACCTTTAATTAGTACTTATATTTCTTTGACTTCGATTTGATAAGTTTGTTCAATTAAAAAAAAAGTTTTGATAAGTTTGATCGGTCACAGATGGCATATATCTCATTAGAAAAAGATGCCAATATTTAATGGGTAGGATGAACTCAGAAGAAGGAGATGGGCTAAAACAGGCGTCCATATATATATATATATATGGGAAATAATCCAGTGCATGCGACTGCATCGTGTAGTCCATGCACTATGGGCCCCATTTGATCATAAATAGAAAATTCAACCCACCCATTGTATTTAGAATTGTTCACTTTATTAGCATACCAATTTTCATCCAAATCCAACGTATGTGTAGTCCCCATCTTAAAATTGTGCAAAATCAACGTAATAAAATAGTTTAATGTAAATATCAAGTTTAAAGTGATTTTTTTAACATTTAAACCATCTAAAGTATAATTTATATATGGATAAATGAGTGTATAAAGTTTCATTACAATCTAATATGTGTAGGGTCCATTTTA
>JAXCLR010000081.1:18196820-18225007 GCA_035584095.1 Annona squamosa
TTTTAGACATACGAATAAAAGAATTTGATTTTTAATCCATGCACACTCCAATCGAAAACACAAAATGAAAAAAAAAAATGACCATCGTACATACCTAGAGTTGGAGTATTTGTAGAGCTTGCCTTTGGGAGGGAAGATCAAGGCTCCATCTCAGCATCATAAAGGACCACCAGCTCAAGTATTTGTAGAGCTTGCCTTTGGGAGGGAAGATCAAGGCTCCATCTCAGCATCATAAAGGACCACCAGCTCAAACACATTCTTCAAGAGGCCATTTCTCCACTTTGAGAATGTCACCTACCTACTTATTGCATTCTCGATCCTCCTCACTTGCGTTCTTTCCCTCATCAAGTTGATCAGCGTGTGATGGCAAAAGGGGGGCATCAGATAGAGGTAGATCGTGTGATGGAAAAAGGAGGCATTAGATCGTGCTGCGTGACGGACCGACAGGCACAGACAATGTCAAATGGGTTTGGGAGATCTCCTTCTCCGAAAAATCATCAAATCGCCATTGCTTGCTAGAGTTTGGCCGTTTGGGAGAACAGAGTGTGTTTGTGAGAGAGAGAGAGAGAGAGAGGATCAGCGAGCTCGAAGAGAGAGAGAGAGAGAGCAACTGGCGTCGAGGGAGAGCGAGAAAGAGAGGAAAGGCAATGCGGGACGGCGGGAGAGGAGAGGGCCAGAGCAACAATGATGTTCCGAGGGAGAGAGAGAGGGAGAGGGAGAGGGAGAGGGAGGGAGGCAGAGATAGCAACAGCGATGGCCGATGGCGACAAGGCAGAGGGCGTCGGCATTTGAGAATAGGTGATCGCCGATTTGGGAATTTAGGGCGGGGTGCAGAGGACCACGACTGCACGAGCCCGCAAACAGCAAACCTTATATTGTATATTTATTATAATATTATTATATAAATTCGGTTCGGTTCCGGGTACCCAGTTGTTAGAACCGACCTTACCCAAATTCACCTCGGGTATTTTTTACCCAGAACCGAACAAACCCTGTGGGTAACCCTGGCGGAACGGAACCAACCTTATTTTGGGTACCCATCGGGTCAACCCATGGGTACCCGACCTAAGTTGCACCCCTACTTCCCGGCTAGACATAGAACTACGTTAGCTGCCTGCTTCCCATTCCTGTACACGGAACATTCATTTCGTTTGGAATTCACGTTCACACACTGTCTATAATTATACTTGTTTTTTTTTAAAAAAAAATTGAGTCTAATCATGTGAAAAGCCTATAATGTATATTTATTTCTTAAATTTGTTCACGAGATTATGATCATTTTTTAATTTTATAATATTGACTAGAATTTCATTTCACCTAATTACATTTCCTTTATTGATGTTGAGAAACTTGAGATATGCCAAGATATACAAACTGGAAAAAATATTTTTAATACGTCATATATAGATTCTTTACAAAATATGGGTGCCACATAAATGCATGGTTTCTCTAGGTACACTTACAATTCAAGGCCTGTAAATTAGTTCGCATTCTCCTGCTGTATCCAACAGTTTCGGTCTTGCAATCTTGCACTTTTTCATCCATAAATATTAATTCTGCATGGAATGATCAAAATTTATTTTTTTATGATAAATATTTTCCTGTTGATATTTAAGGAATTTATATTCCTTCCTCCAACCGAGTAATGCTATCAAAGATTCAAAATTGAAACGTTTCATACCTTTTTTTTTACTGTACGATCTTACATCTCAACATATCATATTACAATCAAGCGTAAAGGAGACAACTGTAACGCCCTATTACCTAGCCATCTTCCATGGTTAATCAATAGGCGTCAAATGACCTACGAAAAATCCGAAAATATCTCCCCATAACTCATAAGGGACTGGTATGGTATACATAAACATCATCATTCCATTCAAAAATATAAGCACTTAGTTCTACATTCACATATTCATATGTACATATTATAAAGACATCCATATAGAAAGAAAATTATTATATTTCATCATTACTCTACAAACCATCTAAAATAACATACACATATTTTCACATAAATAATAATCAAGTTCAGAAAATACCCAAGTACAATATGTTCTTTATAGTTGAGTTAAACTAGGTAAATGTTTTACACTTACTAATGTCAAATAGAAGCATAAAGCTCAAAATAGCAAAAAAAAAAGGCTTAATCTATTGAGTTTAGTCTTCAAGGTTATATTCTCCACCAATCTCATCTCGAGGCTCTTCTCCTAACCTATGGTTTAAAAGCAAAAAATAAATCACGTGGGTCTAAATAGACTTAATAAGTAGATAGCAGTTAGTATGAAAATAGAAGTAAAAGAAACTCTTGATACACATGTCATGACAATGATGTAATATCAACTCTCAAATGACCATATAAGATGTGGAATCAACACCCAAACCAAAGAAAATATGTATATAGTTGCATGTCTTTAACTTCATGTCAATTAGGGTTATGAACAATCTTTTTCTCAAGTCAATCAAGGGTTGTAAACAACTCTATACAACCACACAACTCATTCATATTCACAATTGTATCCAAATTTTAAGTAATATAACATACCCATGATAATACTCATGCATTAAACCATTAAACTACTATCACTTATCTCAGATGGTGCATCATCCCCTATACACAAAATGAATGTCACAAATCACACATATGACATCATTAAGATCAACAAACATATGCTTTAATTTATTAAATCAATTGCCACACAAGCAAACCATTGAACACCTAATAGGCATTAGAAGGTTGACATCTAGTTCTCTATACCGATTAACCACACTCAAGCCGTATCACATTTTAGTGATGCAAAAGTTACAAATATGTCATCTATTTCACCAAATCTATACAATAATATTCGATTTCCTGTGAACTCATCTAACTCTAGCTCATTCGAATCTGAAATGCCCTAACCATGAAATTCTTGAACAATACCCACTCTCGTCAATTCTATAATACGTTCAAGATGAGAATTTATTATTAACTCAAGAAAACAAAACATCTACTTACCTCGATTGTGGTTGCTCCTAAGAACAGCAATCTTAAAACCGTATATTTGAAATTTTGAGCTCTGTTACGTGAATTGGCAATCTTCAAAGAATTTTAGAAAGATTGTAAAAAGATTTAGGGTATGATCGAATGCTGTGGAGAAGATGAATTGGAAGGAGAGGAGGCAAAAGCTAGAGGAGAAGAAGAGGGAAGAAGGGTGTCGTGCCAAAATGGAGCCCTAGCCTACATGGGCCTTTCTTTTAATGGTCATCGTTGAGACACACTCATACAAAGGGTATCATGAGCAGATGGAGCCCTCAAACAACGGATCAATTATACACCTCTAAATCAATATTTAATAAATCATATTATAACTAATTAGTGCGGCAACAGAAACATATCAATGCACACACTCATACTCATATCTAACATACTCATGAATGGTGTCCCATACAACTCAACATGTTAAGATCTTAATACATATATGAATGCACTAAATATCCTCTAGATGTCATATCTATATACATTATACACCACACTAACATTATTAATTTATAGTAGCATATTCGTAAATTACTTTACAGTTAGGAAAGAGTTGGTCCTCACAACAACAAACTCCCACCTAATTATCCATAGGAGACTAAGCTCCTACTCATTCTCCCACTCTCATAGAGGGGATCTACTAGATCACGGGACAACCAGAAAAACAACCATCACTAGCTTGGTTGGTCCATACCATTTTTAGTTATGTTACATATGATGCTCATGAGAATATTAAAAAAGCTTAGCTAAAATGGGGGATATTTTATGAACTCCCTTGCTGTGGAATCCTTTTTATTTTTAACATTTAGATAGTTAATGAAAATTTTACTCCATTTATTATATTTAATTTCATTTTATATTATTATAGAATCTCTTTTATTTATCTAGTATTACTGTATATGTCTTCTCTATAAATGTATAACTTCAATGTAATAAAATAATTTAATAATAAATATTAATTCTAAGTAATATTTTCAACATGTAAACTATCTAAAACATCATTATTATGTAGATAAATGAATCTATAAGTATTATTATATTATAATATATATATATGTGAATGTATTTAAGTATTTTCTCTAATTTATACATAAATGTATATATTTTTAGCAAATATAATCTATGCATGCATTATATTTGAATAAAACTTAATCTCTTACCTAAATAAATGATGTTAAATACAAAAATGAATTGAATTTATATCAATTATCAACATCTAAAAAATGAAGAAAGCTCAATAAATTCACTTCTATGAAACGCGGGTTCGTAGAAGCATTCTGATTATAAAATATTTAAAAACATAATGACTTTCTAATATGAACATATCTAAAAATTATTTATTTATTACTCTACTTTTATCGTAATTATATTTCTTAATACGTATTTTTATTCTTTTATATTTTAAATAATGTGTAAATTATATACTTTTTAAAATTATAATAGAATAATAAAATACTCACATTATTTCATTATTTCATTGATTAATACAACTAATTAACATCCTTACCTTTTATAAAAAAAAATAACATCCTTACCACGTGAAAGTATTTTGGTATTTAAAAATAAACAAAGGATCGACAAATATAACACACTAAAAGCCTAAATTAACAATTTAATTAGGTTCAATAAAATAATTTTGTTTTGAAAATTTTTAAAAATTATACTTACAATATTTTGTAGTCGATAGAATTATAGAATAAGATGGATTTATTGCAAAAATTATATGCTTTTTTGTTTTATTCTTTCTTTTAGAACATTTTTGTTTTTTGTTTTATTAGTGAGGATTGCGAATACATCATTGCGTGCATTTGATCTAAGAGGAATCTTGTTTCCCATCAACTGCTGCGGACACGTCACGGAGAGATGTTCGTTGATACGACGCCTTATCGTCTCCCCCACAGAACGGAAAGAAATAAATAGGAAAGGGAAAAATTATTTTTTTTGAAAAAAAAAATTAAAAAAAAAAACCTCAAAGGCAGCAAGAAATGGGAGGCGAAGGAGCAATGAGGAACGTATCGAAGTTCGCCGGATTCGCCTCCGTTAGTGGTTTCAGGCAACTCCCTCCGGCTGCCGCCGAGCAGTCCTCCCGGAAGTCGGCGAAGCCCGTTCCCGCCCTCTCATCTGTAGAGGCCGGCGACGTCCTATTCCATTCCGGCGCCCGCCAGATAGATGCGGCCTCTGTTCAGCGGCCGTCGTGGGAGCTAAATGATTGGGAATTTGCCGGCGATGATGTCTTGGATTTTTCGGACCCGCCCACGAGGGTCGTTTTCGGGGCGGCTCCGACGATGGAGGAGGCGAGGGAGGCGGCCTCCGATCTCAGGGATGCTGTGCACAGGTAAAGATCACTCCTTTGGTCTTCTAAAGGCGGTGGAATGTTTCGGTTGTTTGGCTGGTGGGCCACCGGACTGTGCGCAATCACGTGGGTGTTTGATATTGTGGGGGTCTACCAATTGGAAAATTGATGGGCAACCGTTGGTAAGATAAGCCCTTTTTCTGTGCTTTGGATGTGGGCTGCTCCATTCTCTCATAGAAACATGGGATGCTTCTGAAGGGAGATTGATATGGCTGATCTAAGGAAGATTCTGTAGGAGTGGGTTTTTAGTCTTCTACATGGGTTCTTTCATTTGTTCTTCTGTATAGAAAAATACTGTAAGTCTTATGCTTGGCTGATGGATCTAATTCGATAGCTGCTTAAAGATGTATGCTTGTTTGGAGTGCAGTAATTGTTATTTTGAGAATTCTTTTGGGAAAAACTATAGTTTGCTTGGAAATTTTCAAATTTATGACGCTTTCCTTCTCTACCATCTTGGAAAAATCTATTTTTATGAGGACAGAAGCTTCCCAAGCGATGGAAAATTTCATTGAAAACCAGGGGAAAGCTTCATGGTAAATGAATAAATAACGAGAGAGAGGAAAAAGAAAACAGTAAGTATTGCGGCTGGGAATGCTTCAACGGGACCATGTTTACATCATTTGCCTCTTGTGTCTAAACATATGAGCTTCTTAACCCTGTCGACTTGCAAAAAGTAGTCCTGCGAGGGATCTAATGGGGGCGGTGGCAGATTTAGGACTTTCGTTATTCCTGTCTGCGAATCATGTCAAAATAAAATGTCTTTTTAAAATATTTCTCAAAATTTCTAAGGGGCTTATATACACTTCGAATGGTTACAGGGTTTTCAGTAGGAATAGCCGCAATTATGAATTGCAAGAATTGAATGTCGTAGAAAATGGGATGAATTAGCATGCCTTCATGCGAGATGAAATTTTAGATAGTTGCTAGAAATGTGCATTAATTTTGGATCATAAAGGAAATCCTGCTCTTTATTCAGCTGACTCTGCTTTGTCATTAATACTTCAGGATGTATTTCGCCTCTTCTCTTACCAGCAGCTGTGGAAGTTCTCCTGCAGCTTTGGAAGGGTCGATTTCTGGTACCTTAACCTCAGAGCATCTCGAGACTAAAGCTTGTGTCTCTAGTGAAAGTGTCGCAATCCTTCCATCCGTGCCAAAGACTGTTCTCAATGCATTTTATCTTCTGAAAGAAAGTCCTGATGTCCAGGTTCGAATTTCAGAATTTACATCCTACCAGTATGTTTTGTTTTGTATTCACATTGGATAATCTTGCAGACTTCTGTTTTTCTCTTGTTATTTGGATTAGAGGTGATCTGCATTTGTGCCAAAATCCCCTTGTGTTTAGGGACATATAGACCAACAGACAAGACAACACCATCCAGTTTAGGGTGTGTTTGGGAATGGGTAAAACTTTTGATGAAAAGTTGTAGAGAGTAGAAGTTGTCAAATGATGTGATATGATAGGAGTAATGATGAAAAATAAATAAGATAAAGTTGAAATAGATAGGTTGGTTGTGTTGGTAGTTGTGTAGAAATAATTGAAAAGTAAGATAGTTGTATAGAAAAATGTGAAGAAATAATTAAAAAATAAGGTAGTTGTGGAGAGTGAAAAGTTTTAGATTAAAAAGTTTTAACTTGACAATTTTTCATTAATAACAAACACACCCTTAGTCAAAACTGTGGAAGGTAATAGATCCAAAAAAAAAAACAAAAACAAAACTGTGGAAAGTAACAAGGTAAGGGGGAGAGGACTGTAGTGAGGGAGCAGTACAGATGGTGGGAAGGAAAGATTTCATTGATTGCCCATGGTTGATTTCTCTCATCCCCCTATATATTCATACTAACATTACATTCTTTGCATTCTTTTTGTGTAATTTTATCCTTCCTGGTTTTGTCACTTATTTTCCTGAATATCCTCACTTCTTAGGCCATTGATTCATGGTTCCTGTTTTTCATTACCTCGTTTGCAAGTTCACTCAACTGTCTATTTTGAGCTGTTTCATACACTTGCACTGGGGATAAATGTTTGTTGCAGTTTATCTGTTATGAGTGCATATAGCATGTGGTACTGCCACATCTGCTGATTGCATGGCAAATCCTTATTGTGGCAATCTGGTTTTTACCTGTATTCTGCTCTTAGGTGGTGATTTTGGTAATTTTCCATATGTTCTCTGAGATGGTAGGCTTTTAGGTCAATAACTATGAAAATGATATTGATAATTTTTTTAATATTCCATTATTTTCCTGTGTAAATGGAGTTTATTAACTTTTGTTTTCTTGTAGGAAGTTGTTGCTTCTGTTGCCGCTGATAAAAATGTCTGGGATGCTGTAATGAAGAATCAGAAGGTCATGGAGTTTTACCAGTCTCAGCAGGCCTGTAAGTAATCTAGTCTATTTCTTACAGGAGTTTAGACGTTGCTTCAAAGAGATTTGATTGCTTTTAGACCCTGCTTTTGAACAACACGTGATTGATCCTTTGTTTTATTTTGATCTCTGAGGTCCATGTTATGGCAATGATTTTTTTGTTGGGTTTACTGGATGTAGGACAACTCCCTTTCAAGCTTAGTGTTCTTTTCATCTATAATGTTGGACTCGGAAATGGGGGAGAAATGTGCAATTTTTTCTTATCATTTGCCTTTTACCTTCAGCCTAATGATCTACTCAAACACCACATTTTCTGTTTACTTTTTAAGGTAATTCTCTCTTGTTTTCTACAGCTTGCGATCTTCCCTTAAATGCTGAGGCAACAGCAGAGTTCTTTTCGGAACATGGATCTGATAAAAAAAACTATGAAAACATAAGAGATGGGTTCATACAATTCATGGGCAATGTGAGGCTGAGGGTTGTAAATATGATTAGCAACTTGTCCGAGTTCTTGCATAGTATTTTTGAAAATCCAGGGGAGCAACAGGACGCATCTACAGGTGATAGGAAAGGTGGCTTCAAGTTCTTTGAAAAAGGAGGCGCTGCCCCTTTTTTCATGCTGGGAATCCTAGCGATTATGGTGGTACTGTTGAAAAGGAAATAATTGACTGCACTTTAGCCTTAAAATTTGTTGACATGATATTAGCATGCACTTCAGCCTTAAGAAATTTGTTGGAATGACATAATATCAAGCATGCTTTTTAAGGACGCAAACTTATTATGATACTACTACTGGTTTCATGTACAGATTTTGGCAAGAGTATGCATTTTTCTTTTAAGCACACTCTTACTCTGATACTTTAATGTATTAACTTTGACAGCCTTACAATGAAAGCTGTTTATAGACTGAACTGCGCTATAATCTTTGAGGTTTTGACAATTTTTCTTGTATGTCCTTTCGAATGCAGTTGGATGAAAATGGTAGCTTCTGTTTAAGAGAAAAACAAAACTAAGAAAAACTTCAATGAAAATGAGATACAATCTACTTTTTGGTTTTTTCAAGTCCTTTTAATTGATATCGCTTTGGTTTTAGTTTAACAAACTATTCTTTTTATTTAGTCCTATTTATATATTCTCCTTTTGGTTCTTTTCTGGGTTATACTTATCGTTTCGTTTTCTTCATCATTTCCCCTGTTTCGGAAATAATCATTTCGTAAATTTTAATTCCATATTTAGCAAACGTGATTTCTAGCTATAAATATAGATTCATCTAACAATTAAAATTATTTTCAATGCCATGTGTGCGTTTTGCATCCCAAACTATTCAGTTCAGGCATAATTTTGAAGCAGAAGACGACTAGGGTTTCAATTTTTATTTATGTTTACGGTTGACGTTTGTCTTGTTGAAATTTTATTATAGGTAACATATATCATTTTTACGCAAATTTATATTATTTACTTTATATTTATTAGCTTTCTTCTTTTATTCTTCGAAAGGAAATTTTTTTGAAATTTTATTATATTACTGTTCTTTCTTAAATTTAATTGCGTTATATATTATTATTTTTGCTTGGATGATTTATTAGTTTATATTTACAGGAAATTCTAAACTTAATCTCTTACCTCCAATATGAACCCAATTTAATAGTAAAAAAATTTTGGTTTTGTAAATTCAGTCAGGATTAGGATTTAGATTTTATGAATAAGGCTAGTATTATGGTTTATATTTTATTTAGAAAGTTAAGGCAAACTTGAGTTTGATGAGCCACTTTCACCTCTAAATAGATTATACCGTTCCCGTTTAAATTCTTAAGAGTAATACATTTTTTTCCAGCAGCATTAGTAAATGTTGGCATGGAATAAGTAAATTATCAAGGGTTCCTTAAATCACTGCGTTTTTAGTTATGGGTATTAATAATCATAGTCAACTCGTCCAGTTCATTTATAAATGGGTTTAGTTTAAGATTTTCAAATAAATAAATTATGATTTGCCAACTTATTCCATTATTTAATTAAATAAATAAATTATGATTAAGATTTTATATCCCGTCAATCAGTTTGGTATTCAATCAATTTAATTCATTTAATTCATTTAAGTCATTACAATTTTATATATATATAAACATTAGTTGCTTTTTTTTCGGCTAAGTCTTACTGCGAGCCACATGATTTTCATTTTGTCGTTACTACTATAATTTTATTTTTCAATTACTATCCTGTACAACCCACCGCTCCGTTTAAAATTAGGTTTCAGCCAAGTGTCTAGCAGATTATATTCTTTATTTTTTGATTGGTAATCATATTTACGTTTATCTCAGACTGTATTATAATCACGCTCTAAGACATTTTTATGAACTTTTTTCCAACTTTCTTACGCCTATTTTTCATGGAGATGGCAGATAATATGCTCTCATTAATCCCACTGGAGGGAGGATGCTGCCATCGAAGAGAGACTAAACACCTCCACTGCTGTTCGAACCCACATCTCCTCTGTGGGAGGCGAGTAGGCTACCATCCCACCAAAGTCTCGGTGGCAGGAGTATTTTCTTGATATCTTGTATTTTTGCGATGGAAGGAGCATTGTTAAAATATTTTTAAAAACGCTGTGCATGCAAATTTCACGGTGGTTGCTGCGTAATACCGAACAATTATGGTTTATTAGAAATTGCAACGAGCTGAAAGCATGAAAGCGTGAGCTAATATTATTATGGCCGCATTGCCAGACCATGATTGCTTCATGCCAATAAACGGTTCTCATCGAACATCGTAACTCCGTACCGGAGAAGGCAATGGGAGTTTCACAACGCTTTTCCAACAACATAGACAACCACGGATCTACTTAATTGTCTCAGTTCTCACCAATTAGGTGTACATCAACAAATTTCGGTTGCTTTGATTATTTGAATAACGTATAGGTAGACATCTTATTTGGTGATCCAAAACAAGATAACATTTACTGAAAAAACAAAGATTCATATAAGAAATAAGAAAAAGAAAATTGAAGGAGAGAAAATATTAACTTGATTGAATATCTAGACTTACAAGTGTTGGAGACGGATTGCCCAGCAAATCTAAGTTTTGACTGACGTAGTTACAATCAGCCCTACAAGTTCAGTGGGTTCAGTTTATCTAATTCCATGCGTATAATTTATGATGCCTGTGTATCAACTCATTGAAGATACCAACTGGCTCCTCCCAGAATAAATATTCACAGTGACCATGCCATCTCTGTTATGTTCGCTTTCCCCAGCCAAACGCTGCTTGCGTATTGATGCCGTGTTGAAGAAAACGAATCTAACAAAATCTCAACTCTTTGGATTGCATACAATCCCCCTGTGCATCCCTCTCTCTCTCTCTCATCAAACTGCTCTTTCAACTTAATGGGCAGTTTCAAGCCGACATTGGGTATAGAAACCACCCATCTGCTGGACATGGTGTTGACAGCATTACTTCACTCGTCATTGTTGAGATACATGATACCATCCTTGGGAATTTGCATCTGTCCATTGTTTCCTGTGTAGCCTCTCCTATTTGGATCTGGTTGGCCACGCTGTGAAAAAGCGTGAAAACAATTACTCCATCAACGAACAGAGATTTCAAGTATTTTTCTTCTGGAAATCATTTTTATGGTAATCAGACACACTTGACCCTCTTTGAAATATCAAGATGTGCAGAGTGTATGGCCCTCTTGGTAGTACAGCTGAATTGAAAGACAATCGAATTCAACCAAGATGACAGGAAACAGATATGACAAGCAGATTCGGGTGTTCAGCCCTTGTATTACCTTCCTCAATACAAATGCCAGATACAGGTATGCTACATCCCATTCCTCTGGAGAGAGTGTGCCTGAAATTTTTTTTTTTTCACCCAAACAAAAATGACATCGTTAAGAAATTTCACGCAAAAAAAAATAGATGCATGATCAAACTCTGATGAATCTTCTGAATTTCTCAGAAGTTGAAATTCATAACTGAAAAAATAATCTGCAAGAAAGATGCATGCAATTTTTCATAGAAAAGGGGGGAAAAATCCTGTAAGTTGCTGCATCATTGGAGAATGAAATTCTCAAGATGCTCTACAGAAAGAGGCATCCATAGAGCAGTGTCTCAAGAATATGTAATTCTCAATCTATCAGTTAACAGTGCCGTTTTAGTTCTGACGGTGGGATCCATAATTTAATATCCATATCACAAGCTTGTTGCATCAAAACATGAATAGACCATGCCTGAAGCATTCAGGTGACAGAATAACAACACACTTCTGGTTTAAAGACATGTAACAACACATTTGCATCCAGAAGAAAATGCTCGCTCATGCGTCAGGAAAGACATGATAAGATTTGCAAAGGCATGTTCTGTAGAAATAATTCATTTCAGACCCTAAAGGACACAACGTGAAATCCATCCTGTTCATTATACTTGGCATTACCTACCAGATGATGTAATTTATCCAATCAAAATAGTGTGCCAAGGATAAAAATCAATTAGATTAGCCCATAAGTTTCAAATGATCTAAAACAAAACACAAAAAAGTGTAATGGATATGAGGAATGAATGTCTAGCCAATCTTGTTGGTCCAGGCCCCTACCATGCATCCATTAAGTAAATGCACCTAAACCACCATATGAAGACACAGAGACATGCAACAACCACCCACCCGCCCCTCCCCCATGCCCGCCCCCCATACCCCAGCCAGCCAGGCTCCATACTCATACTTACTTTGTTCCTGGTTCCCATCACCTAAGGCACCAAGCCTCCGCATGAGCTCTGCAAATTCTGGCTTTTTCAAGTATTCATCAACAAATTCATGGAAATTCTTGACAAGAATGAGCTCCAAGTCATACTGCAATATTAAAAGCAAAACAAATTATTACAAATTAAGACAACTTTGGTGAAGTTGCTAACCCATATCCTCAGCAGTGCAGATTCAAGCTGGAGGGGAAAAATCTTTCCAATAAATGAAGGAAAGGCTGCAAACATCTTATCCTCCTCAAACCCGGCATTGGAAAGAACCTTGTGCATCGATATGCCAAATCTTACCAACCACTGATGGTTACAAAATCCATCCACCGGTCCTCCAGTTCCCTTTCCCCAAGCATACAAAGTTGTATAGTGGAGGTATGCTCAATCCATGCAAATAAGGTCAGTCCAACATGTAGGTCGAAATACCAAGATTGTCTGTTCTTCAAGTAGCTCAATGAAAATAAATACAAGCAGTTTAAGCACTTGGCAAATGGTCCATAACCAAGATGTGCGAGTGCCATCCACACTGATGGCTGTATATGCAGATGGCTTTCATATGAAAGTATGCTACCTTAGGCATATATCCAGGTTTGTTTCTGTGAAGGACTATACATGCACAAACAAAACACGAAACCACTTCTGAAAACATTTGACTAAGTCCAAATAGTAGTTACAGGAAAAGGCGTCAATATGCTTTAGAAATGCTGACTAAATAAAATCTGAAAGTACACGTGAAAGGAAGCACACCTCATCTGCTAGGGACTTGAAAACTTTGAAAGGAACAATCCATTCAGGACAATCGACAGCATCCTGCAGCAGTTATGAGATTCAGAGCACAAATGTAATATCACAGATAATGAAATTGAGACATCAGACCGCAAAGTATAGAAGTAGAACTATGGATTGCACAAGATCAACTAATACCACTGATTCTGACAAAGCATTTTTCTCATAAGCCCTTGCGTATAATAACTATCTACTAAAAAACAATCAAAACCTTCTCCCTCCTTGAAGGATCAGAAACACGGTAATGGAACCTGAGTAGTGTATTTATGCATATGCATCTCTATAAATTACAAAGCTAGCAGAATGCAATGGAAAAAAAAAAGAAAAGAAAAAGAAAAAAGAACGCCTGTAGTAAGCTTGCACCATGCAGTTTAAATGGGAACATCCCACAACATAGGCCATAGCAGGCACACAGGTATGTAAACCAGGATTTGATTTACAAGGACCAAACTTAAAACCTATGGAAATATGAAGTGAAGATTTAAGCATCATTACATTTATTTACAGGACCTACAAAATTCCTGATTATAGCAATGCTTAAGAATAAATGGCATCCATATTTAATGTACTCCAAGGAAATATGTCAGAAACCAAGTATATAATTATGTGAAATCCAATCTGTTCAACATTTATATAAATTTGACTTGTTTTCATCAGCTCTTTCAAGAACTAACGATTGCATGCTAAGTAGCCATAGATGTAAAATTCTTTTTACTAAAATCAGTTCTTATCATAAGATTATTTAATGAGCCAACCCCACCTAGGTGGGAAATGGCTTATGATGATGATGGTGATGATCATGATCATAAGATTATTTAATGCAGCCACATAACAATCCTAATGCAGACCTGAAAGACCTAAATGAATTTTGAGCAACTGTCGACTCAATGGAGGGTCCATGGTATCGAGTCCAGCTGCATATGCATTACAAGCCATTCAATTGTTTGCTTTCCAACATGAAAGAATAGAACGTTCATGTGTAAAAAGGGTACTCTACACATACTCTCGAGATCTACATGGTGGCATTTTCCATCTCATTCTCACAGCTCTTGATCATGTTCAGAATAAAACCATCAGATGAGTGGCTTTGATTGATATCCAACTTAAAATGATAGAGGATTGTAATACTCATCCCCTTGGAAGCCTTCATCTTCATTCAGATGCTACACATAGTCATTTTTTCTGTATATCTCTCTGGTGTGCCGAGTACCTAACTCTATAATGTTGTATGTGTATATATAAATTGTAAAGTACCTTCAACTCTTTCAATCTATTTCAACGACTCAGATATATACATATTGTTATGAAAAATAAGCTGTACTTACTGACCTACATCTTCTGTCCATCAATCTATCTTTATCAATTTATGGAGACAATAGACCAGACGATAGAAAAGAAGCAATTCAACTCGGTAGAACAACCGCAGATACAAATTTAGAAGTATAAACTGCTTTCATCAACGTACATGCCTATTGCAGCAACAAGCCCAACTGTTAGTATTGATCCCATATTTAGTGAGTCGTATTGGTGTCACACATATCAAGAACCAGCAAACAATAGTTATGAGAATTGGGACTCATAATTCCAAGACGTTGCCTAGAATAGACATCAACAAATAAATTTGTGCATGATGCACAACTTGAAGCATGAACAGCATCCGGTGCTCATATGGGCAGAGCTTTTACCAAACATGACTATAAGATGTGGATTGTAATATCACGCTGTGATTATGAGAACTGAGACCCATAGTTTGTAACTGAGCAATTTCAGAGTTGTTGTTATAGTCCTCAGAAAAGCAGAGTCAATTATATCCTCTACCTCCAAGTGGAACTTGTACTTGATTCCAAATGGGCTGGATGATTTAAATTTCTGAAAAGAAATGCAAGAGTTTCCATTAGCAAAACTATGCTGTCATTTTACAAGCCAGAGTATCCAACAAATAACAAACTACATCTATAGTTGAAAGATTTGTTATCCACTCACACCACACATGAAACACGAGACATCATTGCAGTGGATCCTGCTGTTCAAGCAGCCTCAATGAAACTAGGAGACTTTGGCAAGCAGTTCATATCCAGACACAAAAACAGCTGGTTCTTGTATCAGGTGGTCTACATGGTCAACAAGAAAAGAAACTTGAAAATAGGATAGATGCCAGATGGCAGTTCCATGTTGGGGTGTGCAGACTGAGGTGAACACAATGGATTCTTGACATACCTGAAGTGTAGGAAAAGTAGAAAGAATACCTTTTCACCATATTCATCATCAAAACGGATCCAGTAGACGTTGTTTCCAAAGGATAGTCCCTCAGCTGCCAAGACAATGGAAACTATGGTTATTAGTCGGCTGGTCAGTTATCATTCATATAGCATGGACTATAGGCTTCAGTAACTTAAGGACATCAAGTAATTCATTAATGAAAAAATACATTGGAAGGCACAAAAATAGTTACCAAAGGAGTTTTATAAGCCAGAAGCCCATGTTCAAAAAATATATTTTGTCAATCTTAGTGTTATGTACTAGGGAATGGATGGTGGGGTAAGTAGCCTTACATCCAGCATAGGTCGCAAGGCCAAAGTGCACTTGGGATGTCATTTTTGAAACAGGTCCAGCCTGGCAGGGCATTTGATCCATGATTGAGAAACCTTGAATGTTCGGTAAAGTTGAGGTGTTCTGAACTGGGTAGCAAATGCAACACCCAAGTTGAACCTCACCCCCAATGGCTTTACCATCATAACACTGACTTGGTACAAGTCGATCATTTAAGTAGTTCTAATGGATAGAGTGGTCAAATATAACCAATTAACTTTGTAGATCTTTAGTCTACATGACCTCCCATCTGAATTCTTGGGAAATGATATTTTCTAAGAAACAGGTATCTACATGCCTTGCTCAAATTCTTAAAAAGAAGAATTCATCATTTTCTTAGAGATCTGGAAAAATAAAAGAAACTTGCTATAATCAATTTGAATTTAATCTGAAAGCAGAAAATGGAAAATGATGGCCGATCTAGTAAAATAAATAAAAATAATCAATTTGAATTTCATCTGAACGGTAAATATGGAAAATTACTGGCGACAAAGAATATAACTTAAAATAAATAGAAAATGAAGATAATGAAAGGTGCATACCTCCTCTTAGCTTTTTGATGATAACATTTGCATCAGGCATAGTCCCAATGAATGTCCCTCCAGGACGAAGCAATGCAGATACATTTGCTAGAGCTCGCCGAGCACGGGCCTCCGTGGACCATGAGTAATGCAAAGCAAACTACATTTGATAATTAATATTCATCAAAACTGTTCATCATTTCAAACAGCACATTTATGTATTGACACGTTAAAGAGAAGAAAACCAAATGAAACAGCACATTTATTTATTGAGATGTTAAAGAGAAGAAAACCATAAGCAAACACAAAGAAAAAGGTATGCCCATGATGGTCATGAAATCATCATCACACTATGCGTCATTGCTACCATCAACTCAACCAAAAAAAAAAAAAAAAAACACACTCAAGATTTCAGTTGTTCATATAATTTTGATTCCAGAAGATAGTGTCTAGGGATTAAATTATGTAACTTAAATCTGTATGTTTATTGCTTTTCTTATAGGCCATTTGGGACATTATGTGAAATCCATCTGGAATTAGCAGAGTAATACTCAATAGCCCATTGGGTTAACTTTACACAGAGCCTCAACATTACAAATGCAAGTCCATCTCAAAGAGTTACGGCACATCCAAGCAAGGCCCATAAAGAAGTACAAATTTAAAGAGTATTTTAGTAGTTTTTATTAATCATGTTCTAAATCCTCAATTATTTATAAGTCCAACATTAAGCATGTTTTCTCCACTATAAAACATTGTAGATGTCATATGGGATGGAATATACTGAATTGAATGCAATGAAAGATACTGCCACTTTATTCTAGGACGTTAAGTGTGACTTCATTAAGCTTAGTGGGACTCTTAAAGGAAATTTCATTGTTCTCCAGTATTTCTCCTCATCTCTTCTTCTTCCTCATCATTTTTACTAACAAAGAACATCTAATAGCATTAACTATCTCTGATGGCAAAACAAAGAATGTATGATGCAAATTGCTTACCTGACAGCTGCAAATATCAAATGGTGCATCATCTTTCAGAACCCTATCCAAGTGAACCTGAGGACCATCACATACAAAACAAAAATCATCATAAAATAGCTGAAAAAACTGGTGAACAAGCTTTTATATCAATCAATTTATCTAGAACTATGTTAGATCATGTAGCAACGATTCATGAGAACGGGACCAGATTTAGCCATGAGATTTTTCTAGTTAGGTGCCACTTCTACTCATATATACCATTTATCTTAAACAAATGTATTTTTATCTCAACACCTAAAGATGATGCTGCTTTGCCACACTTCAAGCAACTCTATTGCTCTCATTCACTTCGGCTATTATATCACCAAAACCCAAAGGCAAGAAAATGATGATCATACTCTAAAGAGGTTTCACATACGGTTAATAAATTTAAGGACACAGAAGACGGAAAAATCAGACCAGCGCTTCCATTCAAGCATGACTGAGAGGTGCTTGAAAACTTGCAAATGGCAGGCAAGATATGCACGCACTCAAAATAATGATCCTACCCAAACACTGGAAAGGATTGTTGCCCATTGAGTGCCAACCACTATTGGACCCTTTTCTTTTCCAACATCAATGATAATCAAGCTGAATCCATTCCTCCGACTTGCCTAGATAATGTTAGGAACAGCTAATGCATAAAAGAATGAGGTAGCACCCAGCATGTTCAGACTGCAATGCAACTTACACATAGCTCCAAATAGCAATCATCTTCCCCCAAGTCATTATGACATGCTAGTAATTTACTATTGACTGCCACCTTTTTCCTCTGGTGAGAAGATATAAATCATTTTAAAAAAAAATCCATGAATAGATTGGCCATGCAACATTAGTCTGTGTTGGCATGGATTCTTTGCACCAAATTGCAAACATATATGAAAATTTCCACAAAATTAGACTAAAAGATCATGAAATTACCATTGAATATATGCTAGCCCAATGGAATTTTAACCATAAGGAAAGAATTAATCACGTTAATGTGAATGATAAGATAAAGAAGAGAAATTACCTCAAAACAATCTCCACATATAAGACGTGCAGGAAATGTAAATTTCTTCCTGCGCATATTTTGTTCCGGATCACCATTATAGCGTGTTCTACAGTCTTCTATCTGGACAAAATTACAGAGGCCCATGTAAGGAAATCTGTATACCCAAAAACCCCATAAAATACCTGCCAAAGCAGAAACAACCATCCAGCTGCTGGAAAATTATCTAACACCTACTGCTACTTAAAAATGTAGATGTATCAAAAACATGTGAAACACCATAAATGTATCACTATTCCACTTTGTCATCCTTTATTTACAGGAAAGCTCGACTGCTCGAGAATATTAGGATTAGGGGGAAAATAACATGTCTTTTGAAGTTCTGAAATTTGCTGACTAGAACAGTTTCACAATTCAACAAGGCATGCCCTGCACAATCTACCAGCTTACTCCAACAGTAATTCACTCTGGCACAATATGACAACCCATTTAACTACTTGGATTATGCACTGGATTTATTTCATTTATTATTTATACTACAATTTTATCATTTTCCTGATATCTGAAAGGAAGAAAAGTATGTTTCCTGGAAGCAAAACAACTTCACTCAACTAAATGTTGAATCAACAAAATTTCAGCATGATTAATAAAACTGAATCAGGTTGATTTTGCATTATCCAGCTATTGTACCCATGATCTGAATAAATAGCATAGACAGATTCTGGTTCTCGTATTTCAGACCAATACTAGGTCCACTGCTTTAACTGAGAAGGATGAACAACTTAAGAATCGCAAGGAGAATAAATCAAGATAGTTTACCGAGCCTTCTGCTATATCGATCCCAACATAGTATCCAATCTTAGCTTTATCCCATTTGATCAAATCACCACCCTGAAAAACAAATTATTTTTTTTTTTAAAAAAAAAAGAAGGATTAAGATATACCAAAATACCACTGAAAGGTGAAGTATGAGAAACTATGTTTTGGTGTTTCAACAACTGCTGCAAATTGACTCATCCAAAAAGTTGCTTTGTAAAGCTTACTAGTTTGCAAGTAATCATGACATGATTATAAGAAGAAAGATTTGATTGAAAAGAAATTGAGTACCTTCCCACAAGCAAGATCAAGAACAGCATCTCCTCGTCGAGCATAAATCTGAATGAGGACACTTTTTACCTGGTGAATGGAAAGAACAGAAATTAGTTGATATCAAATAATAGCATCATCTCATCAAATCAATTGATAGAATCAAATGTTATTCATAGACTGGATGCAGTTGTCATGCATGGTCATGTTTCTTGCGAGGTGTTTGGATTAACGTAAAAGGGAGTGTATAAGAGATGGTGAGAAAATACATATAACAGATGTAAAAGCAGAAAAGTAGGTCATCTGAGCTAGGTGAAGTCATGGAAATAGTCAAGCCCATCTGATACATTTCATATATCTGAGAAAGGTTCAAGCACATATGGTAATACAATTGATGAGGTACAGGAAAGTGCAGCAAACCTTCTTATGAATTTAGCTGATCAGTAAGCACACTCAACTTGCCATTGACACATTTCACTGATCATGATTTGAATTGCATTAGATTTGGCTTTTCTTACATGATAGAATCAATTTTTATAAGTCCAGAACTATTTTAACTCTGCAACCAAAAAGGATGGTCATCAACTCTCCCAAAAAGCATTATACAAAAACATCATGAACAAATGATACGTAAACAAAATTTAATCTTCATAATCAATATATAGATGCAAATGGCAGCGCCCAACAAATTATAAATTAACTAGAGGAATCAATCAAGAGATTTACCCAGTTATTCAGCTTCTTCAGATGGATTATTGGACTCGCTTCTCGTTCTTCCAGTGTCTGGTTGGTCCTTGCACTGTAGTGTTCTGCCACTCGTCGTGCCAAATTCCTGGTGCTCTCATCCTCCAAAAAATGTGAATCACCTAAACATTGAATATAGCCAACTTATACACAAGTAAAAAAGCATAAGTAAAAACCTAGAAAACAACTGAGATACAAAAGAAGGAAATAACTTCATTCGGAAGCTCTTGCCTAAAGCATCAATCTAACAAAAAAGAGAAGTTTAGCAGGTTTTCCTCAAAACTACTGAGACAAAATACAACTCAATATGACAAATACTACAAAGCTAGATTGCCAAACGAATTTTAAAAAAAATGAACATTGTAACGAAAATGTCAGTGAAAAAAGCCAAATGAATTTTTATTCCTGACTTCAGCTCAGAATAAAAAATAATAAATAAGAGGCCACTCCATTAGCTCAAAACACACATAGAACCGTGGGGCAAGTGCAGGTGCTAGAGGATTGACTTTTGTTATGTCCTCTCGCGAAGGATATAATTCTCCTTGTTTCCCACAAAAGAAAGAAAAATAAGTATCGGAGGTAAGGCACCATTCTCTTCGATTTCCTGCTCAGCTTTCAATTTCAGAAATAATTCGCCAATCGAGTCAGGACACGCATCAACAGTAAGCATCCAAAGTGAAATTAGAGAATTCTCACCAACATGATGAAATGGGTTCTACTGAAATTCCCACTAGTTGGGGGGGAAGTAAACAGAGGGGAAAACCCATCAATGAGATGAACGAAATGAGCGCAACACCTACATAACTTTCCATGTAGCACAAGTTCAGCGAAGGCAAGAAGGTGCCCGTGGATGATTTACCCGGAGAATTGAAGCGCACTCTAGATTGAGGCGGGCCAACCGACGTGGAGGCGCTCTCCTCGTATCCTCGTTTCATCCCTATACCAAAACCTCCTCGATCGAGCCTCTATCTGAATCGAGGAGAGTTCTGCAAAGAAAGCGAATAGGATCGGGAAGAAGAGTGGGGGAAACAAAAAAAAAAGGAACCAACCTATTGCGGGCGGTAAGAGGAGATGGATCAGGTGCGGATTCCTCGGGGTCGCAAGATAGCCGAGCCCGCTCTCGATCAAATGTGCGTTCGGACTAGGGCCGGTAGACAAGGAAAAGCTGGCCATTACACATCTAACATTTTCAGGGGAACGAATTTCTCCGATGCCCCCTAAGTTTCCATCAAATTGCACGCGATTCCAGTTGATTGCTTTATAAAACAACTGCTTGCTTTTTATATTTTTCTTATTGCTATTTTTATATCTAAACCATTCATAGTACTTATCCATATGTATTTAACTATGTTATGGATCATAAGTTTTTAACCAAAGCGAGTTTTGATATCATGAGTATGTATATTTTAAATTTATATTATTGACAATTTAGACAAAAAAAAATTTAAAACATACAAAATGCAACCATTTTTTAAACTTTTTTATGATTCAAAATAATACTTTATTTTTAATCAAGCCCAAGGTTATCATACTACTGAAAATGAAAATAAAAAATCAAAATAGGAAAAATAGAGTCGAAAATAATAAAAGCGTGAATTCTGCATGCTTACAGAAAAGTAGTAACACCTTTTTTTTACATTTTTAGAGATCTTTGTAAAGCGTTTCAATTGTGTGTGGCTACTTGCTAGGGATGCAACTTGTTACTAGTTGGATTCAAACTTATTTGACTTGACTTAGTTTTAAAATTAAGTTTAATCTTTATTTTTGAAATTTGTTCAAAATAGATCTAGTTTCAACCCGACCGAGGAGATCCCAAAACCAATACTATGTTTAGATCAACCTAATACTAAAATTCGACCCAATCTAAACTCAATATCTCCCTAAGTTGGGGTTTTTCGCTTTTTTTTTTTGATTAAAAGATGAGCGCCTATCCCTCTCACTTCTGAGAAAGAGAAGAATAAGAGGTGGAAATGATAGGGCTATCATTGTATAGCACTGCCAAAAAATTGTTTGTACAGAGTTTTTTTGAAGAAAAAAGGGTGGATTGTCCCACCATTCTTATTTAAGCAAAAAATTAGATGATGCGAAATCAACCAGAAAATGGGCCACAAAATTCCCAGACCATAGCACATGGTGATAAGATAAAGAATGGGCCAGTAGGGCAAGTTGTGGTATTTGTGAAATAATGGTACCCACTGGAGCCCTAATGGAGCATTCACTCGTCAAAAAATCAATGAGAGTCGAGGAGTCAGATTCCACTTGTAGGTTGTCGAAATGAGCTTCCAAGGCCCACCTTAACCCCATACACAAAGCGGTGGCTTCTATAATCAACGGGTCCAGATGTTGCAACCAGTTCCATCCCTTCGCAGCAACAAAGGAGCTATTGGAGTCCCTAATAACCGCTGCCAAGCCCGTTTTTAGTTTCTCTAATTTAGAATATTTGCTTTCTACCCCATGAATTTCGCATATTTTCTTTGTAAACTCTATAAGTTTTCCCTATTTGCATTTTAGCGTCTGTCGTTAAAACTTTGCCATTAACTGCAATATGAGTCAACTCAGAAGCATGAGTTGACTTTTATTCTTATGCTCTTGAGTTGACTCATATATGCAGTTAACGCAAGGTTGGTCGACTCATGCTCATGAGTTGACTTATCTATGTAGTTAACAACAAGGTTTTAATGACGAAGACTAAAATACAAATAGGGCAAACTTACGGGGTCTAGAAAGCAAATACGTGAAACTCGTGAGCTAGAAAGCAAATTGCTAAGTTAAAGGGACCAAAATGCAAAAAACCCCTACGTCGTTAAAAGAAGTATATTGGTTTATACGTTAAGTATGTTAAAAAATTATATTGGTATATATATTTGGTATTTTAATTATAATTATAACAAAAATTATTTTCTATAATCATATCCTAATTAAATTGTAAAAAAATTATTCTAAAGCCTAAATATCATTAACGTTTTTCATAAAAATTTAAATATATGACATATATGTCAACTTAATTTTTAAATAATTATAAATATACCAATTTTTAAAATTATTGTGTACATATCAATTAACTATAAGATATACGTCTCACTTTTGTTAAACTTATTTAGATAGTGATTTCATGTAATTCTAATTATTTTTCTTACCTTAATTTTTTATGGTAAATTCATTATTTCATTGTACTTAGTATTATCTTTTAATTAGAAGATCAACTTTCATCAAAATAAAATATATCATAAATCATACAAATATATTTATGTATAAATTATAAATAAATATATTATCATAATCAAAAGTATATTTCAAAATTAGTTAGTGTGAACAAAATAATATTCAAAAAGTTCATTATTTATATTGGCTTAAGAATAACTCAAAACCAATATTAACACTAAAGTTAACTCGATCTGAACCCAATCTGAACTCGGATTCTAATATTAAGGTTTGAGTTTGAGTTCACATAAACTTAATAATCTTAAAACTAAGGTTCACCTGAACTCAATACAACCCAACTCTAGTTACAGCCCCACATCAAATAACATAAGCGTAACTCAAAAAATATTTTTATTCTTTATATGGATGTATGAGTCTCGCCTACATTAGTTTGCATATCAATTCTATATTTTTAAATTTTATTTTAAAAATAAAAATAGGCATGTTCCTTGCACCTTTTTAATTTTTAAAAATAAAAAATTAATGAAAATTTTGGCCTAGAAACCAATTTAGGTAAAGCTAATCCATCTACGAAAAACAAACAAATAAATAAACATATTTTCAGACTACCTAAATATTTTGCACTAGCTCGCAATCCCATTGCAAATACATTGCATTGTTAGATTGAAATTGTAAATATATGTCATTTACTTTAAAAGGAAAAATTTCTGTCATATCCATAACATGTTTCTCTAATTCTTTATATACTAATAATATTTTGTAAATTTTTCTATAATATTTTATCCTAAATTTTTTTTATACGTAGAAGTATTCATGGTCATGATTAACCCGTTAACTTATTCATTTAATCCATTTATAAATGGGTTTGAATTAAGAATTTCAAATAAATGATTTATGATCGGTCAATCTATTTAATTATTTAAATAAATAAACAGAGTATGGTTGAAATTTTACAATTCATCAACCTATTTAGTAACTTATTTAGCTGATCAATCCATTCACAACTCGTTAAGAATGAGTATATATATTTCATAATGCTGAAATCTTTTTTTTTCCATTTTGATTTCCTATTTTTCTCTCTTAGTCAAGGACCTTATAACATCTTCTCCACTATCATGTTATAGAGTTGCCATTGCTATCCCCGCCACCTCCTATGATTGGTAAGATTTTTTTCCTCTTTGTCACTCTCTTTGTCCTCATTTTCATTATCAATCATCCTCCTCTTCACCTCTCTCCTTCTTTCCACTTTTATCTTTCCTGTATCTCTCTCCTTCCCTTCATCTCTCTCTATCTCCGATCATTTTCTTTTCAATTTTTATTACCATCTCTCTCTCTCTCTCTCTCTCTCTCTCTCCATGTCCTCTCGCTCTCTCTATTTCACCGAGTCATTGTTCTTCTTAGTACTGACGCGTCGAATATACACCCTCATTCGATGAAAGTTCATGCCATATATTCAATTGATATGGATCGATTCATTGTGATAATTACAAACAACACACACTCAACTTTAAATTAGTTTGGTTTTGACTTGTTTGCAACATACATATACAATCTACTAACAATTCGCCAACTTGTTTATTAAATGGGTTAGGGTTAAAGTCTTTTAAATATGTTAATAAATAAATTAAGATTCATACTTTTTAAATAAATGTGTGTTTAGGAAATGATAACACTTTTAGATGAAAAGTTTTGATATGAAAGTTTTTAAAATAAAAAAATGATGTGATATGATTAGAGCAATGATAAGGAGTAAAGAGAATAAAGTTAAAATAGATATGTTAGTTATATAAATCGTTATGGAAAAATGATTGAAAAATAGTTTAGTTGTATAAACAATATGATAATTATAGAAAGTGAAAAAGTTTTAAATTGAAAATTTTTTTACAAAAAATCTTTTCTTTTCCCAAACATGTCTTTGAGTGGGATTAAGATTAAACTCTAACTTGTCTAACTTGATTCATTAACGTCTCTACTCATGCTTATGTTATCAATATAACTATTATCTAACTTATTGAAAAGAAAATTTCGCCCATTCATGTTTTCTTGATTGCAACAATTTAACCTCAATTGATGAGAGTGGATTATTAATATATAATATTAAATAATTCAAGAGTTATATTAGGGATGAATCATTTTAATTAGAAAATTTTAGAAAAGCAAAGTCATATTTTCAATGGACTAGATAACCTTTGTGCCGACTGTGTAAATATAATATGAATTTAGGGTAAAATACTGTAGGTATAAGAGAAATTTGTAAAACATTATAGATATATTACAAATTAAGTACAGATATTGTGAGTATGATAGGAATTCTCCATTTTAAAATAACAAATATTTCCACACCATTGCTAATTTTATCTGCCAATGAGTTTTTTTTTTTTTTTTTTTTTAAAAAGAATACATAGCAATGAGCTTGCGACTATTTATTTTTTGGCTATGAAAATTAGTTATTTGCAGTAGGATAGCGACATCGCCCCGTTCGAATAAGGGCTGAAGCTCTGACCAAGGGAATCCAGGTCTGACCATGATAAGAAATTGATTATGGCAACCGGGCGGAAGTGAATACTGTGCTGGATTAATATGTTTATTTTAATGACTCTGTTGTTCACAGATCACAAGGATAATCATATTCTGTTGGCAGCTGTACATTTCAGAAGCCCAGGTCTGATCGAGTTTGGATTGCAGCGAATCAGGTTTTGTGGTCTTTATGTGCAAGGTTGAGTATTCATGGTCTTCATCTACCAATCCTAATTTGGCAGAATAGATTGAGAACATTACCCGCAGGTGTGGAAAAGGTAGAAATTATTATCCGCTTCTGGATAAGTATAAAGTAGATATGTTGGGTACCTGAAATCAATTAAGATAAGTATATAATTTTTTTGAGGACATAATTATTTACATATATTTATATAATATATAATTATAAATCATATACATATACGGTGCACATTGTATGTGCGCCGTTAATTCGTCAGTTGTATGTATGCATGGTAAGCGTCCATTCATGAGAATCCAGTATTAAATGTTCAAGATTCAATTCAATCTAGAACTGCTAGTTTGGTTTTTATCAATTCGTTAATGTATTTTTATTGCTTTGTATGTTTATTTTTGTGCTACAATGAGATTTTAGAGTTGAAATAATTAATTTTTTTATGGGTAATAAGTAGGGTGGCATTCATTGAGAACCGATTTGAAACCTGTGCTTAATAAGTACAGTGGAAAACAAACTGATAAGTAGAGTAAAATATTTTCCAAATAGGTATGAATAAAGTAAACCATTGCTCAAACCAACCTCACCAAAGCCTTAGCCTTATGTGCATGAGGGGGTCTATAGTGTTCCTTCTTCAGCTTTGCACAATTACATATGCATCGAATGCATCCAATGTTCTTCTTGTTGTCATAATTTAGTCAAAAAAAGCCACTGGGCAGTGGTAATTCCGGTAGATCTCAAAGGGGTAACTGGGGTTTCGTTCTCCTTCTTCCCTGCTGGAAGGAGGTATCAAAATTTAGTCCCTTGAAGCAAGAGTTTTTATAATTTCCTTCATAAAAGTCATGGTTTTTAGGAAAATTTTCTACATAGCTTAAAGGTTGTGAATGTGCATCATTGTAATATTTAGATGCCACATTGTGTTACTAACAATCAAAAAAATTGTAGTTAAGAAAATTCGGTTTAGAAATTAATTTGACTGAAATTAAGGGACGTAGGTGTGTTTTGTGTTTCAAATTTTTTCCATGTCTAAAAGTAAGTCATTTTACCTTGTTTTGGTGGGAACATGGAGCTTGGTGTTATTTTTTAGAAAAAAAAAAATAATAATAATAACTATTACGAACGTACTTTTAGTTTTTTGATAAAATTTCCAACCTCACTGGTATTGAAACAGGGGTAAGGACGGTTCTTCAATAGCGTCGAAAACACAAATATTTTGGTGCTGCTGAACAATCTTAGCTGGCTTTTACAGAATAAGTTAAAAAACAAAGAAATTAAATTTCATACAAATCGAATATGTGATGTCCGGATCCAATAAAAGTTAAAAGCAATGTAACAAAGTTATTTTTTATATGTCAAATTTAGATTATTAATGTAACGTCTAAACTACCAAAAGCATCATTCGCGTGTAAATAAATCAGTTCTATAAAGTATTGTAACTTATAATAAGCATATGAATGGACTTTTTATAATTCATGATTTTACATCGTTTAGCATTTATGAACCATTTAAGATCATTTTAGATTTAGTTGAAATGTTTTTAATATCATAATAAAACAAACGATATTAAACAAAACGAGTGAAAGGAATGTTGATTTAATCATCAAGTATACCAAAATTGGATGACCACTGATTTCGGTTTTGTTTTCTACGCACTAAGGCACTTTCCTTGAAATAGACAAGTGGTGTATTTGGGAGTCTGTTCACCTCGACTCTTTGTATGCTCCTATCTATATCTTATTTTCTATCCTATTTATAAATTAATTTGGTTTCTTTTCTACTCTACCATGCTCATGTTAAAATACGGTAAATTAAATTAAATTTTCGAATTGATTCCTTAATTAATCAACAGCAACATCATATTAAAACAATACCGAATAAATATAAAAAAGAAAGGTAGATACTTCAAGTCTCATGTTATTAAATTATGAAAAGTGTATACGAAACTTGAAACGCAACTAAAAATACAAATATAGTTGCTAAATAATTAAAAACAATAGTCTTAAAAGCATCTAAATCATTAAAAATAACATTCATCATCATCATCATCATAAGCCATTTCCCACCTATGTGGGGTCGGCTGCATGGATTCTGTTACGCCATTCCTGGC
>JAXCLR010000081.1:18225107-18245453 GCA_035584095.1 Annona squamosa
TGTGTCCCATTTTACTTCGTCTGTCATTCTTTTTCTAAAAAGTTCTATGTTGTTTCCTTTTAAATTCCACCATTTAAATTCCACCATTTAATTCCACCATTAAAAATAACATTAAATATTAGAATTATTAAAGGCTAACCTTGAGTACTCATGTGGCTAACTATTTGGATTAGATATCCTAAAAGATAAGTATTTTTTTACTACCTTACCATGTATATATATATTTTCTCTATTTTATCATAACACAATTTTGAGTAGGGTCAGTTAATACTTACTTGTATTTTACTCAACATATACTCTTAATTGTAAAAGGTAATCTAAAGGAGAAAAAGACCATTGATTCGGGTATATAAAATATTAAATATTTTAACCCACAAACCTAAAAAAACAATCATGAGTTTATGGGTCTCACTATGTGTGTCGGCAACTTAAGTCTGAACTTCTGCTTGCAATCCTAATTTTCATATTTTTTTGATTTTCTAAATGACATCTACTAAAGGGGGCCCACTTTAATACTATTTGTAATGCACAAACCGAGAAAAGTAACTTTTGAACATTATCTGCTTTGCTTTGGTATCTTAATTACATAATTTTAAAATGTGTCATATCATATTTAAATTAAGACCCATTATAAATAACAAGAATTCTCTTTTTTTCAATGTGAGATTTGGACATGAGAGAGAGTTTCTGGAGAGCTTAGAAGTAGGTATCAGTTTAAATATAGTGGAATGTGTTTTAAAACCTATGATTAAACTACTAAGCCAAAATAGCCTGTAGGTCTACAAGTCGTTTTTTGGCTTGTGTGTTACAGATATAAAATCATCACAAATCATTCATCAAACTCACTTTTCTCATTAAATCCTTTTAAAATTTTGCTAAAACATTAGTTCCCAAAAACTTTATATAATCATTAATCATTCATCAAACTCACCTTTCTTATTAAATCCTTTTATAATTTGCTAAAACGTCGCTGATCGAAAGATTTATATGAATTCACGTTCAAGATTGCAGTTGCAATTCGTATACAGGAAATATTAAGGATGATGTTTCGATCTGGATGATCGATAATATGAATCCAATTTCCGAGGGCAAGTACTACTAAGGCGAGAAATAGATGCAACCAAAGAAGATACAGAGAGCTATGTAACATCATTTGGAGAAGTACTAGAATTTAGGCTTTTGCTCAATTTCAAAATCAGCTTTTAATTAAAAAGGTAGGTATCTTCGCCAAACACTGTTAGCGCCAATAGCATTGGATGGTGTCCCATTTGGGAGATGGACGATCGATAATATGAATCCAATTTCCGAGGGCAAGTACTACTAGGGGGAGAAATAGATGCAACCAAAGAAGATATGGAGAGCTATGTAACATCGTTTGGAGAAGTACTAGAATTTAGGCTTTTGCTCAATTTCAAAATCAACTTTTAATTAAAAAGTTAGTGCCAGTAGCATCGGATGGTGTCCCATTTAGAAGACGGCTGGGTTTCAATCCCAACCATCCTTAGTGGAGTTGTGTCTTCATATTTACGAAAATAACATTATCTCTTTGTATTCTTCGTATGGGAACTATGTCTTCCCTATTTATAGGTTTTCATATAAGTTTAACATGTTATATAGAACACATTTTATCTATGTAATTTGAATAAAAAAACGAGTACCTTGAATAAAAATTCTTTTGAGCGTCTTTTGAATAAAATAGAGTACTAGAGAGTGTAAGACAGGAAAAATAGCACAAATAAAGTGCATTAAGATGCATACCAGATGTCTAGGGTTAGAGTTATGTTGAGTAGCACTTGTCTTATGTTGAAATCTTGCTTGTAGCATTTCTCTCTCAGTATGTGGGTAAGGTTTGTATATTATTGATGAAGTTAGTTATAATTATGGTCGGGAAATGATGGAGTTGTAAAAGATGTGTACAAAGGTAAAAATATAATGTACAAATGGAACAATAAAAAAATAGGTATGATGTTATTAGCCCACACTAAATAATAAATTAGTCTAATCCAGCAAACCTATTTAAAAAACTTTTTTTTTACTTTTTGGATAAACTTGTTGATTTAGATGCATTTAATATATAAACCAAATTTTATCATATTCGGAAATATGCATATATTTTTTAGATTTTAAATATAGGATTATTTTAGTAATTTTAAATCAATAAAATGGTGAAAATATTTGTATGTTTAAAATTTAAAAAATACATACATATATTCAAAAATAATAATACCTAATTAATATATTAAATACATCTAGATTAATAAGTTTATGGAAAAAAGTAAAATAATTAATAGATATACTTTTTAGAGTAGGTTAAGTAAATGATTACTTAGCAGCCCTGACTAATAAAATCATGCCTCATAAAAATACATGTAAAATAAATAGATAAATTGAATTGAAGTTAGTTTGGGGAGAAGTTCTATAGAAAACTCTGAAAGGAAGTGGTGGTTTGTATATAAATTACAAAATCATAAATCTTGAAAATTGTTTTAAAAAGTATGATAAAAATAGGATTTTTTTTATCCATACAAATGAGTTTTAGTTAAACTTACGACAATATTATCACTTTTGCAAAATTTACATTCACGCTCACAAGATGTACTTGAAATTGTATGTTAAAGGTATTTTCTTACATTTTATAAATTTAATTTTTTACAAGCCATCATTTCCAAAATTTTTAATCGAAATGATACACTTACAATTTTCAAGTAAACCTTTTATGTACGGATGCAAGTATCATTCCAATTTTCGATTAAACCTTTTTATGTGCGGACGCAAATTTTGCAAAAGTCATGACACACTTATAATTTTAACGAAACTATAAAAACTCCTAAAAAATTATAGAAAGGTCTTGAAAAATATTTTAAAAAATTTTCTTTAAGATTTTTCGCAATATCAAATCATTTAAGAGCCATAGATGCAACTCAATGAAGGTTAGTTCAATTCTTAATCTACCTAATTCATATCTTATTTGTAAAAACTTTAATTTATCCTATTCATTAATTAATTTCTATTTAATTCTATCTAACTTATGTGTAGTTTGGCTTCAATTCTAAATTGATTCCTCCAATAGCAAAAATTAATATTAAACTAATCAAATTAGTTCTTATGAAAATAATATATTAGATCTTGAGAATAAAATAAATACAAAAAGGAAAAGGTAAATCTCTTATGACGAAGGAAAATAAAAAAATAAAAAATGTACTTTAGTTATAAAGATAAAGATGTTATCCAAATGAATGAGATCGCTCACACAAAAATCCATCCTCATATGTGATAAGGAACTTGCTTGAGTACGTGTGGTATGTAACCTCCTGAAGCCAAATTAAAAATATATTTTTTTATAATATCTGTAATTTTTTAAAGAGGGCTAATTTTTTACGACTAGTCTCTTGTTAGTCCTTTATATAGTATTTATTATTTATTTATTAAAATTTTTTATAAATATGTTTTGTAAAGATATTTAAACTATATATTCAGTCAAAAACTTTTCTTATATCCACAATATTTACTCTTAATTCCTAATATACTTACAATATATTTCATCTCATACATATTCAGTCAAAACAAATGTTAACTGTCTTATTGAAAATATGATTTTGTCTTTTTAAATTTTTACTAATTGAAATAATTTAGCCTTGATATGATATTTGAATCACTTGATATTATTAATTAATGATTTACTAATATTAATCAAGTCATATTATGATTGAACTACTTTAATTAAGAAGGTATGAAGAGGCAAGATCATTGTCTTTTTAATGAGATAGTTAATGGTTATTTTGACTACATGGCTATGCTAGAAATTTACGGCGAAATATTATGAGTATAAAATAAATTATTAAAATATTATAAGTATAATAGAAATGAGAGACAAATATTTTTGGGTACGGGAAAGAATTTTCCCAATATTTTTTTAAAGACATTTTCTTTCCAAAGGAAGTCGGTTTCAGCGGAGAACTTGAGCATACCCCTGGCTTTGGTCCCGTGGCGAGCAAGTCAATTCGTTTGATTCTTCGTTTCTTGTGAGTAGAGAGCGTCTTCGGCAGTTGGAAAAATTTCCATCGGAAGGAAGGCATTAAACAAGCTATCAGATCGGCGTTGTGAATTATAAAAATGCTAGGCCGAACATTATACGGGGATGATTATTTATGCAAAAGGAGAAAAAATTCAACATCAGGCCACAACCGCCAGCCGCCCCTGTCCTTCTCCAAGAATATGCGCCAAGTTGCTGACTTCTACATAAAGTACGGATGCGGGCAGCATCCTCTTCCTCTTACGCGTCCAAACTGCAAACGATCCTTCGACCAAACGCAAATAATGCCTGCAGGGGTGGTACTGGGCGGGCATTCCAGCTATCCCCACCAAATGTTCTTAGATCACGCATCTATCCATCCAATCTCTGCTGGAGTGGCCGCAACACGTTGTACCAAGAGTGAGCTTGGATGCACGTATTAAATGTCAATAGTAGATCCGTGGGGTTCAATAATTACAATATCAAAATTTGGACGAACTTACATACAAATATCATACTTCTAATATGCATTGATAGCAGAAATTGCAGAGGGTTCAAACCCAGTAACGATAACTGACAACCAAAACGATTATCTGGTTTTTATCTTAATTTTACTGGTAGACAAAGGGTTTTGATGCACATTATGCCATATATACGGTTCGGATCGATGGAACTCGTTGTTAGTTCGGCATTCCGGATGAGGTTGATAAAATGTGAAGAAAAGTGCGGTTCGCCACACGCACTGTCGAATCTTGTGTGCACGTCTCTCCTTTCGCGGAAGCCGAAAAGCGCACGCATACGCACGGAAGGACGGCAGATGTGCAAGTGCGAGAAGGAGAACCACCGCACCATCTTTCTTCACAGGCAACGCTGGTAAGAAACTTGCACATGAAAACCGCTTTTACTAGCCGCAAATATAGGTCTAAAAAAATTTCCACCTGGCCACGCCGCTGGCAGCGTCATCGTCATGGACAGCGGCAGCAGGCTCCAATGTTGCGTGTTCGAGTTTCCTCCTGTGCATGGACGGGTTTTTGCAAAATAATCTCCTAATGTGGGGGTTTTATAATTTTGAAATTTTTACAAGAATTTCCTTAATATATGGGTATATATAAATAATTTTTCTACATAATGTGAGGGACATGAATGTGACACAGTATAATATCATGATGTCATAATGTAAAATACCAATAAAAAAAATTTTCTACTTAAAACGAAATTTCCATTTCTCAGTTGCAAAAGGCAATCCTATAAGACATTTTTTATCGTACATTTGCGATAGAAGGATTGGGTCCACGTCAGAGCTGGACTGGGATTAGTAAGAGATTAGACTAAGATTGAACTTTTCATTTTTTTAAAAAATAATTTTTTTATGTTTGAAAAATCGATTTATTTTTTCTTACTAATTTCTTTTCTATCACGACATAAAATATTCCTCATACTTAATAGATAAAATCTTTTATCTCAAACATTTTGTCTTTCTCTTCTCATCATATAATGCGCATGGGCAATGCTGTTAGCTGTTGCTCATTGTTTGGCGGACCGGACCATGCATCATGTAGTATTCTTGTCGAGCAAGTGTGGAAAAGGAATCTACCACATTTCATCCCGAAAAACTACGTATAGATAAGTTTTTGAAAATGAAATATAAAGATCATCACATCCCTTCTCCCTTTACCCATTTTGCAAACCAGAGGTGGGATAGGAGATCGTCCATGTCTTTTATCAAAATACTTCAAAAGTTGCAATGAACTTGAATAGGACGAAGAAATGAAATGAAAGGGCAATGATATGTATTAATAGTGTAAAAAGTTGTATAAAAATATAAAAAAAATATATTAAAAATTGAAAAGTTGTTTTGATAATAAGAAATCTTATACTATACTTATTCCATTTAAGATCTTAAAATTCTTTGGAATAGCAACATATAATTTCTATGGTGCAACTTTTCTTATTCTTGTATCTTCATCAAATTCAAGCAGTGGATAGCTTAGTAAAAATTGAAATATACTTGATTAGGATGTATTTTGTGATGAGTAAAACATATACTAAAAACAGCATGAATAGATATCATAATATACATACTCCATTCAAGATCCTAGGAACTTTCGAAAATAGTTCTACATATATTTTAATTTCTTATATAACTTTTCTCTTTCTTATATTCTTGATTTGTGAATAGCTTGAGCTGAAAATTGAAATTACTTAAACTATAATGTATTTTGTGATGAGTAGAAAAAAACATGCCGAAAAGAGTATGAAAAAGCGATAAAGTAATGGAACATCATGAGAGCAAATGAAATAAAGATAAAATAATCTGGGTATTTATATAGACGGTCCAACTTCTATAAAGCGGATCCCTATGATCTCTTCAAAATCGAAGGTTTTAATTATTAATGAAAAATTCAATCTATTCATTATATTTAACATCATTTGTTTATCTAGGAGACCAAGTTTTATCCTAATCAAATATATTTATGAACCGCGTTTGTTAGAAAATGTAAATATTCATTTTTATATATAAAGAAATGATTAAAAATAGAGTAGTCATAAATAGTGAAAAAATTTAAGACGTGTTTAGCTTTTAATAAAATTTTTATTCTAAAACTTTTCACTATCTATAACTATCAAAAAATTTTAATTATTTTTTGATATCTTTCAATATAAATTATCATATTTTTCAATTATTTCTACGTAATTATCCATATAATTAATTAATTTATTTTAATTTTATTCTTATTATTTCTTATCATTAACCTGATCATATCATATTATTTTCTTTTATTTTGAGAATTTCTATATTAAAAAATTTTTCATTCAAAAGTTATATCAATTCCTAAATATACTCTTAATTTAAAAAATCTTTAGTATTAACAAATACACGGTGAATAAGTTGCGCCTCAAATCATAAGTGATTCCTGCTACCGCTGGCTGACGTGGAAATCTGATGGCCAACTTCGAAATTACAGCAAGTTCCTTGCGCCAGACGTCTTCCGTCGCCATCGCAATCTCAATCGGAAGCGGATTAGGACTTAGTATAGGACATGCTTGTCCTTTGGCACAGTCCATGGCAGATAGCCTTCATTTGCCCATATCAACAATTCGGCATGTATTCACCACTCTATTGATGAGGGTCGTAGAGGCTATCCCCGTTCCCCCAACAGGCCACGGGACAGTCCACTCCCATCTCAGTCCCTCGACGGTTGGACTTTGGGCCGGCAAGTGAATGCACGCAAGGAAAGCGTTGAGAAATGAGAACCCAATAGCGTCGGCGACTTATATAAAATATGGAAAGATGTAGGTGGAACTAGATAAGATTGACTTCTTTGGGACCCACAATAGTTTATTTAATGACGTTTCTTACATCAGCTGTAAGTTCAGCATTAACGTATGTAAGAATGTGATCCACTCCATAGATGAACGCATGTGTAATTAATTTGCCTGTGGCTGTAGTCACAGGCAATTAGATGCATGGAAGCTATTATTTTTTTTTTGATGAGGATGCATGGTGTTTAATTAATTGACTAAAAAAGGAAACAAATCATCCTACCATGTCTAAAATTATTTTTGAATAAAACTTGAAACAACCACATAATTTAATAGTAAATATAAATTACTTGGCAGAGTTTATATCTTGAATGAGAATAGGTGGGTATTTAGCTATTTAGGTAGCTTGGACGGAAGTAAAATTTTTTTTTCATTACTTCTTACCCATATTTGATTTAATTTTACGTCTTAATTTCATAATTATCTTACTTTTTCCATTATTATTTTATATTTCAATTTTTCTAAATTTTTTTCACGAAAATTACTTCCTTTGTTTTATCTTTTTTTTATTCTTTTATATATATAGCTCAAACGAGTACATATTGCAATCTTAGCTTCAGGGATACAGATATATAATAATCTTGCTAACAAAATAACTACAGACATATTGCTTTCAAAAATGAGAGACGAACTTTCTTCGAACTTAAAACCTGGATCTCTCCGGCACCCTAGCCCCTCGCGACACTCTATGAATTTCTCTATGTGATTTTTATTTCTATTATTCATACTCGTTACTTTAATCATATTATATCTTCTTTCTTATATACAATATATATTTTATCCCAATCTGATGATAATTTCTGGATAAGCCCAAATCTTGAAAGATTGACCGCATTATAAATGTTTCCAAAGCACCGACTGATTATATTTAGAAAAAAACATTGACTTTAATGAAAACATAATTTTTAATGTAAAAGGTATTATTATTGTTAATAATAAAGATATTTTAATTATAGAAAAGATAATTAATGATCATCATTTCCATCGTGTCTAGTTTTTCACGTTATCAAAATCTGGTCTGACACGACAGTAACACACTCCTATGATCTCCTTTTCAAACACCTACTAAAACTTCATTTTTTTGAATCAAGTAACGTATAAATTAGTGTGTCTACTATAAAACTCGCTTGGTGTTCACGTGAAACAGGGCGATCTGGACTACACAAAAATCGAATTTACGTTTCCTGCGGAATATATATGAGGAAGCTGACGGTATAAGGGAGATTGCGTACATGCATACTCCTAACAATTTGATGTTTGGCAACGATGGTACATTTGCCGCCAAAATCTGAAATTTGGCTGGTTTTAGCACACGCGCCAAATGACCAAATAAAAGAATTGGTTAAGGATATTTTAACGTTCGAAGAGTTTTACCACAGACAAGCAACATTTTGCTATCTGACCTGCAAAATACAAACAAAATAATTCGTTGCATATAATCGATACTCGATACGACCAAAATAATCGTCCAGTTTTGTGGGTAACATTTAAAATTCGGCTATTCATTATTTTTATCCACTCTTTTGCCGTGATTAACTGTGAGTTGAAACTGTTAATTAAAACCACCATATTATAATATATATATATATATATATATTAAAAAAAATGAATTAGTAATTCCTCAAGCGCAGCCACGTGGCTCAAAAGCCAGTTTCAAGTTTCGACTCTGTGCGGGTAGAGTATCTCGCTTGGGGCATTGCTGTCGAGGATCCATTTTAAGCTGCTTAGCTTAGGTCCGACGCATGGATCAAAGTCGAATCCCACGTACAAGACAAGAAAATTGAAGAGTCGCTTTAGCCCATCCTTAACCATATATCGCCTTCTCCCACGCAAGCAATCCACCAACTTCTTCCCTTTTCGTTCCTTTCCTTTCTTACTATATGTATATATATATCATAACAAACCCATAGCAAAAATCATATCCCACCCAACTTTGTATTTCCACATTCAAAAGTTTCCAATGACAATCATTCCCCTTCAGATTTTTTTGGTGGGCCTCTTCTTCGCAGAAGCAGAAGCTATTGGCCGAGCTGATTTCCCAGATGGCTTCGTCTTCGGAACTGCTTCCTCTGCTTACCAGGTTCGTATTGGATAGCATTGACAAATACGAATGCTCTGTTTTGGTAGCATTTGCGTCAGGCGACCAGTTGAATTGCTAGCAGTGAGTGTAAAATGTGCTTGGACATATAACAGCTGAAGATTGCCTTTCACTCCATGCTACCCACCCCCCAATTCAATTGAGTTCTATTCATTTGCTATATGATCTTTACCCAATATAGATTTCAATAAACGAAGCAAAACAGGTTTTCTAGTGCCGCGATTCAGTCATATGGCGTATCCATGCATGTTTAAGTGCACGCTCTCTCTCTCTCTCTCTCTCTGAGATCATATTTATGAGGATTGATTGATTGGAATAAGCTAAAATGGAACAGTTTGAAGGAGCGGTGAGCGAAGGGAAGAAGGGAATGAGCATATGGGATACATTCGCAAGAAAACCAGGTCAGAATCTAAATGCATGATTGATGACTGACTGACGACAGGGCACATTAGCTTTTGGTGATGAATCTGTTTTCATATAAATTTGCAGGACGGATTTTGGACTTCAGCAACGCGGATACTGCGGTGGATCAGTACCATCGTTTCCAGGCGAGTTGCGGAGGTTCCCATCCTTTCCTTTCCGCTTAGTAACGAGAAAAATGAAAACCTATTCAAATTTTTTTTAAAATTATGATTTGACGTACGAACGACCCAATTTTATTAGTTATATTTCTAATCGTTCTTTCAAATCTTTTTATATAAAAGCATACCCATTTTATCTTTATCATTATCTTTATACTCAATATCACTTTTTTTTCCCATCAATTTTCAGCCCTTCATCTTTTTCCCACGTTTTTCTATCAAAAAGTACATATACTATTGCACATTTTGCATGCGCTTTACCAAGTTGTCGCAATACCAATCACACATCAAAACAGAATTTGGTAAGAACATCAGACAAGCATATTTATGCAATATTAAAGAAATACCAGCAAAAGTACAAAAGGGTCTTAATTAACATCAGAACAAGACTTCAAACCTCCACTCCAATAATACTTACAGGTGTTGCTTACTTGGATTGGCCTGTTTTGAAACGACAATATAATTATTGAATGGCTGCTACTTCATAAACAATATAATAAGGCTAGAGAGGTCTTTTTCTTCTTCTCCCTTCATTATTTTTTTTGTGCAAAATGTCCCTCGTATATATTCCTTACCCTCCCATACCATCCATCCGCTTTTTCCTTTCTTCATATTGGGTTAATTCCTCTTGAAAATTACTCAAGTTTTCATTAATGTGACGGAAATAAAAAATTCGTATATTAATAATGAGGAAAAATCTCTCTTCCAACAGGCTGATGTAGATTTGATGAAGAGCCTGGGAGTGGATGCTTATAGGTTCTCCATCTCATGGTCCCGAATCTTCCCAAGTAGGAACCAATTTCTTTTTAAATCGATGGTTAGAATTTAAATCTATTCCTGTGCTGTGTAGCAGGGGATGATGTCTTGCTTGTTCTGTGGCAGATGGTACTGGGGAACCCAATCCCGAAGGAATTCATTACTACAACTGTCTTATAGATGCTCTACTAGAAAAGGGTTTGATTCAAATAATTCTTTTCTTAAATCTCGAACACGCGCATGATAAAACCGGTTCGCAATCTCCTGCACTAGGGGTAGGCAGCGCTCCCTGCTCCCGGGCGCATATATTTATTTTTTAATTTATTTTTTAAATTTTTTCATAGAACTGTTAATCTAGGTGTAGTTAACATGTGTATAAATTTTTACCCTTTTTGGAGTATTTTAGATATTTATTTTTTATTTTTGGAAATCAGTGGCATTTTAGGTAATTTTAAATTACAAATATGCCACTGATTTTCAAAAATCAAAACTAAACATCTAAAATATTCAAAAAATGGTAAAAATTTATACACATGTTAAATACACCTATATTAACATTTTTAAGAAAAAAATTCAAAAAAAAAAGAGGTGTGCACGCCCGGGAGCAGGGAGCGCTGCCTGCCCCCGGGTGCCAGAGATTGCGATCCGATAATACCTTGGTGGTAATTTCTTCATTAGATTCATGGATTACTGGTGGAGGTTTCAAAGATATTCGATTTCATCGTCATCAAGAAAAAAGATATTAGACTTCTGGCTGTCTGATTAAGAGAATAACATACAGAACGAATGGATATTTAGAGACTCCTTTATTTGGAACTTCTCAATACCAACCGTTTAACCATGACTGAAAGTAGATGCCCAGAAGAAAAGAGCAATTGTCTCGGGATTACATCATTTGGTTCTTCTTACGGTTTCATCCTATGAAAGCAATTTTAATGGGCGCCGAGTACAGCTTAGATTCTTTTATTGGACCAGTGGTCATCACCGGTAAGACTATGAGCCAATTGATGGATCCCAACTAAGGGTGGTATTTGAGAAGTGATGAAACTTTTGAATGAAAAGCTTTTTGTGTAAAAGTTATTAAAAAGAAATAAAATGATATGATAGAATAAGAGTATTAATAAGGAATGAAAATAATAAAGTTAACATAAATATATTAGTTGAATAAGAAGTTGCGTAAAAGTGATTGAAAAGTAGGATAATTTGTATATAAAAATATAAAAAAATAATTAAAAAATAGTAAAGAGTGAAAATTTTTATAGTGTATTTGTTTATATTAAAAGTTTTGAAACTAATACTTTTCAATATAAAACTTTTTACTCTTAACAACTATTCTATTTTTTAATTATTTTTTCATATTTTTCCATATAACTACCTTACTTTTCCCTTTTATAAAAAAAACTATCATATTTTTTAATTATTTATACACAATTACTTATACGAATCACCTATCTAATTCTCTTTACTCCTCAATATTATCTCTATTATATCACATTATTTTCTTTCATTTTATCAAAAAGTTTTATCACTTCATAAATGTTTAAAAGTTTTATAGGACAACAAACACACCCATATGGATTATTTCCCCACCCAATGTTTTCATGCATTCCTTAGTTTTCGTTTTTAATAATTTTTTGGTCTTTTCCTTCTTCCTTTAGGAATGCAACCATATGTTACTTTATATCATTGGGACCTTCCACAGGCTCTTGAGGATAGATATGATGGTTGGCTGAGCATTCAAATTATGTAAGTTGATGATATTTGAACTGATCCCAAGATAAATTTTAAAAAGAAAAAAATGGAAAAGAAAAGAAACCATGTGATGCATATCTCAGCCATCTATTGAAGAGACACACCCATTTCAAAAGTTCATTTTCCTAGTACCATCTTGATTAAATGGTGGTCTGAGGGATGCATGAATACTTAATCAGTCTGCCTTAATGTACGTTTTAATTCTTAATATGCAAACCCAAATTCAATTTTAATAAGAGCTTAACTGCATGGATTGAATCGCGCCTATTGACTTGGACAATTCCAATACGATCAAGCACTGAATGAGAATTGAATATGGGGAGATTTGGCAATGTCATGACTTCAAACAGGACTGACAGATTAGCCAAATCAAGCTTCCTTAAACTAGGGTTAGGACTTCCATAATGGTTTGCATTCTAGCAGAGATGATTTTGAGCTCTATGCTTATACATGCTTTCAAGCTTTTGGAGATCGAGTGAAGAACTGGATCACCTTCAATGAGCCTCACGGATTCTCTCTGCAAGGCTATGACACTGGTCTGCAAGCTCCAGGAAGATGTTCAATTTTAGGCCATATATTATGCAAGAAAGGACAATCAGCAAGCGAACCATATACAGTTGCCCATCATATACTCTTGTCTCATGCCGCTGCATTCCACGCATACAATCGTTATTTCAAGGTGACCTTTCTACCCGATTAGCAACTACGGTTCCATTTCAACTAAAACGGATGTGGACCTTGAGATAGAATGTGGAGACTGTTGGATGAGACTCAACTGGAGGTTATATTATAGAAATGCCACTATGGTGGTTATATGTTTGTGTTATAGAAGCCCAATGACTAACCAATTGTAGATGCAATCAGATTCCTTGTTGAATTATTCCAGGTTCAATTCTTGCTCATCCGAACATGGTGTTCATCCATGGTCTGATTCTTCATTTCAGGTGTAGTGGGTCTGCCTGTTGTGCCTGTCCATCCCAATTCTTAATGGATTCCAAATAAGAAAGAAGGGTTGGGGTTTGGTTGGATGTTCAGTTGAATTGACCATTATTATGGGATATACAAACTAGGCTTTACAAATTTGGTATGTGTTTTTATATGCTATGGATGACTCAGATCCTAAATGGGTCTTCAGGAATGCCAAGGTGGATCCATTGGAATATCCCTGGATGCCAAATGGTATGAACCAATTACAGATGCAAATGAAGACAAGGATGCTGCAGGTAGAGCCATGGACTTTGGGCTTGGATGGTATCTCTCTTACCTCATGATTTTCACAACAACTCGGTTCAATTCCAGTTTCATCCTTGCGTACAGTTTCACTGCCAAATTTTACTTATTAGCCCCTAGGGTTGTGCAGGTTTTCTTTCAAGTTTTAATTTTATTTTGCAATATCGGGCTTATGCAGTCATCAGATGATATATCCCTTAACTAATACAACATAAAATTCACTGTATGATAAGTAGATCTAATGTCTTACACTCCAGATGGGACATTAGACACAAGCAAATGACTTTTCATTGCATGTCTTATTATCAAAGATTGTACATAGGTGGTAACCCAGGCTAGTTGGGTCAGGTTCTTGGACCCAATTTTCTTGGGCAGATATCCTTATACAATGCGGAATCTTGTGGGGAGCAGATTGCCTAAGTTCACACTCGAAGAATCCAGATCCTTGATTGGTTCACTGGACTTTGTCGGCATCAATCATTACACCACATTATATGCGAGGAATGACAGAAGCAGAATTCGAAAGTTTGTATTGCAGGATGCATGGTCTGATGCTGCTGTTATTACAACCCGTAAGAACAAGAGATATCATATCATAGCCCTTCTCTTCATGTTCCAAAATCCAGTTGTATGAGGTCCTAATGCATCGTTCCTGAACATATTGATTGCAGCGTACCGACGTGGAGTGGCCATCGGAGAAACTGTAATATCACTGCTCTGTTCTTCTAAAGCTCACATCTTCAAAACACAAATACAACAATAATTTAGAAATATTGTGCTGCACGTTTCTTCTTCAGGCTGCATCAGGCTGGCTGCGGATCGTTCCTTGGGGTATTCGCAAGTTGACTAACTACATAAGGGAGAAGTACGAGAACCCAGTAGTGATCATAACTGAAAATGGTATTCTTCGACAGAATATATAATGGCTAAGGTCATGCTTGGATGCTTAATTGCTCCCGTGTCAATTAAAAAATACTGCTAACAAAGTAGCCAAAGCTATGTATTCTGATTTCATCAGTCTGGAACTTAAACTTGACCTGAACCCAGTTCATTATATTGATACGTATCTATTAATTAGCGTCCAAACATGTTGATTTATGTTCTAACTTCATTGCCCATTTCATGTAGCTATAAATTTTGGTTGCAGGAATGGATGATCCAAACAGCCCTTTCATGGACCAGCATAAGGCATTAAATGATGATAAGAGGATCAGATACCATAGGGACTACTTATCCAATTTATCAGCTGCAATCAGGTGTGTCAGGGCTCCCAAATCTCTATCATGCCATGGTTGTTGCTCAACTTAAATCCTTTGTTGCATAGCTGACAATTCAATTTCTGCAATAAAAATCTGAATTGCTACTAACCTTCAACTTTTCCGGAACGATTGATCGATTGGGTCATATCGAAACAAGATCATGGCTAGATATTAGTAATAGCTAGAATTTTTAGCTTGGCTTTTTTGGGTGGGTGGGTGGGCGGGCCATCAACCAAAAAATAATGGAGAAATAAATTCAATGCAGGGAGGACGGGTGCAATGTGAGTGGCTACTTCATTTGGTCTTTACTTGATAACTGGGAATGGAACATGGGCTACACCGTCCGATTCGGGCTATATTTCGTGGACTACAGGCACAACCTTACAAGGATCCCTAAGGCTTCTGTTCAATGGTTCAGATCATTTCTCAAGAAGAAAGATAATCATGATTGCTTGCCCATTTCCTATTAGTTCATTTTATGTAATTCACAGCCGAATTTACATGTTTGCGGCTGTGTCTGGCAACAAATCCTCCTCATATCTAGCTAATCTGCAAGGAGCTAGATGTCTTACATATCCAAAACTGAAATTTCAGTGCAGGATCATTCCTACAACCGATGATAATATAGTTGGATTGTGGCTCATGCAGGGTGCTGTCTTAGAAATTAAAATTTTTTGGACAGTATCTTAGATATTAATTAATACCATGCGGCTCATGCCATTTAGATTGAAGTATTAATGACGAACTTACTATAATTACCCAGTGTTTGTGGTGTCGTTATAGATTAAAGGTATGAAAACCCGGTTGCAACAGTTATGTATATAAATTATTATTAGAATTCATTAATGTATTAATTTTTTTCACGCTGTTTGTAGATATTGTACCATTTTTTGTGCTATAAAACAAAATAAGATTTGCGTACAACATTCATCATATGTTCCATCCCAAGGCATGCAATTATGCTGCGTAGCCGAGTTGAGGTGGCCCGCCAGGCAATAGTGCACATGAAAGAAAGTGCCCATAAGAAAAGCTAAAAAACAAAATAAGATTTGTATGTGCCATTCACCAGACATACCGTCCAAAGGCAATTATGCTGTGTAGGCCTGGTTGAGGCGCCAATAATGCACACGCAAACAAGTGCCCACCAGAAAAGCCATGACATATTGCTCAGTATCAGTGTATCAGCTTTTAATTTTGGCCGTTGGACCATCAACAGGACTTTTTCCAATGAACTGAGTTTTTCCATGGAAGGAAAATGGTAAATTTTAAGTGGAAAGCTACGTACTTTTGGGTTTACGGTTATGGGGACTTTTGCTTTCCTCCCAACCCTTATTTTAAGGCTCCAAACAGGTAATTGGTGTTGGACACATTGGTATGCACGTTCTTGAGCTTGATTAATGGGATTATTAGGAATTTGGATAAACGAAAAAGGTTCATGCAAAACGAGGGCTTTGTAATAAAAAGAGGTGTAATAGCCACCAGCTCTAGCAACTTTTGAGGCTGAAGTGATGTTTCAACCTTGTTAGAAATTTTAATAATTTTCTTTAATAATAAAAAAATAAAAATAAAAGTAATATTATTTTCATATTTGAAAGAACTCCAAAGATGCTCATTACATTGGACTAATTTTCAAATATATTATATTCATTTATTTTTGAAAATGTCAAATCCAACACCTACATTTGACAAATATTCCGGATAGAGGATTGGAACTCAGGTGAATACACCATTTTCCCTAGCCAACCGGCTCGCTCTGTTGGCGGTGTCCGTCTCAATTGATTAGCATAAATGTGGTAAAAAAAAAAGGCCTAAACCACATTAAATCAATTAAAAAGTACTCAAGTTGACGACTTTATATTAATTTAGTCAATGATGATTAATATTAACTTAATTTTTCTACTAACTAAATGATATTAAAGCTTTAAATAGCTCGCTAAATGATAAACATGCATGGTATAAAAATAAGCCTAAATTTGAAACTTACTCACTTTAGAAGCCAAAATCTAAAGTATGTTAAGCTCAATTTTATACTTGTTTTCTATTTATATTTATCATTTGAGTTAAATTCTTAAGGCTTGATTTTTAAAATTTTTTTCAAAAGACTCATTTGATTAGTTTAAAAACTAAGATTAATACTTAATATTTAGATTTGAAATAGAATACTCAGTTACTTTTTTCTTCTTAATGGAGTAAGGTTCAACTTTTAATTTCAGTGCTTGTTTATAACATTTACATTTATCTTTTTGGATACATATTTAAAGAAATGTTAAGGTGCAATCGACAACTCCCTAGTTACAGTGTTGGCCACTACAAATGGGCCCATTTCATGATGAAATCAAAATTTAATTAACTAACTAATTAAATCATTTTTAATTAATAAGTCAAGTCTCATCAAAATCAAAGATGTTTTTGGAGTCCGTACGAAAATGTGCAAAGTTAATGTAAGTAAATTATTTGATTTACATATAAATTTTAATTATATTTTAAAGTTTTATGATTTAAAACATCATTCATCGATAAATGATCCAATAGAGTATTATCATATTCTAATGCAACTACTAATGGATTAAATTATTCTATTCATAATTTTATGCATTTTTAAGTAGCAAGGGTCATCAAAGATTTGATTAGAATGATTTTTGGTCATATGTTAAAACAAAAGAATTTAAATAACATGATTGGTTAAATTTAAATTTTATCATCAATGTTTAACCGGTAGCACAATAACTAGGATATAGTTAGTTGCGCTCTAGCATGTCTCACATTTAAATATCAAATATAGTTAAAGTTTTTTTAATAGTTGATTTAGTTGTTCAAGTAACTAAAATGATTACTTAATATTTGAAACAGTCAACCAAGGCATAGTTGATGATATCACATAGTTTATACATGCATCTGGTACCATATTTAGACTAGAAGGGAGTAAATGGCCCTAGTAATATAACATAATAATAATAAAAAGAAACACAAGTAGTCACTAGGGTATATCCTGGTGGTAACACCTATAACTCGTTTTATTGAAAATTGTCAAAATTTCTTATGATTTAAGTATAATACAAATTAAGGTAGTTATAAAATATATATACATAAAAAATAGCTTATCATTGATTTTGGAATATCGGTGGAATGTTATATGCCTACTAGTATAATAGGATTTTCTATGTCAGGCAACATATGGGTGAGGCCAATAGAACTTTAATTTTCTGTTTTTAGCCAATATGTAAGTCCCACTAAAATCAGTTATATTTTTTAAATTATTTTACTTTTTTTAACTTTTGAAAATAAAAAATGAATATGGATTTGCATGCGTATATCCATACCATTTTTTTTTTTTTAAGAATTGGAAATTGTTAAAGAATTTTAAAAATGAAAATTTGACTTTGATAACCGAACTTGCTGGGGCTTATGTACCCATGAAAAGTGAAAACATTAAAAAATAAAAAGCTCATGTATTGTTATTAAAAATTTGTTTAGTTTAAATGAAAAAAATTAATTTAAGTAGAAGTTTTAAAATATTTTTTATTTTCGAAAGGGATAATTTAATTTTCAAGAATTTGGGGGGCAATTGCCCCGTATATGTGTTTTTTCAGTAGGGATTAGCAGGGCATTGTGATAATTCCAGGCCAAAATGTTATGGCCCATGGGGTTGCGCTGAACGGACCGGACCCGTGAAGTTATCGGGATTCGTTTCAATTCAATGCATCAGGATGCAAAACTTTATCTTTAAAATATTTTTTTGAAATTTTTTTATAAGATTGTTAACCTAATTATATGTAACTTATGTATTAAATTTTACTATTTTTAGAGATATATATTTTTTATTTTTTAAAAGTAGGGGTATTTTAGTCACTTAACAGGGCTAAAGTATCCTTATTTTAAAAAAAATAAAAATATACATATATTCAAAAATGATAAAATTTGGCTTATAAATTAAATACACCTAAATTAATAATCTTATAAAAAATTTCATAAAAATATATTAAAAAAGAAATTTTGCACCCCTAATGGATTGAAATATTCTCTGAAGTTATCCGCCGCAAATATGAGATATGAAGGTTTAAAAAAAAAAAAAAAGGCAAAGTTTGCAAACTCCAAGAAGGGAGATCTTATTGAGGCTAGATGCTGAAAGATTAAAAGAGTGGAGGATGTGCTAAACATATAGGGGCTGGCAATTTTATTTGGTATCAGATGCAGTTCGGAAATGTAAGTTCTGAAGCTGATTTTAGAATCTGACTTAGGCATTTTGATGAGTCTGATAACTGATGAATGCAAAATACTATCCAACGTTGCAAATAAAGTTTTCGAGATCTAATCATATGTTTCCGTTTTTGAATATGTTGTTTTTACCCACGTGTTAAGGGGCGGACACTAATGTGCACGTTCTATAGTTGATAGCTTAATCTGCTGAAAAAACATTGTAAATTTTTTGTCTTCGGATTGTTCCCAAGGGAAGTGAATATATACGTACTTCTCATTAAAAAATGGAAGGAAACCGCTGTGAATGGGAACTCCCTAGAAAAATATTATTTTAAAAATCTCACCATTGACATTATTTTATGGAAAATTTTTCCTTATAATACCCGTAACATTACAGAAATTTCCCCGGTGCCCCCAATATTTAACTTATAATTCCTCTCATGCCGTGGCTATCATTCTTACCCGTAACGGACGTCAACCGCACCGTCAAATGATGATTTTGCCCGAACAGCCTTCGTAATTTAAGATTCCAAAAAGAAATTCCAAATTTTGCTGCAACAACGATCAGTAATTTTTCCAAACGGAAAACTGTTGCGAGCACCCAATTCCGAACGTCTTTTCTACCTCTTTGCAATCTGCACATGGGGGGAGTGGCTTTCCAGATTCTCCTTGTAGTGGTTGACTGCTTGCGGTGGCTGAGGATCCTCTTGAGGCCATTGGTTGAAGCTCGCGGCATGGCCAGGAGGCAGTGATGGATGGGGATGATCGTCTTGCCAACGATCTAGGGGTGTAAATAGAGTCGGGTTCAACCCGAGCCCGCATCAACCCAGACCGATTTATACCATGGTTGGGTTGATATTTTGAAAATTCGGTTTTTGAAAATCGGGTTCAACCCGACCCGATTTTCAAAATCGGGTTGAGTCGGGTTAGGCGGGTCAGTCAACCCGACCCGAATCAACCCGATTTCATAATATATGTATTTAGATATGTTTATAAGATTGTATTTCATTCATGTTGTTTGGATATTTAAATAAAATTGTGTGGAGTTTGAAAATATGTCTGACAATTTGGTTGTGAAATATTGTTTGAATTTATTTGGTTTGGAAATATATTTGGTTAATTAGTTGTGAAATTATG
>JAXCLR010000081.1:18245952-18259387 GCA_035584095.1 Annona squamosa
GAGTAGGGAAGGTTTGCCCGAACCACTATAAATATTGTGTTCTATTTCCTTTTTACTGCTTTGCCTTAATAGCTCTCCATTTGTTTTCAAAAGGAGATTAATTTTTCAAAGGGTTAAGATTTTTGATTTACCAAAAGATTTTTAAAGAACCCAATTCACCCCTCCCCTCTTGGGTTCGGCCATCAACTCGGGACCAACAATAAGACCTTCAATCTTTACCTCCACATCATCTCTTCATCTTGTAATAACTCATTTATGATCATTTCATGTTTTCTAATATGTTGGTCTCTTTCATTTGTAGTTGCCCTTTTGTTCAGCTCTTGGAGTTTTTGTCGGTGTATTTGAATTTTCTTTTGAACATTTCCTTTACATTCGAATTCAATTTCATTAGATCTTCTCCACATCTTTATAATTTGCCCCTAACTTTATTGAAGCCTATACCTATTACATTTCTGTTGTCATAACAAACCCATTGGACCATTTATTTTACTTCTGAATTACATATGTGAATTTCGTGTATTATTATTTCGAGTCCCTCCTAGCATCTAGCTCCAATATTAGCATACAATGATCTTAGGCTGCCACATTTCAATGATAAACTTAAGCAAAACTAAAGCCTACCATCTAGTCCATACTAGCTAGACATCTATCTAACCATGCTTTAACCCTATTACGATGCAATTCACATGAATCAATAATATCCTTGAACATCTACATTTGCTTTTAGCTGTCCTACTACTACTCATATATTTTGAGATTCCAACTATCCTGTTGAAATCTCTCATAACTAACCACGAAAAATCTGGTATCGCATTTATACTCTCTGGCAAATTCTAAGATTCTTGCCTTCTATGAGCCTCCAGTTGCCCATAAAAACTTATTATCCTCCACTCTTTCCTGTCTTCCATCAATATCAATGAATTTATATGGTTGAAAAACTATAATTTTATGTCTATCACCCACTTCTTCACCGATAAAAGGGTTAGACCCCTCTTGCTACCATCACTATAACAACAAAATAGTTACCCATTTTAATTTTCCTACTTATTCCTTCCAATTTCTCTTGACTTTCTTTTTATTTCAAACAAAAATATAAAAAACAAATCTTTTCTATTAACCATGTCAAGAAAAGCATGAACTTATTGTTTGTAGGTTCTCTTTCAAGCAAATACAACCATTTTATCCTTGGTGGGGCTGAGGATTTATTTCATTCTCCAACTTACCATCTTTTGCACCCTCCTCTTGTTGATTTATTTTATTTAGGATTCCCTATTATGTCCCATTAGATCTCTCCTCCATCTCATCCTCCAACCCTTCTTCTTAATTTTTTTGTAAACTATCCTTTCTTCCATGAAGTAATACTCCATCCCCAATCCTTATCTCCCTTTTGTTCCCTCTTCTGTTTGAAACTGATTATAATCTTCACACTTGTGATACCTGTTCTACATCTCTCTATTCAACATTTTGAAATTATTCATTTCCAAACAACTCCATTTCTCCTTCGTTATCATTTAATCTTCAATTTTTTCTAGTTCTTTCCTTTTCTCTCAAACAGATTTCTCTTCTACATTTTTCAATTCTTTCAATGAATTCTTATTTATCTCCTTTTGTAATGGCCTGAACTAAAAATCAAGGCTTTGCCTAAATTTTCGGTCCAAGTCATTTTAAAACTCCAGGATCTTTCTACGCGATGATTAAACCATCTCATTTAAGCAATAAGAAATAAACTTGCATTATTACATCCAAGTCCATAGAGTTATTACAAACGTGTCTACTTCAATAAATTCTTTACATCCAAGTCAAGCCACTCATTACATAGAAAGAAATAAATGAAAAGATTTATTCATTAGCACGCCACCACCATCTCATTGGCCACTATTCACGGGATCATCTGAGAGTCAAAGGAAAAAGAGATAAGTTCACAAGAACTTAGTAAGTAGGATTATGCCCTGCAATTAAGATCATAAGAACACATCATCTTCACTCAATTGCTCAACTTTTAGAGTCTTTAATACATCTTATATGTCATCATCTCTTCCTAGAAGTACTCAACTTAAAATTTGGGGACTACCCTAAGGATTTAAAATCTTAAATCCTTTAGGATACTCCTTTATCCTCAAAACTCAAACTTCTAGGCATCATTTGGCTAATTTAGCCCTTCCATTGAACTCAAAATGTCCAAATTCATAGGAAATGACCCCTAGATCACTCAAATTGGACATCTAGAGCTCAATTTACATTAATTTGAAGATGGACACACCAAACGGTGCCATGTGTCCCTCGCCGCCGGTGGTCCTGCTTGATTGGGCTTCTTGGTGGGCCGCGCTCTGGGCTTTATTGCCTAGGCTCTTGCCTGGGTATCATCTCTGAGCTCTAAGCCATGGGTTGGCTTACTGGATCCTTCTTCTGAGGCCCATTGCAACAGTTGGGCTCGTCTGCATCTGGGCTCAGCTTGGATTCAGCCCACTCCCTGAAGCCCGTACCATCTCCTGAAAATTTACAGATTCTCTTGTTATCTTCTGATTTTTATAGAAACTCCTTGACAGCTTATGATTTTCAGAAAAACCATTAGGCAGAATTGTAAAATATCCAAAAACTCGAAAATAGGCAGTAACATCCATTTTTTTCCATCCGGCCATTTATACAAGATATATATAATAATATTTTAATATTATTTTTGTATATATATCTCCCTTAAACATCTTAAATGTATTAAAAATTCATCCCATTAATAATTTGGCTAACATATTTAATTTTAGGTCATCCAAGCATAACATAACATACATAATTTTACTCATTAATTTATTTTACTCAAATAAATTATAATTATGTTATTATGCTTTTCATCTTGCCCAAAATTACCTTTATGTTATACATCATCAAAATTATTGATAAATCCTCACATAATTAATTTAATGTAAATAATACATTTCTCAAATAATTATGTGGCATCTATTCCATGTGCAATTAAGCATATAATATCTCATATCATCCCAGTATGATTAATGGCTAAAAGAAAAATCACATATTAGTAAAACCACTAAATAATTATGTGATAAATCCTCATTAAATTATGCCATAATTAAAGGCTAATGAGACAAAATCCCTCTTACTTTAAAGAAGAAAATGAAATGGATCGCTTGAACGGATTGGATCGGCCTTTTCTTTTCTCCTGCGGCAGCGTTCCTCCTCTTTTATCTCTATCGAGTACCCAAGTCGTTTATTTATAGCTCACCGGAGGATTCATCGGAGGATTTTCCACTCGAAATCCGATTTCAATTCAAATTTGAATTTCAAGTTCACCGATCACAATCCAATCTCAAATCCATTTCAAATTTGAATTTCAAGATCCCTGATCGCAATCCGATCTTAAATCAAATTTTAAATTCGAATTTCAAACTGGTGAGGCTCACAGAGTCCAAAAAGGCAAAATACATCATTTATACACTCTTTGAAACTTGAACTCGAGACCTCTTCTACCAAAAACCAACACTTTAATCGCTTAAGCACCTTGGGCTGTTGAATTAAATACTCGCGATATTTTATATAACTCAACCCATCATTCTAAGTGGGTTTATTTAAGTCTAGCCCAATAACCTTTCACTTATTTTTGGCTCATTGCTTGGTCAAATGATTAATGGTCAGGATGCCACATCAGTGGACACATCATCAGTTGAATAGTCAACTCATCATTTTTTCATAATTATTACATTATTTGACAAGAATCCAAGCACAACATGAGTAACATGGCCACAGACTCACAACAAATTTAGGCACGTTGTGATGCTCGTGCAATGTAATAGGAACCACGAAGATCATAACAGAGTGCCAGGGCATAAAAGAAAGCGGCTATAGCTACAGGGAAGATCATAAACGAGTTCTAGGGCATAATTCTTGCTCGAAGGATGCAAGGGATCCAACCTGGATACTAGTTCAAAAGCTGAGAACTTTATTAGCACCGGCATCACTTCGGTAGTACAAAAGCTGAGAATTTTACCAACAGGGCCATGCCCATGCCGACACCATTTAAAATGGAAAAATCTTTTTTAAACTTTCGAAGAAAAATTCCAATACGAAAATGTGTATGCGTGCTGTTGCTTCCCATTTGGGCCCATTTGGCAAATTGCATTTAAAATTATTTGTTAATTTAACCACCACAACAGGCTTCATTGATATAAAATATTTATGTAGGTCTCATTTAGTAGAAGTGATAAAAATATAAAATTGTTGCAATAAAATTATTTAATTTATATATTTATTTTTAAAAATATTTATTTTAAACATATATCATGATTTTACACATTTATAAATAAGATCCATATACAGTGAAATTTAAAAAATAAAAAATTTTCAAAATATTAGAAATGATGTTAAAGATAATGGATAGAGCAGAGTTTCTATCAAACATCAAAATTTTAAAAATGGAAAAAATTACATGAAAAGAAAATTTCATATAAGTGGCATCGAATATTAAATATAGGGTGCGTTTGGCAATCCACAAAAAATTTCAAGTTAAAATTTTTCAATAAAAAACTTTTCACTCTTCATAACTATCATATTTTTTAATTATTTTTTCACATTTTTCTATACAACTACTCTACTTTTTAATTATTTCTACACAACTATCTACACAACTAACCTATCTATTTTAACTTTATCCTCTTTACTACTTATTATTATCCTTATCATATTACATCATTTGACAAATTTTACTCTTCAAAATTTTTTATAAAAAATTTTATTCATTACCGACCACACTTTTTAACTTCTACAAGAAGGTTATGCATAATATGGTACCAGCAAATGACTGGGCTATGTAGTAGCCACAGTTGACAGTACCTTACTAATTTTTCACGACGAACACTAGAGTGGCATGTGGTGAGTTATAATTGATGTCATTTTAAACGCCATTGTGTCCACCGAAGCTTACCATCAAAATGAGATTTTCTGCCGTCCATCTATTAATAGCCTCATGCGCAATTGTTATGAAGAAATACCATCAGGTACAACTGGACAAGCCGAAACGGGATTCTGAAGAGCACATCGTTTCTTTTCCTATTATAGAGCACGTTCGAAGCTTCAGGCGTGCTTGGAAAGTAATAAAATTTCAGTAAATGTTTGTTTTGTAATTTTTTTTAAAATAAAAAATAATATGATATAATATGATAATACTAACGAGTAAAGAGAATAAAATTAAAATAAATAAGTCGGTAATAAGAGTAATTATGTAGAAATGATTGAAAATTTTGATAGTTATATAGGTTAATATGAAGAAATAGCCAAAAAATAAAATAATTGCAGATATAAAAGAGTTTTAGTTTAAAAAGTTTTCAGTATAAACAAGTTGACCTTGAATTTTATGAGATGCAATGAAATTTTCCGACCCTCTATTTTTCAAGTTTTCATATTCAAGTGTGGTCACCCAAGGAGCTCTACATGGAATCAAACTTTACCCGCAGGGGCCCTAACTTACTCATATATTATTTGCAAATGACGCTCTCATTTTTATTCAGGCTGATGAGCAAGATATTAGGAAGTTTATGGATATCCTCAATCTATACTCTGTTTCCTCGGGCCAGATGGCCAATGTGGACAAAACTTTGGTTTTCTTCAACTCGAATATGAACAACCATGCTTGGGGGGTGATGTCTAATCTGCTGAGATCCTCGAGATAGGAATTCCATCACTACCTTGGCCTCCCAGCGTGGCTTCGGACATCCAAAAAAGGGATGTTCAAGGGCATCAAAGAGCGCATATGACAAAAAATTCAAAGGTAGAAGAGCCGGTTACTATCTTGGGAAGGGAAAGAGGTATTAATCAAAGTTGTTGCTCAAGCAATTCTTTCGTATACCATAAGTATTTTCTTGCTACACAGGTCTTTTTGTCAGGTAATTAATGGAATGCTGAGCAAATTTTGGTAGGGTGAACAGGGGGGCAAACGGAAGATGAGCTGGGTAGCATGGAAGGAGACATGTAAGCCTAAGCGGGTGGGAGGGCCAGGATTCGAAGATATTCACATTTTAAGCACGCCCTTCTTGCAAAACAGGTATGGAGGTTAACATCCTGCACCACCTCCTTCTGCCACAAGGTCCTTAAAGCCAGATACTTTTCAAACTTTGATATTTGGAGCTATAATGCGAAGCCATCTGACTCTTACACTTGGAAGAGCATTTTAAAGGCACGAGATGTAATTCAAACTGGGTGCAAATGGAGAATTGGCGATGGGAAAGGGTTAGGTTCTTTAAGGATGTATGGCTTGACTCTAGGGTGGGAAAGGCGGGACCCCTTCCGCTATCTATCCCGGAGGATGTGAAGGTCGGCTACTTCATCAATGAAGATACAAAAGCATAGAACAAAGACCAGGTAGTGGCTGCTGTGGGAGAGGTCAGATGGTAAGCCATAAGCCTCATTCCCCTTCCTCTTAGTGCAGAAAAGGATAGCATCTTTTGAAAGCATGAACCAAATGGACACTTCTCGGTCAAGTCAGCAAATAGGCTCCTCAACTTGGATATTGACAACCCACTTCTCTTAGGCTGTTACAGGGCCATTTGGAGGACAAAACTCCCTAGTAAGGTGGTAATTTTTGAATGATAACTTCTCAAGAATGCTCTCCCAACTTTGCAGAACCTAATTCATAGGGTCGTTGCAGTGGACCCTTTATGTGTACTATGCAAGAGGGAGGTTGAGGATGCTGATCACCTATTTCTGGGATGTGTATGTACAAAAAGGAAATGCTGGAAAGCTGCAAGATTGAACACCCAAGCATCTTTCGTGCAGGAAATTTTAAGAACCTTATCCTGCAAGAACAGGCCCGATGATCTGGCTTTCTTCATCTTGTGCAGTTGGCAGGTGTGGTTTTTGCGGAACAAGTTCAAGGAGGAGGGTACCCAACCGGCTTTCGCTGATACCTTAGCATGGTGTTGGGAGTTTCTTGAGCAACTTCGGAGAGCCAAACTTCTTAGCCAGGCGAGTGCTATGGGCCAACCCCTTGTGCCTAGATGGACCAAACCACCTGCTGGAGTCTTCAAGATAAATGTGGATGCTCGATGTATTGGGGATAGGGCAGCCATGGGCCTTACTGCTGTCATCAGGGACTCTCATGGTTACTTTATTGCTACTAAAGGTTGGAGACGAACTAGTGTGGTGGAGCCACTGCTTATGGAAGCAAATGCATTCCTTCTGAGAATCAAGTGGGCCTTCTAACTCAATCTCAGATAAGTACAGGTTGAATCTGATTCTCTTCTTCTTTGCACCTATCTGTCTAACGATTGCCCGATCTCCTCCTAGTGAGTTTTGTCATTGCCGAGATTAGGACTATTTTCAATGTTAATGCCCACCTTTCGATTCACCATGTTTTAAGGCAAGGAAAGACGGTTGTTCATTCTTTAGCCGACCTGGTTTCTGTTTCTTTTTTGGACCATCAAACTTGGCAAGGAAACCCCTAAGCCATATTTGGAAAAATTTGTATAGACAATTTTTTGATAATAAATTATTCGAATTATTCTATTCCGAACCCCTTTCACATTGAAAGGGGATCATGGTAGAGTCATTCCTTTTTCATCAGAAAAAAAATCTACTCCTTTCTTGCGTGAGGATGTTATCAATGGAATCGGATTTTTGTAAGGATACGGACGAATGATGAAGAGAGGTACGTGGTTGTCGATCAAGAAATAATAAATTGCACGTGTATTTATATAGTTTGGGGCACACATTGCACTCATATCGTGACTTTTAAATAAATTGCAGTTTTACTTGAAATTTTGAGCGTATCACCTCCACTGGGGGTAGGTTTCTGGGCATTAAAATTTTTTTAAATAACAGAAATGTCCTTATGAATAATTTTTTTGGTACTTTAAAGTTATTTTTATGATAATATTGAAAAATTAATTTTTAAAATTATTTATCGTGAGAAATTTCAAAATACCATTGAAACAAAACTAATCTATTAATACGAGGAATATTTTTAAAAATAAATTTCTTATAGTTTAAAAGTATTTTCTTGTATGTTTTATGAAGATATGTATTCAATTGCTTATTGTTTTTATTATTTAAATATTTTATCACATATTTTATTATTTAATAATACGCCTTGCAATAATTTTTATAATTAAATAATAATTTTATTTGTCATAATTTTAATAAATTTTAACACCTATTAACATTGATAAGTCTCAAAATTTTCATATAAATTCATATTAAATTTACACAATTAGGTATAAAAATGTTAATTAAATATAGATTTTACGTGAAATTTCACAAAAACTATATTTTCCATGAAATCTTTAATTTTGCTATAAAATAGGTCATTTTTATAATATTTTTGAAAATATAAAAATATGAAGAGAATTACATATGTTAAGAGGAATTAAAAATTAATTTTAAAAATATGTATTAACCTATTAATATAATTTGGACAAATTTATAAAATGGTTAAATGAGATAAATTGTATATATAATTATCAATGTATTTTAAAACATGGTTTAAAGTGGACTATTATGTCATCTGAATAAAAAATGACAAAATAAGAATTACATACATAAATGAATTCAAAAGAGTCCAAAATGAAACTTATGAAACATTTATAAATTTTTAAAATTATCTAGGAGAAAATGTATAGTGCTATAATGTTTGAATTTGGAATTTTTATTTTGCATATGTACAGGTGACTATGCACCATCAGACCACAAGTTAAGGTGCTCCATCTTCCCCAATCCGTCCCCAATCCAAGCGGCCACTGAAATCGACACAGATTCCAAGCTTCCGACCAAGTGCAGCAGCTATCCTCCTCACCAGTCAACAGCAGCCTATCACCTTCTCACCCGGCCAGCAAACTTCGGCAATGGAGGCAGCACCAAGCAACTCCCTCTTTCTTCCCAAATCCCAGCCTTTATTTCCAAATACTGACCATACCCACCCAAAACCCACCTGAACATATTCAACCGTGCCATTTTCCGGTAAACACCGAACATCAATAAACCAGCAGCAATTTCAGCACCGCCCCTGCTTGTCTCCCCATCTTCTACAACCGCGGCACCGAAAAATCCGAGCCAGCTGTTCGCACAATCCAAGCAGCCGAACAGCAGCCATGGCTCTCCACCGAATCGCCTAACCTGACTCACGGCAGCACGTCCATCAATCCCTAGCAGCAAGCAAGGAGTGACCGTCCAAAACAGCCTCTGTATCTTTGATTCAAGCACCGATAGCAGAGCCGAATAGCATCCCATCTGCCCAAGTTCAGCACTCAATCCACGATCCCTGCAACTGGCCAGAAAATCCCACAACCCATCAATCCATCTCAAAGCCACAAACCCATTTTCTCCTCTTCACCGAACAGCAACAGCCATGAACCACCTTCCCCTCCACCGACAGCAAAAGACGGTAGCTAACAGTAGAAAACCGTCCCAATCTAACGGCTGCCTATTCCATGTTTTCGGCCAGCTTTGATGCAATCCGCAACCCATCTTCCAGCCCATTCTCAATTGCCCAACCTCCATCTTAGCAACTTCCTACAAAAACCCATTTAGTAACAGCAAGAATCTCTGATTCAAGCAATCGGCAGTTGCATCCCGCCACTAATTCATCCCAAACCGACACTCTGTACATCCGTGATCAAGGGTGCGTTTTTTCGGTCAAAAAATTAAAACTTTTCAATCTTAAACTTTTCAATCTTCATAATTATTCTATTTTTTAATTATTTTTTTACATTTTTCTATATAAACTATCCTACTTTTCAATCATTTTTATATAACTATCCATACAACTAACCTATCTATTTTAACTTTATTCTCTTTACTACTTATCATTACTCCTATTATATCATATCACTTTCTATTGATTTGACAATTTTTACTCTAAAATTTTTTCATCAAAAGTTTACCTCCAACCAAACACACCCCAAGGCAATTATGAATTAGAACTACCGGCCGTCTTAAAATTCCATGAAGAAAAATCCAAACAGCAAGATCTAGTAGCATGTCACAATAGCAGAATCATGGTGGGTTCATCATCATCAGTTGTGACAAAACAGAAGGCAGCAGGAAGGAGCAAATGAAAAGGGTAGCTACACTAACTTTCAAAATGAGAACCCCAACTCGGGTTCAGTGTTTGCCCAAAGAGGTGCCCCACAAGCTAAAAGGGGAGCTTGATCGCCTACTCCCGGGAGCAGGCAACGTTTCCTGCTCTTGGGAGCTTATACCCATTTTTTAAGTTTTTTTTGAAATTTTTTTTTATAAAAATGTTAATCCAGGTGTATTCAACATGTTTATAAGTTTTTATCATTTTTGGAGTATTTTAGATATTTATTTTTTATTTTTGAAAATCAGTGGCATTTTAAGTAATTTTTTTTGTTAAATACACATAAATTAACACTATTTAAGAGAAATTTTCAAAAAAAAAAAAATAAAAAAAAATGAGTATAAGCTTCCAGGAGTAGGCGATCAGGCTCCCATAAAAGGAGACCCCTTGAGACCCCAAACGCAACAACCCTCTCCAATGGGTGGGATTAGGAGTATAACTTGGGTTGAGTTGAGTTGAAGCCCACTTTTACTTTTTTCCGACATGAGTACGAAAAACTAAACCTAAGAAACTCGATTTGTAAATATGATATGGTTATGGTTAAAATAAACCTGAGCCTAATTTTTTATTTATATATATTATAGTTTTTAAATATAGGAGTATTGTGGTCATTTTCATAGTTGAAGACGAACATAACACGCTAGTGTTTAAAAATAAAAAATATAAATTTTTTCAGAAATGATAAACTTGAATTATAGATTACATGCACCTTAATTAACATGTTTATAAAAACTAAAAAGCAAAAAAATATGTTAAACGGTTGGATGCACTTAAAGCCCAACTGCTGTCGGACACCGGGAATCATCCCTTTTTATTTTATTGATAACGATTTAGTACAACATGGCCCCTTTTTATTTTAGACATTCTTTCAAATATAAATCATTTATCATAATTATCCATATACATTTATTTATGATCTTCAAAAAGACATATATTTAAAACTTTTATACTTACTATATATATTGTTAAACAGATTAATAGACATGTAATATATTCACTATCAAAAAAAGCTAATTATTTAAAGAACATAAGCTTTCAATGAAATTATTTTACAGCATAATAAAACAAGTGGCTTAAATGAAATAAATAGTTTAGATTTGGAAAAAAAATTAAACTAAAAAGGAAAAAGATTATATGGAATCTCTATGTTGCCTAGTTCTGTTGAATCATTGATCGCCCTTGGGAAATCCATTTCATACATCAAATTCAAAATCAGGTAAAATCAACATAATAACATTATTTGATTTATTTATCAATTTCAGAAATTTTAATTTATTATCCAAACTATATGAAACATTTTTACATTTTTTCTTTATGCATAGATGATTTTATAAACTGTTATAATATTTAATACATTTGTGGCTAGATATAGTCATTTTTCATAATTTACTTTTCATTATATATTTTTAGTGTTTCAATTTGATATATATATATATATAGAGAGAGCCTTGATACATACAATTGTTTGGAGCCTTATTTTTCTTTTTTGAATTTTTCTTATTTCTATGTGATCCCACATGTAATCTTTATATACCAAAATTTATTATTTTTAATTTATATTTTAATAATTTGAAAACCAAAAAATTTCACTCCTCTTTTCTTGTTATATATTTTTAAAAAGTCAGTTGCCTAGACATATAACTTACCCAAGTTGCGTCTAGATGCAACGAATCGTGGCACTTGTATGAAATTCCATATATACATACATATGTTAGGATGAAATTGGGTAATGCTTCTTAAATGTTGGTGGTGATAAATGCTCCATTTTTTTGATGATTGAGTGCTATACGTAGGATGAGAGTCAGGAAAGGAATGATGGGTCCTATTTAGAGTTGTATATGAAAGAGAATGGCATCACATCTCCACTGGTAGCACGTGATCATGTCATGAAAAAGATTTCTCAGGAATGGAAAAAGCTCAACAAGGAATGCCTTTATTCAACTCTCTTCTCTCCATCTTTCAAAGAAGCCTGCCTCAACAACGCACGAATGGTGCAGATCATGTACAGCTATGATCAGAATGGACGCCTTCCAGCACTTGAAGGAATCATTAATTCATTGCTACAAGAAAAAGTTCTCATGTAAAACAGACAAATATCAATTAACTAATTAGAAAATAAAGATGGGAACAAAATAAGTTGGTAGAGTAGTCTGCCTAGGGGGTTGTGTGTAAGTGCTCACCGTTTCGGTAAATTTAGAAGTATTGTTAGCAATATATTAGTAAATTATAAGAAATTTATTAGAATATCTTGGAACAAAAGTGAAAAATATCCGTTAAGATGATTGTAAAATATCCATAAAAAAAAAGTGGGAACAAAACACTTAAATATATGTGGGTATTTACATATGTATGCAGCCATGAACATGGAAGGTGATATATTGTTACTGGAGTCAAAAGCCACATTGGTGTAAGGAGCTAGCCCTTGTCAATTATATTTTTAAAAATATCAAATAAAATCTAAAATTTAAATTTTGCCCCCAAACTATATCTTTAGTGAGTCCGCAAGTTCAGATGGATAGACGCAAGTAGATGTCCCTTTTTTGGTATCTACTAGCACAGCTGGTACTGTATTTCTTCCCGCTAAACGTGTCCTAGTCTAGTTGAGGTAGTGATTGCCGATCATAGAAAATATTAGCCGGTGGGGCATTACACTTGGTAATCCTCTTTAATCCGCGGTTCTCCAGGTATCGGGTCTGAGCTCAGGAAGCCCATATCATTCATCGATTCATTGATATAAATCGTGATATCTTCGATGTGCAAGGAACTTTGGCTATCCAACGGTGCAAGCCCAGCCCAACATATATTAATTCCACTTCTTGTAATTGATTATTGATTAATGACAAATTCCTCGGTGTTTATTTTGTTGCATGTTGGCTGCATTTCTTAATCTCAAGCATTCATGAAATTTTTTTAATCAGTATTATTCACGTAGTGATCTTATATTATAAATTAAGCACTTTCACATTCCTCACGTGAGAAAAATTTTTTATAAACACGTGCACTCTCAGGAAGTACAATTATAAATACTGAGGAATAAATTTTTTCACTCTCAACAATAGAAGATTCGAACCGCACACGTCCGTGATCTGAGTTGCCGGAGTTACTATCAGCCCACATGGTTGATGGCCTCAAGCATGAAAATATTGTGCTGACGGGAAATCACAGCCACCCATCAACTTCCAAGGTACATGCCGATACGCCTCCTGACCCTCTACAGCATCGGAGCGCAATTCGGTGCACTCAGCCTCAACGCACCCGGGTGCACTGCACCTATTTTTTTTATTTTTTTTTGAAATTTTTTTCATACAATGGTTAATCTAGGTTTATTTAACATATGTATCAATTTTTACTATTTTTGGA
>JAXCLR010000081.1:18267016-18278636 GCA_035584095.1 Annona squamosa
GTGAAATCCTAGACCTTAGATACTCGCATTCTAATTTTCTCTGCTCATTATAATTTGAAATTTTCTCATCCCATTTTGTTTATTTTATTTCCCTTTTATTTACTGCATTTCTTCTCACTTTTCTATTTTATTTGCTATATTCTCTCCATAACCGACATGAAAGCGTTTAAAAGAAAAATTTATAGTCTTGAATTCCCTGTAGATCGATAATTTATATACTACAATCTACGACCCGTACACATGCGGTGAGATTGCGAACAATAAGTACTCGACCAGTCTTCCTTAATGCATGTGTTTTAATTCCTAATATGCAAGCCTAAATTCAATTGTAACCGGTGCATACCGACATGGATAGAATCTCGCGTATTGATTCGGGAGTGTCTGGTAATAAATAAAACTTTTCACCTAAAATTTTTTTTATTTAAAACTTTTCGTTCTTTACAACTATTCTATTTTTTAATTATTTCTTTACATTTTTCTATACAAATTACAATATTTATCAATTATTTTTACGCAATTATTTATACAATTAATATATCTATTTTAATATTATTCTTTTTACTCATCACTGTTACCATGTCATATCATATTATTTTCTATTGATTTAACAACTTTTACACCAAAGACTTTTTATATAAAAGTTTTATCACTTTTCAAATACACCCTTAGACAATTCCAATACGGTCAAGCAATGAGTAAGAATTGAAAATGAGCAGTGTCATGACTTCAAATAGGACTAACTGAGTAACAAAATCGAGCTTAAGCCAAGTGTAATGGTTTTGTATTCTAGTAGAGATGATTTTGAGCGCTATGCATATGACTACTTGCGAGCTTTTAGAGATCAAGTGAAGTACTGGATCACCCTCGATGAGCCTCATGAATTCTTTCTACAAGGCTATCACACTAGTCTACAAACTCTGAGAAAATCCTAGCCTAACAACATTGTAGGTAAGGCAGGAGGGACCCATAGTTGAGCTGGTGGCATCTAGCGGACCCAAGTGCAAATCAAAAGGGTCATCTTTCATCAAGCTGTGAGAAGTGCACACCAAGTTGCACACAACGTTGCCAAATTCGCAACTGGAAATATAGTAGAGAAACTTTTATATGGTGAGGCAAGTTGTGCATTTAAATTTTGGACACTATAAAGAGAATTTTCCTAGAAACTCTTCACTTTTCAGGGGGCATTTCTAAAAATCCCAATTTTCAAGAGAAAATTATAAAAACTCTTATTTTAGAGGACTAATTGTAAAATATCCTTTGGACGAGCCTTTATGTTTGTTTTGTTGTGTTGTCTATCTAGAAAAATGTTTATAGTAAAAAAAGAAAGCAAATTGCATCAAGTCATGTATTTTAACAAACTTAGACAAGAACACAGAGCTTAAAGGTTTGTTTGGGAATGTGGAATGAGAAAAAATAGTAAAATGTGGCAAAAAGTGAAAAGAAAATATTTTAAAAATTATGTGATTAATAGGACATGATAGGCATAAAGTTGGAATAAATAAGGATTGTAAGGATAGTTGGCAAAAGAAACGATTAAAATATAAGGGTAAAAATGAAAATATAGAGATTATTTAAGCCATGAGTGATATTAAAATCGGTGTCGCGAACAAATTACCTTCTTTACAGCATAACAGTTCCTCCGGACCAGTGGGCGCCCTGCACTTGTGTGGTGGGGCCGTGGGGGTTGCTGCCAAATGCCGTCTAATCTTTCGACTTTTTCTTTTGTGAGGGCTGGGGATCTTTGAAATTTTAAGACGCTTGTCTTACAACCTTCACCCATCTCCATCAGCGAGGTACGCTCACGTGGGCACTGGATAGCAACTCTTTGAATCGTGAAAAATGGTCTCACCCCATTTGAAAGAAAAATACCGTATAAAACATTCTTCTAACATTTTTAATCCCCAAATTTTTTTTTTATAAGAATATACCCATGAATTGATCTGAGTGATTTTAACAACTCGTATAATGCTTTATTTTATCACGATAGAATAAATAATATTAAACAAAGGTTCTGTTTAACGATATAACGGCTGTCGTTTGTAGCCAAACTAGCAGATTGACGACATAACGGCTGAACATTATTAAAAGCGCCTGCAAGTCAAAAGTGCTTACAATGAAATACGCTCGTTCCATTCTTTTCTGAAATTTCTCCTCCGTTGGCGTTTCCGAGAAACGTGTTTTACATTTTTGAAAAAACGTCAGCGTCACTTTCGCCCGTCGAAGGTAATGGCGGCGATTTAAAATATCTGGGCGTCGAAAGTAGTTTCTGCGGTAGTCCGCAGGTGAACGGGCAACGTATTTGCATGCGTTGTGAATAACGCTGCCTGTCACTGGAGCCGGAATTCTGAAAACGCACGGGACTTACAGCATGACTGATTACCTGGAAGGGTTTTTACTGAAACATCCCGCGTGAAAAGTTTTACGCGACCCTTATATTTAAAAAATTTATTAAGAAAGTATTTAGAAATGGATAAAACTTTTGATGAAAAGTTTTGAAAAGTAGAAGTTGTCAAATGATATGATATGATAGGGTAATAATGACTAATAAAGATGATAAAGTTAAAATAAATAGATTAGTTGTGTGTGTAGTTGTGTAAAAATGATTAAAAAATAAGGTAGTTGTATAGGAAATTGTGAAATAATAATTAAAAAATAAGATAGTTGTGGAGAGTGAAAAGTTTTAGATTGAAAAGTTTTAATTTGACATTTTTTTAACTATTGCTAAACATACCCTAAGAGTGTGTTTGAGAATTGATAAAACTTTTAATAAAAAGTTATAGAGAGTAGAAGTTGTCAAATAATGTAAAATAATAGGGGTAATGATGAGAAATAAATAAGATAAAATTAAAATAGATAGGTTAATTGTGTTGGTAGTTATGTAAAAATTATTGAAAAGTAGAATAATTGTATAGAAAAATGTAAAAAATTAATTAAAAAGTATGATAGTTGTGGAGAGTGAAAAGTTTTAAGCAAAGTTTGTTAATGTGTTAATATGGAAACTATAGCTTTCTCATGGGATTTGGTTTCTCAAGGCCAATGATTGCTTCATCAATTACACTATTTTTTTCGCTTTTATCCTTACATTTCAATTATTTTTTAATTCAACTATATACATCAAATCTATTTATTCCAATTATACCCCTATTATTTTCTATCAATCACAAATTTCTCAAAATATTATCTTTTTCATTTTCACCATTTCTCACAATATCATAATTTTACACATTACCAAACGTCTCCTTAGATTAAAAAGTTTTAACTTGACAATTTTTACTTATTATCAATCACAACCTTAAACTTCAAATACCACAGGTTGAATTTCTCATCATCATCAATGTGTTGCAAAAATAAAGGGCTTTGGTGATTGGACCAAAGCAAGCTAGTTGGAATAGTAATAAAATTTTTGGCCAAAAGCTATTAGAAATAAAAGTTGTAAAATAATACGATGTGATAAGGATAATAATGAAAAGTAAAATGAATAAAGTTAAAATAGATAAGTTAATTATAGGGGTAATTGTGTAGAAATAATTAAAAAGAACATTAATTATATAGAAAAATATGAATAAATGATTAAAAAATAAAATAATTATGGAAATTGAAAAGTTTTAAAATGTTATCTTAATTGCCAAATACACTTTTAATTTAAAATTGAATGCACTTTAAATTTTCTTCAAAATATTAAATAGGTTAAGTTACTTTTCAAAATTTGTGAGACCACTTCAATTATTTTTTATATCTTTATATATAATTATTCTACATTTCAATCATTTATACTGGTAGTCATTCAATTAATCTATCTATTTTAGCTTTATTATTTTTTAATCTAAATTATTACTCTTATCGTATCAAATTATTTTCTTATAATTAAAAATTTTTATACTAAAAATTTCTATGAAAAATTTTTATCACTTTCCAAACATACTTTTAAATATTTTTTAAGTAATAAAACACAACTTTAATTATTGAAGAAGATAAATTACTGCTTTTATAATACACTCGAATCTAAATTCGGTTCAAAAGTGTGGCCACATAATAAACTTTGAATTGGGTGATATCTATAAGATGGGACACACAAAACCAATCGCGCGCCGCCCAGGTGGCCTGGGACGTTGGCAGATAGGCTTCCCGACATGCACCTCATTGTATGAGAGTGTGACACTTATTTTTTTATTGTGTGGAAGCAGGGCATTAATGGGAGATTAGTCTCCCATGTAAAAGTTGGTGGGAGCATGTTATCTCCCATAGATGAAATCTTGTATTATCTAGAATTAATTGTAAATATGCCCTATGAATAATCTTAGTTTGGGTTAAGCATATATCTTGTTTAGTTATGTGGAAAAATTCATCTATAATACTTTTTTTGCTTTTTCATTATAAACTTGTTTATATAAGTATATTTAACATACAAACTAAGTTTTAAAATTTATTAGATATGCGTATATATTTTTTTGAAAATTTTAAATATCTATGTGTATATATGTATTTAAATTTCTATATTTAAAAAAATATATACACAAATTCAAAAATGGTAAAATTTAATTTATATATATTAAATATACTCAGATAAATAAATATGTGAAAAAAGTAAGAAAATATTATAAATAATTTTTTTAAACTGGACTAAGCAAGATAGTCGTTTTACTAAACTAAGAAGATCACTTATTAATATATACACCCCAAGAAAAAAAGAAGGAAGCACAAGGCCCACCAAAACCAGTTGAGCCTAAATGCATCCGAGTGCACCTATGTTTGGTACACCGAAAGTGCATTTAACTTATTTTTTATATTTCTGAATTTTTTTTACACAACTGTTGATATAAGTGTATTTAATATATATATATATATATTAACTTTTACCATTTTTAGAGATTTTTAAATAATTTTTGAATTTTTTAAAATTAAAAATTATAAAAATGTCACTAATTTTTAAAAAATCTAAAAAAATTTAAGAATCTCCAAAAATGGTAAAAATTAATATATATATTAAATATATTTAGATTAATAATTGAGTAAAAAATTTTAAAAAGTTAAATGCACCATGGTAGGTCACTTAGGTGTATTAAATAATGACACAAACAAATCACATCTTTAGTGTACTCAGGTGCAAAAACTCATCTTTTTTTAATTTTTTTATACAACTATTAATTTAAGCATATTTAACATGTGTATCGATTTTTATTATTTTTAAAAAATTTTAATTTTTTTTATTTTTAAAAATCAGTAACATTTTCGAAACATTTTTGTAATTCATAAATTTAGAGAATGCTACCGATTTTAAAAACTAAAAAAGCTAAAAGTATTTAAAATAGTAAAAATTAATATATATTAAATATACATAAATTAACAATTTTATTAAAAAAATTTTAAAAAATAAAAAAGATGAAATGCACCGAGGTCAGTCGGTCGCCCACAAAACAAAACGCGGGCGGAAAAGAAATATGGACAAGAACGCAATCACTGTCACAGGACACAGGTCACATCTTAACGTTGTCCTGCACGCGTCTGTATCCGTCTGCCCATGCTGAAAGCTATCGTCCTTTGCTGGGTGCAAGATGCTTTCAATGGCCTTGGCTATCAAGACGCGAATCTCTCGGGTTTGGTGACGGGTAAGCTGTCGAAATTTTAGGACGTGATGAAAATAGAAAAAAAAAAAAAAATTTTTTAAAAATCGTGTAATTAAAATGAAATGAGCAAAATAAATTTAAAATAAATAAATTTGTTAGAAGATAGTTATAGAAAAAATAATTAAAATATAAGAATTAAAGTGAAAAAATACAATGATTAATTATAAAACGATGGATCTCAAAAAGTATATTTACCATGATTTTCTATCCATGTTTTCCGTAAACATTACCAAAGGTGCGAGCATTGTTTCATCAGTCTTCCCTAACAAATACGACGTGACATCATATTTTACAAATCATATTCATTCACAACCCGTACAGTCGTGTGACATCTTGTAAAATACACCTATAGTCAGAAGATCAATTGTAAAATACTATCATTACCAAGGGGGATAGAAATAAGTGTTACGAAATTCCCATACTCGTGGGTTTCGAACCTCCAAAACGGCCACTGCCACCAATTGCCCCAGCGTAGTTGGCAGTAATGACTTACTTAAAGGATCTGAAAAAATCATAAATTTTTTAATATAAATGTATTTAATACATAAAATAAGTTTTACTAATTTTGGATGTGTATGTAATTTTTAAAGATTTTTAAATGTAGAAATATTTTAGCCATTTTTAAATTCAAAAATGATAAAACTTAATTTATGTATTAAATATGCTTAGATAAATAAGTGTGAAAAGAAAAATTTTAAATAGATTTTTTAAGGTGGGTTAAGTAAGCCATTACTTAGTCTGGACTAATAGAATCATTTCTCAAGCTTAATTTGCTTAATCTTTCCCTTTAAAAAATTGTAAAATTGTTTTAATGTAATAAAAATTGAGATAAATGTAAATATATAGGTAAAAAAAATGCCTTCAATGGAATGAGATTTTTTATGATATACGTAAGAAGACATGTTGTGATTCTAACCTAACATTGATAATGAGAAAAATATAATTTTTACTAATTGAAAAATGAAAGATTTATAAGAAAGAAGGAAACTAATATTAAGAATGGAAAAAACGAGGGGTGTTGCTTTGCTGCTGTATCATAACTGCATCTTAATCCACGAAGGCTATTTTTCTTTCTCCCCCGGAGATGTTTTGCATGAGCTTCGTCCATTTTATAAAGTATTATTTGCATGGATGCATTTACAAATGTGAAAAATTAACATACTAAAATAGTTTAATATTAAATATTAATTTTAAAAATTTTTTAGGTATGCCTACAAAGTTTGGCCGATAATACATACATCTATAAGTTAGCCAAAATTATAAATACACCCACAAGGTTTGCATAAAATTGCAATCATGTCTTTTTCGGTATGATATTGTTAGAATTTTCTATAGAATAACAAAAATACTCTTAAACATTTACAAGCATACCTTTTAACTTAAAAGGCTATTTTTGTTATTTTACAAAATATTCAAACGACATTATGACAGAAGAGACACACTTGTAATTATGGATGCAAGATTAAGGATATTCAGAAGCTAGATCTCAAAAAAAAAATTTCTTTTTGTTGTTTATTGGGTAATTTGCAAAAAATACTCCTTTAGTTTGATCATAATTATAAATATACTCACATAAATTCAAAAATTACAAATAACCTCATATAGTTTAGCCATATTGAAAATATACTCACACCGTTATGATATCCTTACTGCACCAATACAGTGTGGGTATATTACAAAGATATGCAAACTATGTAGATGTATTTTCAAAAACTAAATATGGTCACTTAATTTTTAAAATTGCAAATATACTCACATTATTTGCATGTTCTTGCAAATATGTCCACATTGTGATGGTGTAATAATAGTGACATAACAATGTAGGTATATTTGCAATTATGGCCAAGCTATGCCGTAATTATTTGTAATTTTTTAAACTATATAAATATATTTGCAATTATAGTCAAACTAAGTGAGTATATTTGGAAATCACCTGTTGTTTATTTATTTTCGATTACATATACAAAATAGTTGTACCGCAAATTTTGTGTAACAATGGATCATTTCTAATAATTTTTTATTTTTGTTTGGGTGTAGGATTGAGGACATCATTAAACTAAATCTCAAGAAAACTTTTTTGTTATTTATTATATTTGTATGAAAGTGTTATATGGCAAACGTTATGTAACAATCAAGTTTATTTGAATGAAATATATTTTCCTTTCATTGTATTGAATTATAATTTTTTATGTAGCCAAAACTTGTGGTCAAAAAACCTTTTATATAGTTAAATTTTTTATAAGTAAAACTTAGATACAACCTTGTTTTGCTGTGAATAAACTATAAATGAAGCCTAATTTCTTTACGATTAAAACCTAAATAAGAAAAAACTTGTTGCAAATAAACCTTAAATGTGGATTAAATTAGTTGCAAAGAATTTTTATGTAGATCAATTTTGTTAAAAAAAATCTTAAATATAGCTATATTTTACTACAAATACACCTTAAACGCAGCCTAATTTCACAGCAAATATAAATTAAATACAACGAAACTTCATTGCAAATAAATGTTAAAAGTGATCAATATTCGCTACATATAATTACTATAGCAGTGAATTTTAGGGGACATTTGGTATGGTGAAAAATTGTGGAATTGTGGGAAATAGAAAAGAAAATATTTTGAGAAATGCGTGATTGATAGAAAATTATAGAGATATAGTTGGAATAAATAAGTTTATCGTATGTCATTGGTAGGAAAATGACTGAAATTTAGGAGTAAAAGTGAAACAATAGTATGATCAATGGAATAATTATTGGCTTTGGATTATAAAATCCTACCATTTGCATCCCATTCCCACGCATGCTCATACCCAAGCATGGCCTTATTGTATAAGTTGAGTCTATATGTAGAAAATGCGAAAAAACAATAATTTGTAGCAAAAATTTTGCTATAAAAAGTCATTTTTCTTGTAATGAGAAAGGCACACATATATATATATATATATATTTTGACAATTGATAGAATTTTTAAAAGAGAAATTTTTAGTGTAATTTTTTTAAAAATTGAAAAAGTAATGTGATATAATAATGATAATGATGAGACATATAGAAAATAAAATTAAAATAAATAGGGTCATTGTATTATAAGTTTTATCTTTTCATTTATTTGCTCTGTCGCAGATTTTTGCTCCCGCACTTTGTTTTAATTAGGAGTACAACTTCTGTAGGGTACCTATGGGTACTCACTGATCTGATCCTAATTTAGATAGACTAGAGTATAAAATATTATCCATGGGCATGTGTAGGGTCCAAATTATTATCCACTCCTTCAAATAAGGTATGAGTAGGAAAGACACATTGGGTACCAGGAACCAACCCGTATAGTATAGTTATATATATGTATACGATATATATTATGTAGATTGTGTTGTTTTTTGTTTGTGACATCTTGTGTACACACCCATTTTAATCAATCTTGGGCCTAGCTTGTGGACTTGTGTATTATAAAATAAGAAATTAGTTGGGTTTTTATGTCCTTGTTTTCCAAAATCCTTTTATAAATAAACTTGTCAATTGTGATTATAATATATTAATTGTTTTAATAAGTGGGTTGTGACAGCTTATACTTTATATTTATAACAATGTAGATAGTAACATATGTACTTGTGATTTTAAAATATAAACGAGTATTTCTTTATATTATTTAAAATAACATAGAAATGTTTTATAAAAAAAGACTATATTTGATTATTAAAGGAACCGATTTAGAACTAAAATCGGAACGGACCTTACGGGTAGGGTAGGGTGTACTAAGAAACAAATCTACATATGGATATGATAGGAAAGACATTTCACAAATATGATTCAAGTAGAATACACCATCACCAAAGCCAAACCGAACCGAATTGCTCCATTAGTTTTGATTAAGCAGTTCTTGTGCCAACGAGGTGGAGAAAGTTGATCAAGTTCGCCGCATTCTCCACCGGATGCAGGATCCTCTGGAATCTGGGGTGATGATCGATAGCTTGCAATGCCTTAGCTAGATCACCACTTCTTGCAAGAAATCCAAGACGTCCCCTCCTGGCAATACAGCAAACCCAATTCTTACAAGAATTTGTAGGATATGGTATTACGCTCCCGCCCGCTCCAAGGATTTTATGTATCGCCAGGTCGGTGTTTCGCGAGCCATGATCGATTAGGCCTTACTTACACTGACCTAAAAAACATATTTCTAAGTATTTTTTTTCATAAACATATTAAGCTTCATGTATTGAATATATAAATCAAGTTTTTCCAAATTTGAATATTTAACTATTTATTTTTTATTTTTAAAAACAATGGCATTCTCGTAATTTTCTGAGCTCCAAAATTACAAGAATGCCACTGTCTTTAAAAATAAAAATAAAAATTTAAAAATATCCAAAAATATAGTAAATTGTGATTTATATATTCAATGCGCCGAACTTAACATGTTTATGAAAAAATAAAAAGATACCTCAAAATGTGTTTTCTTAGGCCGTAGGCCGGCCTAACCGGATCTTATCTTATATTTTGCATTCTAAAATTAATAGTTTTACTAAAATTTCCCACCTCTAGAGCCCATGTATGGAGGTTTGAATGTTTTATTTTCAGGTAATTCGCCAGCCCAAAAATTAAACCGGTTTGGAACAGGGCGCCTATTGTTCAGCTGGAATGGTCCGCGTCTCTTGATACTGCCAAGTGCCTTTGCATCCCTCTCCCTTCCTTTGACTTTGGTTCCTCCCTGCATCCCATACAAAGGAACGCTCATTGTTCTGTTTATCTAGACTTCACCGAGTCGTAATCCGGATCCAACAAGATCAGCAACTAATTATGAAGTTCGCCGCTAATTACTATTTGTAACAAAAATTTTATTGCATAAAATAAATTCTACATATATTCACCAATTTTATCCTGAATTCACTTATATTTCTAAACTTTCAACATTCAAAATATATGCACATTTTTACCTACAACTCCGTTCATTCCCATGTTGTTAGGGATTTGCCAAATGAATTTTTTTTAATTTGATGCTAAATGAATTATTAACTTCAATAAAATGACAAATATGTCTAAGACCTAATATGATTATATAGCTAAAAATTGTCATGCTTGTGAATTTTTAATACTTTACAATTAAAAAATAATGTATTATTTGAATGTAAGTTTTTAGTTTTGAGCAAATCAACCTCAAATTGTATTAAAACCTTGGTGTATTTCATAGGGGCTAATGACCTTGATTCTTAACTAAGTGACTATGAGTGAAATTTTAAGCAAAATACATAAAAATATTTTAAACTTTTAAGTTTTCGAGTATAAGTTAAATTACGGGTAAATTTTGTGAACAGATATGAAATTTATTCCATTGCATAAAAAAATTTGTGCAAACTAGTGTGAACTATCTAGGCATCTAGGTTTTGAAAAATGATGACTTTTTAAATCTCCTTTAATAGCAAAACTATTAATTTTTTGCAATGAAGCTTATTGTGGGAAAAATCAAATTTCTTATAATGCGACCTCATTAATTAAGGCTCACATTTGGAATTGAAATCTAGGTAGTATTAAATTTAAAATTCAATTTCTATCTAATATGTGCCATAATACTTTATCGAGAATGCTTATATGAGATCTCTCTTTAATGTAACATCTTTCATTTCAAATATTTTAATGATTGATGAAAAATTTACTCTATCTATTATATTTAGCATAATTTATAGTATTTTAGAAATTCATTCACTTGTCTAATATCACTATGCATAGGCTTCATATACAAATGTAAAATAATTTAATGTTAAATATCAATTTTAAAGTTCTATTTTCAACATCTAAATTATTTAAAATATCATTTCTATTTGGATAAATGATTTTATAAAATATTATTACTTATAATATATATATATATATACATAGGCTCATGCACATATTTAATTTGGATGAAAATTGATTTTCTATCTAAAAATGATATTAAGGGTGTGTTTGGTTGGAGGTAAAACTTTTGATGAAAAGTTTTTGGAGTAGAAGTTGTCAAATCAATAGAAA
>JAXCLR010000081.1:18283374-18310324 GCA_035584095.1 Annona squamosa
GTCTTGGTTCGTCGAGGCGCTGAATGGTGCGGATGTTGTGGCAGGGGTGCCGCGTGGGATGTCTGCGGATGTGAATACGTTGCTTGGCTTGGATGTGAGTGGGGAGATGGAAATGGGAAGGGATCGGGGAAGGATCGACCGATGGTCGCTGCGCCGGATGTTCAGTCCGTGCCCGGTTCCCCCCTTGTCGAGAATGCGTCGTTGTCATCTTTTGGATCTGGGTCGTCGATGTCATCATCCGCGTCTAGGTTTGGGGCTGACGAGGGTGGGGCAAGATTGCCGGAGATAGCGATGGGTAGCTTGGAGGAGCAGTTTGGGAAGCTGGGTATCGACGCGGGTGGCAGGAATAGACAAGACGAGAGCTTCCTTCCTCATTCTGTTTTTCCGCAAACGCCAACCGGAGCGATTAATTCTACGTCAAAGGATGAGAAGGTAGAGCAGTCGTCACCGATGGCGAAGATTACGAAATCGCCACCGCAGACACCGATGCAGGCACAACAGAAACAGGTGGTGCTGGATTTTCTAATTGATGCAGCCGTAGGGTACGTTCTAGCTTCCCCTTGGGCTCTATTCCGTCTTTTTGTTTGTGATTTGTGCTTATTTCTTTCCACTTCCAATCGGGTTCCTTCTACCTTGCAGCCCTGCAGGGGCAGTTCCGCACACAAAGCCCATATTTTATCGGGATTCATCAGCAGCTGTTGCTGTCGAAGAGAAGATTTCAGCAGCTACTTCGGCTGCCAATCCTGTTTTGGATGGAAGACGGGATGGCAGCCAGATTACTAAAGCCCATTTGGAAGTTCGTACATCTTCCAAAATCCTTAATTGGATCAGCAGAAGGAAAGAACATGGAAACCCAGCCCACCCCACCCGTTCCTTCCCTTTAAAACATATACACGAGGTTACTTTCGTCTTTTTTTGGTCATTTCGGACGGCTAGATACTGCTTTGTTGACGGCGTGAGGGCGTGGGGGGTAAAACGCAAAGGTCGAAACTTTCGGGGGTCTAAAATGAGACGAAAACTTCAGGGTCCAAAATGCCAATACGCATAGTTAGAGGGTCTATAGCGCAATTTTCCCCCTGCAATCATCCAGCAAAGTGGAAAATATATAGCAATATGTCGTGATTTAGTTTCTGTTTTTAGCTGGCCAATGTATTTAATGGAAATGTTTAAGTACAATTGAATTGTATCATAATTACAGTGCAGCCCATTGCAAACAAAGGTCAATTAATTATTAAAATTAATATTTAACTCATCTATTGTATTTAAAATTATTTATTTAATTAATATAGAAATTTCTACTCAAATATATGCATGAAATTCATCTAAAAAGGATACGAAATAAACAATAAAATAATTCGATTTATTAGTTTTAGAGCATATTTGACAACATAAAAACTTGTCAATTATAAATATTTCATTCTTTATAGTTACTATATTTTGTAATAATATTTTTTTTACGTATTCTTATACAGTTACTATACTTTTCAATTATTTATCTATAATTGTTTATATAAATGACCTATTTATTTTAATTTTATTATCTTTATTCCTTATCACTACCTTTATCATATCATATCATTTTTAAATGACTTTTTTTTGAAATTCCTATCAAACGCCAAACACACTCTTAAAGCTTTTTTTTTTTCGTTTAGAACATAATCTTTATGGATTAATGATTCATGAATATGGATTAAATACTAAATCATTATTCACAAAGTGGGCCGACCTGTGCAACGCATTCCTTGTGGAAGCAAGATGGTTTGCATGGGAGGGGAGGCCGAAGGCTGATAGTTATGTGGAGAATGGTATCATAAGCTCAGGTGTGAACGTTTTGGTGGTTCATGCACTTTTATCCAGCATTGATTTTGCGGCTCTAGGACGATTTCGACAGTGCCAAGGTACGAGGATCATGATCAAGAGGCTACAACTCCTCATCAATTCGGTTGTATATATGAATCTACATTATTTTCTTTGTGGTTAATGATTTATTACAACCGGCCCCCTTTTATTTTAAAATATTTTTCAAATATAAATCATACATCTTGTTTATTCATACGTATTTATTTATGATTTCAAAAATACATATATTTAAAAATTCTATACTTACTATATATTGTTAAAAAGATTAATAGTCATAAATTCACTATGGAAAGATGCTAATTGTTTTAAAAAATTCCGTGTACATTTATTTATGATTTCGAAAAGCACATATATTTAAAATTTCTATATTTACTATATATTGTTAAAAAGAGTAAAAATAGGCATATATTCACTATCCAAAGATGAGGTAGCGTCGAATCACCTTGCTACGAGGTTTTAAGGGTAGTGCTAGAAGCATTGTAGGTACCCACTAGAATTAATCAAGACAATTATGTTTCATACAACGCATTAATAAACATGTAAAATGATTTGACATTTCATTTGTACACCTACTTGCGAAGTAATATACTTGTGCCTATCAAAATTGAAATATAGTTATATATACCCCAAATAATGAACCAAGTTCAAGTCCAGCTAAAGGAGAGACTTATTTTCATTATTTAGTTTCTAGAATGATGAAATTAGTTTGTATTCAAGTAACGGCTTGTAATATTTTAAATGAGACTAAAATGAGCTGTAATGTTTAAAGAAAAGAGAAAAATATGTAAATATATGTATGAACCTAAATGCATCTCTTTGAAAAACATTAAGGTGAAATTTTGCAATTTGCTATGGGTGTGTTTGACAATTCAACTTGATAACTTTTAGTTATTATCAGACATACCCTAAAACTTTTCATTCTTTATAACTATCCTATTTTTTAATTATTTTTTCACATTTTTGTAGACAACTACTTCACATTTTTTTAGACAACTACCTTACTTTTCAATTATTTTTGCACAATTATTCACACAACTAACTTATCTATTTCAACTTTATCCTATTTACTCATCATCATTGCCCCTATCATGTCACATCATTTGACAACTTCTATTCTTTACAACTTTTTATCAAAAATTTTATCAATTCTTGAAATAATATAATTCCTGTATTATTATGTGTCTTGGGATGCTACAAACCCAACTTTGCTAATTGCATTTGGATGCACGTGATCAAACTCCTGTGCATACGTATATGCATAAATTTTAGCCTTAAATACTTATATGCATGCAACACAACTTTACTAGTTAGGACTAAGAGCCGCTACACCCAACTATACATGGATTCTTTAAAAATAATCTCTCGCGTGTAATATTATTATTGGCAGCTACATCGCCTGCTGCCGTGTGCACATAGCTTCCTCGTAGTAGTCATGCTTAACACATGAATAATACTGGAAATTTGAAATTATGGTACCTGATGATCGGAAAAAGATGCCAAATGTTAGAAGCATTATTTAATGCACCTGTGAGCACATAGTCTTCGGTGCACCTAGGACAAATACTTATTATTTTTAATTTTTTAAATTTTTTTTACACAACTATTAAAATAAAGGTGTGTTTGACAATGTTTAAAAGTTATCAAATTAAAATTTTTCAATGTAAAACTCTTTACTCTCTATTATTATCTTATTTTTTAATCATTTCTTCACATTTTACTAAACAACTGCCATAATTTTCAATAATTTCTAAACAACTAACCGCACAATTAACTTATCTATTTTAACTCTATCTTTTTTACTTTTCATCATTATTTCTATCATATCATGTCATTGTACAACTTCTACTCTTTAAATTTTTTCTTCAAAAATTTTATCCATTCCCAAACACATACTATGTGTATTTAACATGTGTATCACTTTTTACATTTTTGGATATTTTTAGATATTTTTTTTATTTTTAAAAATCTATGAAAACTAAAAATGCCAATGATTTTTTAAAATTAAAAAAAATTAAAAAATCCAAAAATGGTAAAAATTAATACATATTTTAAATGCACTTAGGTTAACAGATATGTAAAAAAGTTTTCAAAAAAATTTAAAAATAAGTTAAAGACACTCAAGTTCACTAAAACTAAATGCACCCGAGCGTATTGAATAATATTCCGAAATGTTATAAGCCACGTGTTGCACGCTAACCATGGGGTCGTCAAAATAATGAAGTGGGGCAAGAGGCTAATGGACACGTTGCATCAGGCCCCCGTTTCTTACGGTTCATTTTTCCAGTCAGCACAAAATTTCGGCTTTTCACCGGCCTCCCAAACATGCGTCAACATCAATTGATGAATATCTTCTATATATACACCCCTATACCCCCTCATTCTTCAGTGCTTTTCCAAGCATCTATTTCAATTAGTGATTTTGCCAGTGACGACTGCTCTAGCCAATAGCCATGGCCTTTTGTGGGCAATTTTCTTTCACCTCCCCTTCAATCTCTGGCCGTCGACCGCACACGGACATTGCCGGAGTTCGTAATAATAATACACATACGCGTCCTTGTGTTTCCTTCGCCCACGCTCCAGTCCTCTCCCACGTACCACTCTCTTCATCCACCAGTCTGTTTGAAGACGAAATATCGGCATGTCTTCTCCCCTCTTGATGAGAAATCAGAGATTTTATTCTTTGATTAATTTATTTATTTATTTTTGTCTTTATCACAGATGTTTGCTCATGGCACTCTGTTTTGATTCTGCAGTTGTTGAACGCCGAAAAGACTCAAAAAATTGAGCAAGTTCGCCGCATTCTCCCCAGGATACATGATCCTCTGGAATCTTTGATGATGGTTGATAGCTTGCAATGCCTTAGCATAGATCACCACTTCGTGCAAGAAATTCAAGAAATTCTCTCCCGGCAATTCAACAACCTTGGTGGCAATGCTTACAAGAATTTGTATGATGTGGCGCTGAGCTTCCGCTTGCTCAGACAACATGGATATTATGTATCTCCAGGTGGGTGGTTCGCATTCTAAAATTAAAATTCTCTGTATTTTTTTATAGAAAATTTCCATAGAGAAATCCAAGAATAAGAAGTATTATTAGCATGGGTAATGAAAAAGTTAATATCATTTTTTTTATGGGCTGAGATCGACTGCTTAAGGCCGACGACGCACGGGACGGGACTCGAGTGTACTCTTTCAACGGCACTTGTAGTCCTACACCCTTTACTCCCATCACCAAGCAACCAATTATGTATTTCATGACGTCACCCAAGGAATATCATAATGCTTTGACATTTGTGCGCGCATGAGTAAACTCCGATGTCACGTTTGTTTCAGCCGAGGCAATAGTCCATGCTAAAAAAAAATTATGAGTTTATGGCATAACTCTCTAGTGCTATTGGCAGCAACTATTTTCTTGCATATAATAAACTTCTACAAATAATTATATGAGAGTGTTTGTTTACTCCAAAAGCTTTTTAAACTAAAATTTTTTAATCTCTATAATTATTTTATTTATTAATTATTTTTTTTATTTTTTTTACAACTATTTTACTGTTCAATTAATTTTATATAACTATCAATTCATCTAATGTATTTAGTTTTACTTTATTCTCTTTACTCCTTATTATTACTTTTATATAACTGTCATATTATTTTCCCTCATTTCAAAATCTTTTACACTAAAAACTTTTCATCAAAAGTTTTATTGCTATCTAAACACACTCATAATGTTTATCAGAAAAAATACATGCCAACGGATTTTTCCAACTAAAAGTTTAGGTTATTCAATGTTTGTTCCAATTGCTACCTAAGGATGTGTGGTCAAGTGCACTTAGCCTCGAGTGGCGAAAGTCAAATTTCCTTTGAACGTGACTCCATTAATTAAGGTTCACACTTGGAATTAAAAACCTAAATAGAATTGCTTTTTAAATCAAATTTCTCGCCATTTACTATAAGAACGTGACAAAATGACTCAAGTTGAGCCGCCGACACTTTTAAAAATGTTGTGCTATTCAGGAGTACTGTCTTTTCCAGAAAATTCCCTATTTTTGATTTTTTTTTAAATTATAAATTTGCGGATAGCTGCCCATGAATGTTTTCCAAACGTGATGGTGGTCAGATTTTGTAGCTTGCTATTTCCGTAAGCCTGGAAGTACTGTTTTTAAAGTGGTGCCCACGAAATTCCATACAAGAAATTGCATTGAAAAGCATTATTAATAGAAGTAAATAGGAACCGCTTTTTTAGGAAAGTGCTCGGCTAATTACCGCCCAGCCAAAGAAAGCCTAAAATATATTTTTATTCTCGTTTTGATTTAGGTAATTATTTGCGATTGAGCACTGATCCTGGGGTGTGCTACAGATATATTTGCGGACTGGAGAGATGAGAAGGGGTTCAAAGGAGAGCTGAGTCAAGACATAAGAGGGATGTTGGGTTTACACGAGGCTTCATTTGTTGGGATTGAAGGGGAGGAAGTACTGGACGAAGCCCGCAATTTCACCAGCAAATATTTGCATTCTATGATGGATTCTGCAGCAGATGATCCGTGCCTTGCGAGACTCATCAGGCACTCGTTGGAGCAGCCCTTCCACATGAGCTTGCCAAGATTCAACACCAAAGCGCACCTGAAGAACCAACCAGGAGCAAAGGGGCATCAAGTACTCTTACAGGAACTCGCAATTTTGGACTTTCATGAGGTCCAATTGTTGCATCAAACGGAGCTCAGAGAGGTTTCCAAGTAAGTAATTAATTAGGATATATGCAGCAAGGCTTATTCAGACTATCTCTATGCACTTATGCATATAAATAGATATGCCCAGCGGCTGACAGGAAAAATTATTATTTTATTTTATTTTTGTAAAAAATACGCATACGCGGACCTTAACTCGATCTTCTAGATAGTGAAAATTTGATAATGTTATAAATTTGTTTAAAATTTTATTTTGATTCTTGAAAATAGACATTAAAGCATTGATACATGCGCTAATACATGTAAGGAATTTATCTAGGGCACTCGGGTGCAAAAACTTATTTTTTAATTAATTTTTTGAAAATTTTTATACGACAATTAAAATAAATTTATTTAACATGCATATTAAGTTTTACTATTTTTGAAGATTTGTTGAAATTTTTTAAAAATTTTCAAAATTATTGGCATTTTTGTAATTCAAAATAACGAAAATGCTAATGATTTTGAATTTTTTTTAAAAAATATATTAAATATATTTAGATTAGCAGTTATATAAAAAAATTTAAAAAAATAAAAAAAGTATTTTTGCTCCCGTGCACCAAGGTACATGGAATCAACTGCCACACAACAGACAGACGGGGATGTTTTGTCTTAAAACATGGAGCGACTTTTACAGACGATTTAGAGTCTGGGCACATTGCAACAAATTGTAATATCATAACGCTGCTCGTTTGGGCACGGGCGTGGAATCAGGCTTTATACCACCGTGGGGATTTGGAAGTCCTATACTGGGAGTTCGTTGTCTTCTACATTGATATATTTATCTGGGAGTTAATGCAGCTAACCCACACTTAAATTATATTATGGGGCTACTTGAGCCTCCAAATAATGTAAAATCTTTCCCGACATATATAAACAGTTAGTAATGGGGTTCGAGGGGAACCTATCTGCAAACGAGGCTTACTTGATGATAAAATCAATTCGGCTTACTTGTGATATTTATTTAATTAAAATATCGAGTTTCATCATAGTTATAATTAAATCTGTGCATGCCCAATCCGAAAATTTGTGCAATAAATTAAATTATTCATTTTTTTATATCAATTCAAAGATATCTAGAACTTTAATCCTATGTGAATAAGTGATTTTATAAAGCATTACGAATATTCTAAAACATATGTAAATAGATCTAAGTGATATTCATATATAAGAAGGTACAATTCATCCAAAATTTAGATTAAAATAATTTTTTGCATAATAATTAAATAAATAATAATTTTAATCTATGTTGCCAATGGGACTGTAATTTCACAGTGCACGTGGGAAGTGGCCATTTGTAGCTTATTGCATCCGAACTACTGTGCAATTTTCCTGCCCTACAAAAGCAATGGTGAAGAGTAAAAAAAAAAAAAAAAATTAAAAATAAATATGTTAGTTTTATAAATTTTGGTATAGAAATGATTAAAGACTAGGGTAATTGTATAAAGATATGTGAATAAATAATTATAAAAATTGAAAACTTTCATTTTAAAAAGTTTTGAATATAAATAAATGCACCCTATATATCTGAACACTAACGACTAAAGTAATCATTGACATTTTAGGTGGTGGAGAGAGCTTGGGTTGTCACAGGAGCTGACATTTGCCAGAGATCAGGTACAGAAATGGTATATGTGGCCCTTGGCAATCCTCTCGAATCCGCGATTCTCCAAGTATCGGGTTGAGCTCACAAAACCGATATCATTCATCTACGTAATCGATGATATCTTCGATGTACAAGGAACACTCCATGAACTCATCCTCTTCACGGAGACTATCGAAAGGTGCATTTCTAGTCCAACATCTACACACACATATATATATTAATTCCACTTCTTATTATTACGAATTAATAACAAATTAGATTTGTTGCATGTTTACCGCTTTTCTTAATCTCACGCTTGAAAATTCTTGTGCAGGTGGGAAGTTTCAGCCATCCATCGGCTTCCAAGGTATATGCAGATGTGCTTCCTAGCCCTCTACAATATCACCAATGAGATCAGTTACATCGTATTCAAGGAGCATGGATGGAATCCCTTGCAATCATTTAGAAAAGCGGTAAATAGAAATATGCAATCATTTAATTTCCCTTCTTCAGCATATCCGCATATTTTTATTACGTCTTCACCTTGGATGTAGGGGTGCCGGACAAAAGTGTACTTTAGAGGCAGGGTAACAAGACAACTACTCCTACTCAACATTTCAACCATAAACCTCCACCTAACATTACTTTATGCACACGCATGTCGGTCACCTAAGCATCCAAGCAATAACATAAATGCATGTAATATTGCACAGAATTATGTTATATTTGCGTACTCATGGATTTTTAAGGAGCAAAGTAAAAAATATGAATATTTACTACACCAAAATCTATTGCATGTGTCATCTTTTTACGGATGCAAACCAAGACAGTCTGGGATTGTCGCATGTTAATAATTGTCTCTATTGATTAATCCGCTATACTGGTTAGCACGCTGACTATTATGTTAATGATTAACATGCTAACCAATACTGCAAACTTTCACCACAAAACAATTAGCTCATCGTCCTAATCTAGCAAGATTTTGTATTTATATATACATGTATATAGTTATATTTCTCTCTCTATATAAATATATTATATATATAGTTATAGTTAACAATCGGAAGCCATTCCAAGGATGGGAATCGACTTTTCAAGAGATCCCTGGGTTTTATGCTAGCATAAATGAATTTTAAAATATAATTCCACATTATGTTTAAAAATATTTTTTAAGAATATAATTTTTTGATGTTTAAGAATATAATTATTAGTTTAAAATAACTTCTCAAAAATAAAAATTAAGAGCCGTTTACTAGTAATTTTAATTTAATCCCCAATTCTAATAGTCCAATCCTTTTAGTATCAGAAATCAGAAGTCCTTTTAATATATCCTTCAGCCTTCGGTGATCATATAATTAGTTTGTTCGGGACATTTTGTAACAAAAGTTTCTTATTGGTCTAATTATGCAGTGGGCCGATCTGTGCAACGCATTCCTTGTGGAGGCAAAATGGTTTGCATCCGGGGAGACGCCAAGGGCTGAGAACTACTTGAAGAATGGTATTATCAGCTCAGGTGTAAACGTTTTATTAGTTTTTGCATTTTTCCTTCTGGGCCACGGCATCACAAAGCAGACTGTAGAAACTGTCGACAGCATTCCTGGATTGATCTCTTCTCCAGCATCAATTCTGCGGCTTTGGGATGATTTGGGTAATGCCAAGGTATGAGGAACATGAACAAGAGGCTAAAACTCCTCATTAATTTCAGTTGTATACATGAAATTATGAATGTATATTATGTATCTTATGGGTAACGATTCAGTACAATCGGCCCCTTTTTATTTAAAATGCTTTTAAAATCTAAATCATTTGTTATATTTATTCATTTGCGTTTATTTATGATTCTGACAATCATATGCATTTCAAAAGTTTATATTTTCAGAAGTTTACTTCAAAAAAAGTTTATATTTTTAAAAATTAAGAGTTACTTATTCACTTTCAAAATATACTAACTTTTCACAAATATAAGTTTTGCATATATAAAAATTATTTTTGATAGCATAAAACAACTAGGTCAAATGAAATAAATGTTTTAGATTTATTTTTAAATAAAAAAAACAAAAGGGGCTGCATAGAATATTGAATCATTGCTCTTACGTATATTGGTTCGACTTTCAATAAAGTATTCAAACATGGCCCCACCTGATGATGACGCCAAATTCACTCTGTCGGTCCGCCTATTGACTTTAAATTCGTTTTTCAGTAAAGAAACTGAAATGAATCTCATTTAATAAATTTATAAAATTAGCAGAATAAGATTATATTTGATTTATATCAATTTAAAAAATTTTAACGTAGCATTTAAATCCCCTGCAATGTTCTTCCTTTATCCATGAATGATTCTATAAATTACTACAATATTTTAAAGCATTTGTGACTAGATATAAGTGTTTTTCATAATCTATGTAATTATATATTTTTAAGTAGGTAAGGCCCACCAAATACTTGGACTGAAATGATTTTTATATTATAAACAATAAATTATTCTAAATAATGTTAACGTTGAATTTTCATTTTATCGCCAAAGTGGAGCCCATCTAACGGGTTCCTTGAAAAATTTTATGGGAACCTTTGGTTACTTGAAGAGCGACCCCTACATATATACACATACAGTATGAAATTTCATATATACATACATTTATTATGCATGACCATGGGTAATGCTTCTGAAATTTTGAAGGTGACCAATGCTCTATTTCTTAATGATTGAGTGATACATGTAGGATGAGAGTCAAGACGGGAATGATGGGTCGTATGTAGAATTGTATATGAAAGAGAAAGGCATCACATCTCCGCTGGCAGCACGTGATCATGTCACGAGAAGGATTTCCGAGGAATGGAAAGTGCTCAACAGGGAATGCCTCTGTTCAACTCTCTTCTCTCCATCCTTCAAAGAAGCCTGCCTCAACACTGCACGAATGGTGCAGATCATGTACAGCTATGATCAGAATCAACGCCTTCCAGCACTTGAAGGAAGCATTACTTCATTGCTTCACGAAAAAGTTATCATGTAAAACCCACAAATATTAATTAATTAGAAAATAAAGATTGGAACAAAATACTCAATATGGGTATTTTTATATACGTGTGTGTGTTTGCAGCCATACTATTTTATTTTTTTGAATTGATGTTTAGAAGTAATTTTTTTGGGGTTTGTATATGTCACAACTTAATTATTTTAGATGTAATAATCAAATCCAAGGGAGACGATAAGCTCCCATTAATTACTATGGAGACAAATTAAATTCTACCTTTTATTTACGAATACCAAAGATGGTTCCATTTTCATATTAAATTCTGGTCACGCTTTTATGTCTCTAAAGGTAAAAATTTTAAATTTTAAAGAAATTGCATAGGTTAGCTTCTATGTAATTTGAGTAATCCGGTTAGACAGAGACGGAAGCTACTAAATTCTACCTTCTATTTACGGCAAACATGCAAATATACTCAACCACTGCGCTGTCACCCCAATGGCAAATTTCCGATGTAAGTTGTAACTATATATATAGAAAATAAATTAAGCGTTCTACGGAAGCTGAAGGTTCTTAATTTCCAGCTCAAAACAGGTTGACTACCTTAGTTTGTAGTGCTTATCTTAATTTCTACGCCCAAAGCCTAATATGGCCGGACAATGGCCCGTGCGACGCTTGGTCTAATAAGCCAATCCATGGACTCTTAATCTGTTTGACTAATCCTGTACTGTATGTATATCCCCAAGTTCGCTCGTCTCGTCTGAATACTCTTGACTACATACCGTCATCATTCATTTTGGTCAATAAATTACAACACTCAGATATTTGTGAATTGACAACGTACTCCCATCATAGCCTTGAACACACAAAATCAAATATTACTTGAATTGTATATTTTCATCAAGGCCGCGAGATTTGAGGACATTTTTAGTAATTTATTTTGATTTTAATATCATTTATTGACACAATGGCCTTTTTTTTTTTTTACGGAAAATAACCTTAATCGCTACAATGTAAATAGGTCACTAGAACCACTCTAAGCGTCTTTTATAAGTGTTTTGATCCTATGAAGCCCCATGCCATGCATCTGGCCTTACAATGTATTTTTTTAAAAAAAAAATTTTAGTTTTTCTTTTTATAAAAATATTATTCTAGATATATTTAATTCATATAATAAATTTTATCACTTTTTGGAAATATGCATATATTTTTTAAATCTTAGATACAGGGGTATTTTAGTCATTTTAAATGACTAAAATATCCTTATGATAAAAATTCAAAAATATTTACACATATCTAAAAATAAAAATTATTATATAAATTGATTAAACCTAGATTAATAGTTTTATTAAAAGAAAACTTATAAACTAAAAATAAATACATTTTTAGGCTAGATGCATAGTTGCTTTCATACATCTGATGATACAAAATCATCCTTTCTTTTAAAAAACTTTTGTATAGGTCACATGTGATAGCCTAAGTATTTTTCAGTGAATTAGAGAGATAAAGATATCGACTATTTATGGAAAAAAATCTAACTCGCAAAACATCTTCCCCACATTAATATATGCATTATTATTGCCTATTATATATCAGGATATTCTAGGAGTGAACTTTTTGACCTTTTTATTTTTTATTTTTGATCTTCTACTAGAGTGAACTATGTTGCTTGTTAGTTAAGGTCTGTACTAGGGTTATATAGAGCCTATTTTAATAATGAAATGAAAATCTCTTGTAATCATGGCATTTAGTTTCATTTGTTTAATCCATTTAATAAAAAGTTTCATCAAAATTGAATATATATGATTTTTTATTAGTGTTGTACATTTTACATCATTAACATCTGAAATTACACATCAAGTATATTTATAATCCTGGAGAAAACTGGCTCCACCAATTTTTACCTTGGAGACTATAAGTTCCACGTATATATTAATAAAGACCAATGCTCCCATCATATTTTTAAAAGGAGAAGAACGCCCCCAAAATTCCATCCAAAATCACAAGGCTGGGAATGGAAACCACGGAGTGCGTCTCTAGAAAATTTTTAACTGTGCCGCCATGACCAAACGACCGGAACTCGTTTGGAAAATATATATGATTTCATCTAAAAAAGATATAAAATCAATAAAGTATAATTATTAGATTTATTAAATTGTCTAGAACATTGGATAAAGGATCAGTTAAACTATCTTATCCTGGTGTTATAAAAGCTTTCATTACTCAAATCTAATCATGACATCCCCTGTAGTTTAAAGTTCAAGCTAAGTCCTTGTGGACTTTAATACTGGGTTAGGGATGACCAACCTCTAAGTCTGGTTCACTGTTCAAGTATTGTTTTGGACCTATTATTTTAATTTTAATATTCTTCCTCGTCTCGGTCGAAAAAAAATTCTTCCTCATATTCTACATGATTAAGTTAATAATTCATTAACCCCTCGTTTAAAATATGCAAATAACTAATTACTTGCCTCTTTCGGTTAAGACTTATTTTTTGGTGCGCTTATTTATTTAGTTTAGTTGGTAATGCACGCTACCTCAAGGGCACAAACTCGGTGGAGAACGACATCGGTGGTAGCCAAGTTCCCACCGTCTCAATGGTAACTATTTCAAAAACTAATTTTTTAATTTTATTTTTAAAATCTAACCACACATATTATTTAAATATGATTTTTCCTATTCATAATTAAAATAATATAATATAATAATAATAATTTAAAAAATTAGATATAAGGATATTAATAGTGTATATATTTTTTTGATTGGAATATATTTACATACATCTCAACACATATTATATTGAAGGTTTTGAAACATTTTTACAAATCAGGAGACGCTGCTCCACCAAATAATCAGAAAGACAAAGCTTTCAACAACAAAACGGGAGACCACTGCTCCCACAACCATCCAGACGAGAGACCACAGCTCTCACACATATTTTTGGCTGAAATGGGATTCGAACCATGACCCACAGCGCAGCCCCGATTCTTTGGCAGTTGCGCTTGGTAATAGTGTATATATTTTTAGATTATAAATAATATATAAATAATTTTTGTATGATCTAAAACTTTATATACATGTATTTGGTTTAGATAGTCTAAAAAAGTGTTTTTCATGTTGATAAAGTATTATATACTAATTTTTATTTACTAAATATATAAATTTTACGATTTTTACTTATTTAAGGTCACACTAACATCTGACTTTTAAATTTTCATTGTGAATAATTAAAATTATGTTTTAAAAAATATAAGTGGTTACATTTTTAAAATAAAATAAAAAAATTAATCTTTTGAAGAAGTCCCGTTGAGACGATGATAACTAGGTTCCCACCGAAGCCGTTCTCCACTCGGTGGGTTCCAGGTCGTGGTAAAGTCACGTGTCCTTGTGCATTCATTCACGTTGCTAAAATTCCATCGACCATGATGATGAGGATGACTCTTGGGATTAGATTCTTGGGGAGATATGAATATGATGCTGCTTTCCATCGACCATGCATGGTAAAAATTCACGTGCCTATTTCTTGTTGAATCGTTCTTTTATATATATAGGTAACCGTTTGTTTGGCTTGGTTTAAAAATTTTTTATGTTGGCCTCATCAACATTTTTCTTAAGTGAAATTTGACATTTTTTAAAATTTATTTTGATTTATTTATTGTTCGAAATAAAAAAATAAACTACGAATTTTTTCAAATAATTAGCAAATTTTATAAGAAAAAATCTAGATGCGCTCACACATTTATTAAAAATTGAACAGATTTTTTTTTCTGCTGCTCGTTCGTGGCCACACAGGATACCATCAAAATAAAAATAAAAATTCGGCCAATATTTTGCAATTTCGTCCCTTGAAATGATATGAAGTGGCTGAATGATAGTCCGACTGAATGAAGTGGCTACATGATTAAGTTAATAAGTCATTAACCCCTCGTTTAAAATATGCAAATAACTAATTACTTGCCTCTTTTGGTTAAGACTTATTTTTTGGTGGGGTTATTTATTTAGTTTAGTTGGTAATGCACGCTACCTCAAGGGCACAAACTCGGTGGAGAAGGACTTCGGTGGTAGTTCCCACCATCTCAATGGAAACTATTTCAAAAACTTAATTTTTTTAATTTTATTTTAAAAATCTAACCACACATATTATTTAAATATGATTTTTCCTATTCATAATTAAAATAATATAATATAATAATAATAATTTAAAAAATTAGATATAAGGATATTAATAGTGTATATATTTTTTTGATTGGAATATATTTACATACATCTCAACACATATTATATTGAAGGTTTTGAAACATTTTTACAAATCAGGAGACGCTGCTCCACCAAATAATCAGAAAGACAAAGCTTTCAACAACAAAACGGGAGACCACTGCTCCCACAACCATCCAGACGAGAGACCACAGCTCTCACACATATTTTTGGCTGAAATGGGATTCGAACCATGACCCACAGCGCAGCCCCGATTCTTTGGCAGTTGCGCTTGGTAATAGTGTATATATTTTTAGATTATAAATAATATATAAATAATTTTTGTATGATCTAAAACTTTATATACATGTATTTGGTTTAGATAGTCTAAAAAAGTGTTTTTCATGTTGATAAAGTATTATATACTAATTTTTATTTACTAAATATATAAATTTTACGATTTTTACTTATTTAAGGTCACACTAACATCTGACTTTTAAATTTTCATTGTGAATAATTAAAATTATGTTTTAAAAAATATAAGTGGTTACATTTTTAAAATAAAATAAAAAAATTAATCTTTTGAAGAAGTCCCGTTGAGACGATGATAACTAGGTTCCCACCGAAGCCGTTCTCCACTCGGTGGGTTCCAGGTCGTGGTAAAGTCACGTGTCCTTGTGCATTCATTCACGTTGCTAAAATTCCATCGACCATGATGATGAGGATGACTCTTGGGATTAGATTCTTGGGGAGATATGAATATGATGCTGCTTTCCATCGACCATGCATGGTAAAAATTCACGTGCCTATTTCTTGTTGAATCGTTCTTTTATATATATAGGTAACCGTTTGTTTGGCTTGGTTTAAAAATTTTTTATGTTGGCCTCATCAACATTTTTCTTAAGTGAAATTTGACATTTTTTAAAATTTATTTTGATTTATTTATTGTTCGAAATAAAAAAATAAACTACGAATTTTTTCAAATAATTAGCAAATTTTATAAGAAAAAATCTAGATGCGCTCACACATTTATTAAAAATTGAACAGATTTTTTTTTCTGCTGCTCGTTCGTGGCCACACAGGATACCATCAAAATAAAAATAAAAATTCGGCCAATATTTTGCAATTTCGTCCCTTGAAATGATATGAAGTGGCTCAAAACAGTCAGTCGACTGTGATAGTCCAACGACATGGTGGGACCTGTGCCTAGGGCGACGTGTCGCAAGCAGGGTGGGCGGATTGAGGATGACAGCCAGCCACGACACCTAACTCGAGGACGATACCCTCGTTTTTTAATCAACAATCTCCTCCTGCCTCCCGGCCATCGTGCGCATCCTATCAGGATCCACGTGACGCAATTGCTTTCTTCACGTGGAGGTCCGTTGCCAAAAGTGAAAGATTCCAGAAAGATGATTAAATGGACCGGGGTAGTGTCGGTGTACCTAAGTTAATTTAAATTTTTCAAAAAAGATTTTGAAATTTTTTTTTATAAAATTATTAGCTTAAGTGTATTTAAAATATAAGATAATTTTAATATTTATACAGATTTATAGTTTTTTTCAATTTTTAAACATAATGACATTTTGATTATTTACTGATGCAAAAAATAAATAGTTGTATGAAGAAATTGTCAAAAAATTAAAAAAGAAGTTTTTACATAAAGGTACAGAAACTAAGTGCACCGGGTGCACATTATAATGCTTCAAGATTCCGAAGATACATAGAGTTTGTTTGTTTAACAACAAAACTTTTTAAACTAAAATTTAATTTAAAACATTTCGTTTTCCTTAATTACTATATTTTTTAATTATTTTTTACATTTTTCTATATAATTACAATAATCTTTGATCATTTCTAACAATTATTTTATATATTTTAATTTTAAGGCAAAATTTTTATATACGCCTAGAATTTACCCATAATTTCGTTTATAGTCACTAACTTTCCAAAATTTCTTTAATACCCACGAATTTTCAACGTAAAGCCACATGTACCCAAGCCGTCACTTACCGTTTAGTCGGACCGTTAACCATAAGTGTCATCTACTGTCTCTCTCTGCCTCGCTGCATCACCACCATCGGCCTCATTGCTGTACGCCTGCTCATCTCCATTATTTTTGGCATTTACCTGAACGCCTTTCCTCCTTGTCACTGTTGCTGCTTATCAGCCTCATTTCCTATAATTGTCTCCTTGTCTCATAGATTTCTGTTGCTGCTGATCGTTCCATCTTCTCCAGCCGTCGTCACGTCACGGCTCTGCCTCTCTGCGGTTGCCCATCTTGACCATCTCCGACAGGTGAATTTTGCAAAACGGGCAATGAAGCCTAGAAACCCCTTACATTATCTTCCATACGCCACCTTTGTTTCGAACGCCACCATTGTTGCAACTTCAGTTTCTTCATCATCCAGCATTGTTTTGTCCATCCAATATGCAGTAAAAGTACACCACCTCTGTTTCCATTGTTCTTTTCAAAGAGGCCATTTTTTTTCAACCCTGCTTTAGCTACTACCAACATTACCCAGTTTGTCCTATCTCCAAAAATTCCTACCCGTATTTTTCATTTTGGAACTGTGGAGCATGACACCATCTCTGTCCCATTTTCCCACCTTCATTACATAGTTCCGTTCTCCCGTCATCTTTTGATTTTTCTCAAACTAATATCATGGCATATACGCAAGTTTTGTCCATTCATCGTCATTTTTTTCAATCCATAATATGTATAGGTTGCTGCCACCATCCAGAGTGTTCCTTGTGCGATTTTAAGGAGATGGGATTTCTTGTGCCATTTAGCGCTAGAGTAATTTGGGGATTTTGAAAGTTTTAAATTATTAAAAAATCAAAAACTTAACGTATACATGACTGCTAGTGACGGCTTGGGTATATGTGGCATTACGTTGAAAATTCGAGAGTAATAGAGAAATTTTGGAAAATTCATGGGTATAAATGGAATTATGAGTAAAATTTGTGGGTATATAAGTAATTTGCCCTTAATTTTATTCCAAAAAGATTCTTTTTATATCTATAACATTTTAATAATTTATATAATATTTATAAAATTTCACTCTTAATTCCTTACATGCCTATATTATAATTACGTTTACTGGATACCATCGTTATTTTTTTTATGCTCAAATTGCTAACACCAGCTTTAATAGACTGGAGGTCCACGGGTCTAGATTTGGTGCATCTAAGTGTACTAAGTTTTGGTACACTAGAGTGCACAAATTCATTTTTAATATATTTTTTAAAAAAAATTATACAACTGTAAATTTAAGTATATTTAACATATGTATTAAGTGTTACCAATTTTAAAGATTTGTAAATTTTTTATTTTTAAAATTAGTGGTATTTTCATAATTTGTGAATTACGAAAATACTATTGATTTTCAAAGATAAAAAATATATGTACAAATCTCTAAAATTGGTAAAACTTGATATACATGTTAATACTTTGATTAACAATTATATAAAAAATCAAAACATATAAAAAATGAGTTAAATACACCTAGGTGCACTGAGTTTAAGTGCACCCAGGGTATATGCAGTCATGAGTGGAAGTACACGCCTTCTATTTCCGACAAGGATGGAGACGGAAGGTGTAGATTTGGTGGTTGCTAACTGTAATACATGGTCGAAATTGAAGAAGCTACCATTATTGATGGAGAAGAGATGAGATGAGGTGTTGCCCCGGATTTAATGGAGATGAGATGGGTTGGGTTCTACAGGTGTCGACTAGCTAGCCATCTAGATTTAGATATGCTAGAGGAAGAAAAATCAATTGGTAGTCATCAACATGTTTGAGATCACAATGAGTTCGAAGATTCTCTAATATCAGGAAGGTCATGGCAGGCCTAGTGAGGAAAAAGACAAATTTGAGTGGAATTTTAAGAAAATGAAGAAGAAGAAGATCTGGATTTTTTTGCCAGCAATAGGTGCTAACATACGACATCTTTGTCCGACCAGCAATCACCTTCACCAACTCTGACCAAGGCACCCACCTATTATTCCTCATACCACCCAACTTGACTCCTATAAGTTTCTCTTCGGTAGATTTTGGTGGTCGAAACAACAACGAAAAAGTAAATGGAGATGGTAGAGAACCGACGCAGACTGGAATCTAGCCATTGAAATGTAGCTTTTGATTGTCATGGTGGGTAAAGATGGAGCAAGAGACAATTGCTTCGCCAATGATTTTGCTACTGCTGAATTTAATGAAGCGAAGTGCCAAATTCATGAACCGAAGCAAACCGGAGTCTCCATAGTCGATATTTTCCCTTTTCAATATTCAAATTTTCGTGGTGGTCCATCGAAATTAGAGTTGTTCATTTAGCATGTTATTAAAATCTGCGAAGCTCCATATTATCAATTACTGCATCATCGATCACAGATCCAGCAAGGTGCTGCATAATTGTTTCATCCTTCTGCAATTAAAGGGTCTTAGTCGGAAAGACCGCGAAGGCTCCATTTCGGGGCCATGGTTGTGGGCAACTACTGGATGTTGGTTCCTCGAGCTCTGTTCTTGTGCATCTTTCATTTGGAATGAATGATCCCTTCCCTCCTTGTCATATATTTTGGTGGTTAGAAAAGTTGATATAAGATCATAGAAGGGTTGATTCTATGAATATTTTGCCACATCAGGCCGCATGATGGAGAGGTACTGGAGGACACCATTGGTGCTACGAAATTCAATTTCATTAGCCGGTGGAGACCTATCATGAAGAACAAGCGAGCCATGGTAGGAAGAGATATGCTGATTGGGTCATAATCTCGCAGAAAACAAAAATCTATGAAGAGTTAGAGCTGATGCATTCAAGCAAGGATTTCCTTGTTGCCAGCACCTCAGGCATTCAATATGATACCAGCCTTTGTTAGGATGAACAAGAGGCATGATCCTTAACGTTTGCCCTTCTACCCATAAAGGTCCTACCCAAAACACAGCAACCTTTAAAAAAAAAAAAAAACACAGCAACCTTCTTCAATGCCGACAATGTTGCAATGGCATACTCATCAAATCGTCACCTCCCATCAAAGCATCTACTTGAATCACCACCATCCCTGCTTCTCTAAGACTAGCGAGAAACCTGCGGGGTCAATGGTAAGGGCAAAATTTTCATTTACTTGTGTAGATGACAATGGTTTTGGCTGAGTATGATAGTATGGGTATTTGAAGAATTAAAGGTGAAATGTTATAGAAATTATTAAAATGTTGTGGGTATAGACGAATTTTTCTTTCTATTCTCTTTACTTCCCATTATTACCCTATTATATCACATCATTTTCTCTCGATTTTAAAAATTTTACACCAAAAACTTTTTATCTAAAAGTTTTATCCTTTCCTAAGTGTATTTGGGAAGTGACAGAACTTTTTTAAATTTAATATAAAAATTTTTAAATGGGAAAAAATAATGTTATATAATAGGAGTAATAATAAGTAAAGAGATAAGGTTAAAATAGATAAATTAATTATATGAGTAATTGTATAGAAATGATTGAAAAATTTTAGATTAAAAAGTTTTTAGTTGAAAAGTCCTCAATGCACCCAGGTGTACTACACCTATTTTAAAAAAAAAAATTTTTAAATTTTTTTCATAAAGGTATTAATCTATGTATATTTAACATATGTATCAATTTTTATCATTTTTTGAGACTTTTAGATTTTTTTTAGATTTTTAAAAATTAGTGGCATTTTTAGTAATTTAATATTACTAAAATGTCACTAATTTTTAAAAGTCTAAAAAAATATCTAAAAGTCTCCAAAAATGGTAAAAATTGATATATATGTTAAATACACTATTAACCATTTTGTAAAAAAAAATTCAAAAAAAAAAGATTGTATGCGCCCCGGGTGCACTGAGGCACAATGCACCCGGTTGCATACAACTGCAGCCCAACTAAACCTGCCTTCTATTGGAAATATTTCCTTCACCAGCTATAAGGAAATTAACATTTTGCAAATGAATACTAATTGGCTGGGGACACGAATAATAATTATCTCTAGAACTAAATTTTTAGCATTAACAATATGATTTTTATTTGAATGTAGATTACAATAGTGTTAACACTGTAACACAAAACAGACGGTGCTTGGTATTGCTTGCACGGTGTCTCCTCAATCATGGCGAAGACATGGCTGATGTAGGCTCGAGATTGTCGTGGGAGGATGACATGAAACTATCCTAGTCCACTTCATTCTTATTTTGCAAAGTAACCTTTTAGTGAGATTAAAATAAAATAAAGAGTCGCCAAAAAATGAATCCTTTTGTATGTGTAGATGTTCATTAGCAATATGAGTTACTTTTAATGGAAAAGAATAAAATAATTTCCCCCTCAAATAATAATAAGTTTTTCTTAAATATACTTACTATGTTCCAAACTAATTTAAAATGTAAATATTTTTAAATCTTAAATATATCTATCACATTTACATCTAATCTCAAAAACCCTCCATTTCGTTACAGGCTTAACTAATATGTGAAATTAGCAACATATTCATCAAACTAAAGGCTGACTTGAAAGAGTTGAATGACATAACTCACTACTGCCATAAGTGTACAAAAGCTCTAAATTCGAAGAATCTTAATTTCATTTTTCTTTCATTTCAGTTCATCTTTTATTATTTTATATTTGTGGTATTTTGGGCATTCGTGGAAATATAACCAACATTTAAACGAACTACAATCAACTTAACTAAAAGTCTTTGGGGAAATGACCAACTTTGGAATTTGTTAAGGTTGAGAGCACATTGTAAGCACATATAGGTAGGGGTGTTAACTGATTGTGTTAGATGGGTTGGAGCCCAATTCTAATATTCCCCCATTTAAAATATCTCAACCCTAATCTATTAACCCAATTAAAAAATCTCAACCATAACCCATTTACAACTTATTTAATAAATGGGTTGGCGGGTTGTTAACAGGTTGTATAGCAAATGACTTAAAGGTCTAGATTTTGACAGACGACGATTTTGTAGGGAGAGGCAAAAGGGTATTTTTGGGATAAGGAAATGAAAATAGGATAGTAATAGGAAAATAGAATTAGAGTAGTAGTATAAAAATGAATATTACATGGTGGGAGAAAGACTTAGCTGAAAAAATAACTAAAGGATTTACATATATAATTGTAATAGGTTAAATGAGTTAAACAGGTTGGATGGATTAAATGAGTTAAACGGGTTAGTAACGGGTTGACGGGTGATAAGATCTCAATCCTAATTCATTTATTTAATTAAATGGTTGAACAGGTTGATAGATTATAACTCATTTATTCAAAAATCTCAACCTAAACTCATTTATAAATAGGCTGTATGAACAGGTTGACGGCTTGACCATAACTATTAACACCCCTACATACAGCTTATCTCTACTGTATGATCTTCAGTGGCTTCATAGGAACTCCACTTATTTGCATAATCCCTACTAATTTATAAAGGTCTTTAATTTATTTTTCCTTTCATCACAACCATAGCTCCCTTTGTCACCTTGAGAACTCCAACTTCAGCCGAAATCTTAAAACCTCTGGAGTCTAGCATTTCCAATGAAATCATATTCATCTGTAAATAAGGAACATATCTCACATCAATTAACATTCGTACAACTCCATTAAACCTACAAATCTGTACCATACTAATTCCAACAACTCTACTCTTTTCCTTGTTTGTCATCTTCACAGTACCACCATTGCACTCGTATGAATTGAATTGTTCCTTGGTTGCACACATATTAAAGGAATATCTAAAGTTCATAATTCAATCATCACTACTTGTAAATGCTTATGCTATAAGCAACACATCACTATTAGAGTCTAGCACAACCGAAGAATGATCAAATGATTCTGCTTCATTTGCCTTCTCTTTCTATTTCTCCTTTTCCTTTTCCTTTTCTTTCTCTTTTTCTGTCCTCTGATTCTCCTTCCATTTGTAACGGACTATTCTTATATGACCTTTCTTGTTGCATTCCCAACATTCAATATCTCTATCCAGTTTGGATGAACTTCTCAATCTATTGGGACTATTTGAAGATCTTCGCCTATATTGCCACCAATCATAGCTAAAGTTCTCTTACACTTGACAATCCATTACCATTGTTCTTCCTACTAGTCTCAATTGTCAGTAGAGAAGCAACAATATCATCAAGCTTCGAAGTATCCTTCTTAAATAACAACATCGTCGCAATATGGTCAAGTGACTTTGGCAATTAGGCCAACCGAAGTATCGTCTTGTTCTCTTCTTTAATTTTCTCTCCTAAAGCAGTCAAAGCTATTGTGATCCTATCAAATTCATCCAAGTGCTTTTTAAGATTTTTAGGCTCTCTAAATTTCAGAGCACATAAATTTTTTTTGAATATAATCTATTAGTCAAAGATTTTGATTTATACTTGCTTTCGAACTTCATCCAAATTCCTACAGGATTTGCCAGATTGATCACCTCCCAAAGACTATTATCCACAAGATACATCTAAATTGTACTGGTTGCTAAATCACTTATACTTTGCCAATCTTCATCACTCATCTTTTTAGACTTCTCAGATTCTTTCTTCAACACTCTAACCACCCTTTTCAAGTCAAAATATTATTCATTCATTGCTGCAATAACGTAAAATCATTATGCCCGTTGAATGACTCAACATCAAAACTAGTCACCTTTATATTCGTCATATTTGCTATTCTTCAAATAAACTACTTAAAATAAGATAAATTTTCATAATCCGAACTATCCACATTATTCGAAGCATTTTAAATTGTAGAAAATTACTCTTGAATCACCCAAATCGGACACCAAAATCACAAGATATGAGCAAAATAAAATCTGCCAAATTTAACCCAAATTTATGTCCATCATGAAAAATGCCTTCAGTGCATCACTGTCCAAAAAATAGAAAAATAAAAGAACCTAACCCTAGAGACTCTGCTGCAAGAGGACTTTTTTAAATGTACCTGAGTGCACTTAGCTTTGATATATCCAAGTGTATTTAACTCATTTATAATATTTGTTTGAAATTTTTTTTATACAACTATTAGTTTAGCTATATTTGACATGTCCATTAAGTTTCACCAATTTTGAAAATTCGTAGATAATTTTTTTTAGATTTTTTGAAATTAGTTACATTTTAGTAATTCATACATAACAAAATTAGCACTCGATTTTTAAAAATTCCAAAAAATATCTACAAATATCCAAAAATAGTAAATTGATACTGTATATTAGATACAAACAGTTGTATAACAACATTTCAAATAAATGTAAAAAAAATAAATTTTTGCACTTAAGCCACTAAAGTTAAGTGCACCCGGTGCACTAGACCGCATTCCTGCTGCTAGAGCTGCCTCCACACCCACCGATGTTGGTCGAATGGACGGCTGATCAACACCAACCGGACGTCACCTGTGGCAACGACCTGTTTGCCACACCTAAAAGCTTTTCAGGTCGCCTAAAAATCTATAGTTGCCACTAGTTCTTTCTTCTTCTTCTCCGGTTCTCTATTCTATAAAGCCTGCTACGGTCGCCGGAAATATTCTTGAAAAGTTGCTGCCTTCTCTCCGCCGAACATCGCTGCACGTGGCTGCTAAACACGCCGCATCACCGTTGCTCTTCTTTTCTCAGCTGTCGGCTCATCACTTTTTACTCAGAGATGCTACTGCCCAGATCCGTTCAGGGGCAAGCCATCAGTCATCTGCCGAAAAATTGCCGCACGATCTGGGCCGTCTACACCACTAACGAATGCCACCACTCGTCCAGACGCCACAAATCCGTCTCTCTCAGATTTCTGCCAAAAAATCGCTAGGCCCTACATTTTGCAGATCTTCTCCGCCAATCTCCAGCAGATCCAATCCGTTCATGCGATCCGTTTGCAATCTTCGATGTCTGCACCTCCGGATATTCCCGCCTGGAAAAACCTTTTCTTAAATCTGGAAACTTAATTATCAAACAATTACTAACTTTTTTCTCACAACAACAACAATTGCCTCTATTAAAGAATCTCTGGCCTAAACTCTCTGTATCTCTCAAATCCTATATACTACATATCTATTTATAACTCTCACATATAACTTGGATAATCTCATAGACAATTCAAACTCACTCAACTAAGATCACAGAATACAAGACACCTTACGTAATTAAATACAAATATAGTAGATATACATAGGATCATAATCAAACATAATGGGAATATTTTAGAAAATTTTAATAATAATATTATGCTCTAGCAAGGGTGGATCTAGGATTTGTTTGGTTTGGAAGGAGGATTTAACACTAAGAGATTTTATAGTTATCCAAGAGAGGCAATAGTATCAAAGTAAATAGTATTTTGAAATATTTTTCAAAAAAATAAGTAAAATTGTAGTGTTAAAATTTTCAATGAGGACACTTTTCCCCACTTAGCCACATGTATATTTGCCAGTGACGTTGGCTTCCGTAGAGAATGTTTCAATGCATTAGGGTGTAAAATTTTATTTTTTAATAAATTTTTTTGAAATTTTTTATAAAATTATTAATCTAGGTGTATTTAATCTACAAGTCAAAATTTATCATTTTTGGATATGCGTGTATATATATATATTTTTTGATTTTTTTAAATTAAGGGTATCCATTTTTTTGATAGAAGGGTATCTATTTTTAAGTGACTAAAATACTCTTGGTTTTTAAAAAAATCAAAAATATATATTTATATATCTTAGAAAATGATAAAACTTAATACGTAAGTTAAATACACTTAGGTTAACATCTTTCAAAATAATTTTCAAAGAAATATGTTTAAAAATGGGATTTTGAACCCTGATGCATTGAAACAAATCCCAACTTTCTCATGTACAATGCATGTTTTGATATAACAACACTTGTTATGCATATTAGAACCCATTTGGAAATTGATAATCCGTGAAAATGAGATGATTTTGAAAGACGACCAAGTGATTTAACATGCAAGGGTAAAATTGAAAGAAAGCAAAGATAAATAGAATAATTATATGAAAAATATAAAAAATGATTAAATTATGAGAGTTTGGTAATTAAGATACAAAAAGAAGTGATTCTGTGAGCTCGAACTAAGCAAACGCTCCACTTAACTTATTTCAAAAAAATTCATTTACAACAACTTTTTTCATACTTTTGTTTATCTAAGTGTCTTTAACATATAAACTAAGTTTTATCCTTTTTGGATATTTGTATATATTTTTTGAGATTTTTAAACATTTGTGTATGCATGTATTTAAAATATCTTTATCTTTAAAAATCTAAAAATTATATACACATATCCAAAAATAGTAAAACTTGGTTTATAAATTAAATACACTTATACATATGAATAAGTGTATGAAGAAAAAATTATTGCAAATGGGTTTTTAAGGTAGGCTATGTGGAGCGTTTGCTTAGCTCGAGTTAATATGATCATTCCTCATATATAAAACCACAACCAAAGATGTGTAGTTAGGGGTGCAACTCGGGCTCATGAAACTCGGGTTCACCTCAACCCTAACCCTAACCTTATTTATAAAACTTCAACCCTAACCCTATTTGTAAACCTCAACCCTAACCCTATTTTTGAATTTCGGGCTCGGGTTGAGTTTCGGGTTGAGTTTCGGGTTGACATATTCTATTAATATATCTTTATTACTCATCTTATA
>JAXCLR010000081.1:18310424-18339800 GCA_035584095.1 Annona squamosa
TAATTTTACTCAAAATAAATTATAATTATGCCATTATGCTTTCCATCTTGCCCAAAATTACCTTTATGTTATACATCTTCAAAATTATTAATAAGTCCTCACATAATTAATTTAATGTAAATAATATATTTATCAAATAATTATGTGACATCCATTCCGTGTGCAATTAAGCATATAATATCTCATATCATCCCAGCATGATTAATGGCTAAAAATCACATATTAGTAAAACTACTAAATAATTATGTGATAAATCCTCATTAAATCATGCCATAAATAAAGGCTAATGATGCAAAATCCCCCTTCCCTTAAAGAAGAAAATGAAATGGATCGCTTGAAAGGATTGGATTGGCATTTTCCTTTCTCCTGCGGCAGCGTTCCTCCTCTTTCCTCTGGTACCTCCATCGAGTACCTAAGTCGTTTATTTATAGCTCACCGGAGGATTCACTGGAGGATTTTTCGCTCGAAATCCGATTTCAATTCAAAATTGAATTTCAAGTTCACCGATCACTCTCAAATCTATTTCAAATTCGAATTTCAAGATCCCTGATCGCAATTCGATTTTAAATCAAATTTTAAATTCGAATTTCAAACTGGTGAGGCTCACAGAGCCCAAAAAGCAAAATACATCATTTATACACTCTTTGGAACTCGAACTCGAGACCTCCTTTACCAAAGACCGACACCTTAACCACTTAAGCACCTTGGACTGTTGAGTTAAATACTCACGATATATTATATAACTCAACCCATCATTCTAAGTGGGCTTATTTGGGTCTAGCCCAATAACCTTCTACTTATTTTTGGTCAATTGCTTGGTCAAATGGTTAATGGTCAAGATGCCACATCAATAGACACACCATCAGTTGAATAGTCAACTCATCATTTTTTCCTAATTATTACAAGAAGACTCCTAACTAGTTGGAAATTTTTGGCGAGAAACTCCAAGGATGAAGATTACCCAAAATATTAGGCAAAATATCAATGACAGCTAATGACAATGTGTGCTCATAGAGGTAATGTGCAATTTTGGTGAAACTATGAGGGGATAATACACAATTTTGGTGAAACTATGTGCGGGTAATATGCAATTTGTGAAACTATATAGGTATATCTGCAATTACTAATGAAGACATTTTAGTCATTTTCCAAAATATCAAGCAAGGTAACACGTGGGGATAATGTGTAATTTTAGTAAAACTATGTGGGGTAATATGCAATATATAATTCGTGAAACTACAGGAGCACATCTGTAAGTATATATGCAAATTACCCTAAAAAATCACGAGCAAACGGGAAAAGCATTAAAATTTGCAAGAAAAGATGTACAATTTCATTAAACTTGAGGGGCTAGAATGCAAATATGCTTTAAAATTATTTTTAAGCAATTATAGAATGGAGACCGGGCATGATGAAATGGAAATGTGAAATAATAATAAAATGGGCTTAATTTTTGCACTTAGATTATAGGCAACATGCACCCAGTTGCAACCAGTAATTTAATTAATTTGTACGTATATATGAAATTGACCCATCGCCCATTTCATTGCTTTACAAATATTCTGTTATGAATGGCGATGATCGATCAGGTTGGAGATTAGGGCCATTGATCGGCTGCCGAAGTACATGCAGGTGTGCTTCGGAGCCCTCAACGATACTTAAAAGAAATTGAGGAGAAGATCACAGAGGAGGGAAGAGTCTACTGCGCACACTAAAGAGGTTGTACGAAATTGATTGTGCATAGCTAACTGATCTTTAATTTTTATTTTTTTTTTATGAAAAGCTTTGATTTAATTAGTAGCTCATAAATTAATAATATGCAGGCAGTTGGATGAAGTTGATATTTGGTAATTTTAATATTAGTTTACAACTTAACAATCGCATGCAGATGAAAGTTCTGATGAGAAGCAGAATAAAATTAAAATAGATATTGCAGTCGTATGGATAACTTGAGACTAAAATGAGTCGCTCTGGTTGAAGATGCAAAACCATTCACAGCATATTCATAGAACTGTTGCCGCCTTCTTCTGGCTAGCAGCTAGCTACCGCATGACGAGTACTGGGCAAAATGAAGATAAGTAGATAACAAGACGCCCACAGCCATTCACCGGGTAAGCATTGTACTGTTGCATCACCTCCTGGCTAGCCACCACCCGACCAGTTCTATAAACAATACCCGGCCATTTCAGCACTGAACAGTGAATAACATTGCAAAGAGGCCCAGTTCATGGGAAGCTATTCCCGGGAGAAAAAATAGTAAGGAAAGACATTTTGGTAAATTGACAATGTAAGTATATTTATTTTAAAATGTGAGTATGTTTTTTTTTGTGATATAATTTGTATTAAATAGATATAAAACTCAGTCCAATCCATTCATTTGGTGGATCGACTACTAGAATATTTATAAACATATTTTTTCATTATATAACATTTTATAAAAATATTTTTGTAGAAAGCATTAATTTTTACTAAGATTTCATTATAATTGGTAAAGTTGATAAATATATTTTATATTAGAAATTATGTTATATTATTTAAAGTTTATATAAATAAGGAACTTTTAAAGATAACAATTTCAATATTTATTTCTGAATTTTTGAAAATTTAATAATATTTTTTATTTTTCGCATCAAACCGTATTTAACTGCTTCTAATCGCATTTAACCATATCTAACTTTCATTTTATGTATGCTAATTTTGATTTAATACTCGTGATGTGATTATGTACTCTTTATAATGTCATTTATACCTTTAGCATATAATTTAAAATTTAATTGATAGAATTTAATTCTTGTAATTAAATTTAACAACATCTAATTACATCTAATCGTGTCTAACAGCATCGAAACGCGTCTAACCACATCTTACTGTGCCTAATCGCATCTAACTACATCTAATAACATCTAATCGCATTTAATTTTTATATTAACAAATTAATCCTAATTTAACATCTGTAACATGATTATAGGCTCATCATTAAGTCATTTATACCTTAATATCCGAAATTAAAACTTAGATAATATAATTTAATATAATTTACTTAAATCTAACCACATCCAACTGCATTCATCCTCATCTAACAGCATCTAACTGCATTTAATCCCATCTAAATAGATCTAATTTTTTATATTAATAAGTTAATCTTACTTTAACACTTGTAATATGATTGTAGGCTGTTAATTAAGTTCTTTATACCTTAATATCCAAAATTAAAACTCAAATAATATGATTTAATACAATCCACTTATATCTAACCATATCTAAATGCATCTAATTATATCTAACCGCGTCTAACTGCATCTACCATCATCTAACCACATCTAATCGCATCTAATTTTTATATTAATAAATTAATCCTAATTTAACACATGTTATATGACTTACAGGCTCTTAATTAAGTCATTTATACCTTAATATCCGAAATTAAAACTCAGATAATATGATTTAATACAATCAACTTAAATTTAACAATATCTAACCGCATCTAATCACATCTAATTGCATCTAACTGCATTTAACCATGTCTAACTGCATCTAACATCATCTAACCGTATCTAACCCAATCTAATTTTTTATATTAATAATTAATCTTAATTTAGCACTTATCATATGATTAGAGGCTCTTAATTAAGTCATTTATACCTTAATATCGAAAATTAAAACTCAGATAATATGATTTAATACAATTCACTTAAATCTAACCACATTTAACCGTGTTTAAATGCATCTAACTGCATCTCATCACTTTTAACCCTTCTAATTGCATTTAACTACAACTAACCACACCTAATCACATCTAATTTTTGAAATTAATAAGTTAACCTAAGAGTATCTAGATTAAAATTATTAAATAAAAATAAATATTAATTTAAATTAAATTTAATCAATATAAAATTATCAAAATCATCTAAAATAATATTCTAATAATTTATGTAAAAAATTTTAAACATATTAACCATTAAACTTTATTTTAAAATTTACAAAAATATTTTTAAACTAGATGAAAATAATTATTTTGATTAACGTAGTTTGTATCTACGTTAATCTTTATTGTAATATCATATTATTCATTTAAATTAAATTAATCAATATAAGATTATGTATGCAATAAATAAATGTATTAAATAAATAATTTATAAAAAAATTTTAGTGTTATCTCTAATTTTGTAAATAGAATTATCTGGAAACAAAGCTCCACTCAAAATGATTAAAACATTAATTAATTCATACTTGTGTTACACTAACAACTGATTGAACGGTCAAAGTTATATTTTAAATAATGCATGTGGTTAGATTTTTAAAACAAAATCAAAAGATTAATTCTTTGAAGGAGTTCTCGAAGTTGATAAACAAAGGCATGTGGACTCAAGGGTGTGGGATCCAACTCATGGGAAGGCCTTCTCATGAGGAAAAAAAGAAGTAGTGATATTGTGGTAATTTGATAGTATGAGTATATTTATTTGAAAATGTGAGTATGCTTGGATTTTTGATAAAATTTATATTAAATATATATATAATCTCAATCTATTTCATTCATTTGGTGGATCAATTACTAAAATATATGTGGACATATTTTTTCATTATTTGACATTTTGTAGAAATATTTGTGTAGAAAATATTATTTTTTTACTAAGATTTCATCATATTTGGTAAAGTCGAAAAATATATGTTGTAAAGAAATTATGTTATATTATTTAAAGTTTATATAAATAAGGTACTCTCAAAGATAACAATTTTAATATTTTTTCTGAATTTTTAAAAATTTAATAATATCTTTTATTTTCAAATATAATAGAATCTAACCGCATCTAATTGCATTTAAGCTAACCGGATCTAACTGCATCTAATTGCATCCAACTGAATCTAACTTTTGATATTAATAAGTTAATCACAATTTAATACCTTTAACATAATCTTAGGCTTCCCTATAAGGTCATTTGTACTTTAATTATAGAAATTAAAACTCAAATAATAGAATTTAATGAAATTACATAAATCTAATGACATCTAATTACATCTAATAACATCTAACTGCATCTAACTATATCTAACAGCATCTAATTACATTTAACAATATCTAACCGGATCTAACTATATCTAACTTTTGATATTGATAAATTAATTTTAATTTAACACCTCGAATATGATCCTAAGCTCCTTTATGGTCATTAATACCTTAATTATAAAAATTAAAATTTAGATAATAGGATTTAATAAAATTCACCTAAATCTAATGACATCTAACATCATCTAACTGCATCCATCTGTATCTAATCGGAGCTAACCGCATTCAATTGGATTTAACAGTATCTATCCGAATCTAACTTTTGATATTAATAAGTTAATATTAATTTAACACCTGCATATGATCCTAAGCCCCTTACAAAATAATTTATACATTAATTATGGAAATTAAAACTTAGATAATAGGATTTAATGAAATCCACCTAAATCTAACAACATATCACTATATCTAACGCATTTAACTGCATCTAACCGGATCAAACTATATCTAACCACATTTTATTGCATTTAACTAAATCTAACTTTTAATATTAATAAGTTAATCTTAATTTAATACTTGTAATATGATCCTAAGCCTCTTATAAGATCATTTATACCTTAATTACGAAACTAAAATTTAGATAATAGGATTTTAATAAAATTCACCTAAATCTAACTGGATCTAATTGTATTTAATTGAATCTAATCTGATTAAACAATATTTAATCAAATCTAATTACATCTAACTAGATATAACCTGATCTAACATTTGATTTCGATAAGTTAATCATAATTTAATACTTGTAATATGATCCTAAGCCCATTATAAGGTCATTTATACCTTAATTACAAAAATTAAAACTCAGATAATAGAATTTAATGAAATCTACATCAATCTAACGACTCCTACCTGGATCTAACCTGATTTAACCGGATCTAACTTTTGATATAAGGTTATTTATACCTTAATTACAGAAATTAAAATTCAAATAATAGGATTTAATGAAATTTACCTAAATCTATCGACATCTAACCAGGTCTAGCTACGTCTAACTGTATCTAACTACATTTAACTGCATCAAGCCGCATCTAACTCTGTTTAACTGCATATAATATAATCTAAATTAAAATAATTAAATGAAAATAAATGTTAAATTAAATTAAATTAAATTAAATTATATTTTAAAAAGTAATATAATTATAAATATTAAATTAATTAAAAATCAATTAAATGGAATATTTATTTTAAATAACAAAAGAAATTCTTTAAAGTTGTCTCAACTTTTTATGATTTTAATCAATTTGAATTGAAGATTAACGAAACAAGAAATGATTAACTTTTATATCTACATTAGTTATGTTATTTTTAATTGCATTTAAATAATAAATGTACAAAATATTTTAAAAATAAATTATAAATTATTATTAGGTTTTTGTATATAATAAATCTATAATTTTTGATATTTGTATTTTCACACATTCGACTTGATTATTTTGAAAATAGACAACACAAGTTTGGATATTTTGTAAAAATTATGAACTTATTATGAGACCTGATTTCAAATAGACTATTTGTATTAAATAGAAATTTTGTAAATTAATTTGAAATGAAGACTAAAAGATACCAGAAGATTAAGTTTTTAATTTAAGTATATATAGACATAAAATATGCCTTTTGTAATTATATATAAATAAGTCTAAATTATTTAAAAATCTCCAATTTTATATCTCTTGAACTTTTTAAGTCTACATAACTTAAATTTCAAGCTAAAATTAATAACTCATAAGGTTCACTCATTTCTCTCTTAGGTTTCAATTGAATTAACAAAATTAAAAATACATTTTATTTAATTAATGTTTATACTAAATATTACCAAATTTTACCAAAAAATTTTAAGTGCACTAAAAAAATTTAAAATAAATATAAAATTTTCTATTACACATAAATCCTCCCTTTATGGAAACTAAAAAGTCAATCAATATAAATAATAAAAATAAAATGAAAATAAATATTAATTTGATTTAAAATAAAAATTAAAAATGCAATCAATTTTTTTTATTGAGCTACTTTGCAAAGTTAATGAGTCAAGTCTACCAAAATTTAGAAGTTTAACTCATCTCTCTTTTTTCTTTTTTAATTTAAAATTCATAACAAAATTCCCTCATGCGTACTTCATAATACATTGAATGTGGACATATATGATTTTTCAAAAAAAATTCATCTTATATCTATATATTTGTCTTTAATTCCTAATATATCTTAAATGCTTTCAAATTTTCTTTTATATTTATAATATTTCATTATAAATTCCTATGATATTTATGTAGTTAAAACAACTACTATCCTATTGAATAGACAATTTTGCCTCTTAAGATGACAGGAATTTAGGATAAAATATTATAAGTATAAATTTTTTTTGAAACGTTATGGGTATGATAAGAATGTTAGACAAATGTTATGGATATATGAGAAATTTTTACATTTTTTTAGTTGACGGAAATATATAAATTTAAACATCTTAAGATGGGTTATGACTATCAAGGACATGTGACTCGATCTGTGCATGGGTTTGCACAAAGTTTCAATGTATATAGTTCCATACATTAGCACATGAAATTAGGCTTTTATTTTTAAAATTATAAAAATACTAAATAAAATAAAAAGTTAAAATTTATAGCTAAGTTTAGTGCACATGGGTGCAGTAAATTGGAATTCTATACAATTTGGATATGGTACATGTAAAATGTTATAATCTTGTATCATAATCTTATGGTCCTCCTCTTCAGATCATGTTTTACTTTTTAATTCTACGTAGTTTAAAATTTTCAATTAAGCAATTTTAAAATTTTTAAAATGTTTTGAGATTTTTAATATTTATTTTTGAAATATGAAAATGAAAAAAATTCATTGTTAGAATAGTGCTTTTTATTTTTACAATTGAAAAATAAATATTAAAATCATAAAATATAATATATATATATATATATATATGAAAATTTAAGCTTAGATCTGCACATGTATTCAAAAATTTGCATGAACGGTGCATTTTTCATTTTCATAATTCAAAAATAAATATTTAAAAATTACAAAAGTAAAAAAATGTAGATTAGATTTAATTGACATAAATTATCAAAAATAATATTTTGATAGTTTATATAAATTATTAGAATTTTCTAAAATAATATGATTTTTACGTGTGATAAACATCATTTTTTGATTAAAATGAAAAAATGATTGTTTAAAGAGACATAGACCAACTATGAGGTATAATACACGTCGATCATTTAAAAAAAGGTTGCCTGTGGCTCATGTTCGACAAAAAAATCTTACCACATCACTTCCATTCGGGCAACCATGGCTGCTTATGGAACCCATCGACCGGTGAATGGTTTTCACAGCCCAAAATGTGCAGATTGGCTGGCGTGAATACATCTTCTCTAGCATCCATCTTGGTAGTGGCTATTTTTCTTCTAAGCTAGTGAAATCAAGCTATCATTTACAGCCCTTTATTTTTAAATCTGGTCACGAAAGTCATGGATTCAAGAATCCAAGCCGTTGATCTAATTAGCAAAGTGAAAAACGTACCAGATATGATAGCATCAAGATCAAAAAAATCTTATCTTCCTTCGAGATGGTGGCAAGTTCAACACCACCTCTTGCAAATCAACAAACATCTGCATATAATGAAGCAACGATGCGGGCAACGCAAATTGTATAGCCAACAAATTTTTACTATGGCCAGACGATCATTGAATCCAGCCTTAATTTATTGATCATATTGTGGTTTTTTTCCTCTATGATGCTGCCATGAAACACACCCGCGATGACCATTTTTGCCCCAATTTTCATCACAATTTCCGCCACAAATTTGTCATGCTCATTTGCTCGAGATGGATGAAGAAAGATGATGTGGGAGGAGAGGTGCAAGTAAGATGTTGGAATTCCATGCCTCTTTGTCAACTTTTCGAGCTTCCAAAAATACCAAAAGAAATCGTAGCCATCCAGCTAAGTGAATGGTAGATAGGCAGGTGTCCATGAGAAAATTGCAGGAATGTGTTCCCATAGGTTGGCGCCTCACAGGTGCAACTCATGTGAGGTGAATTCAGGTTGAGGTGTACTAGGGAGACTCACTAGCATTGCCCCGGTGGTAACATCAATTACCCCTCTTTCATATGGTAAGTACTCAAAACTCAAATCTTTTCATACTTTGTGGAAGTTTGTTAATGATGGGAGCTTTGTCTTCGTAATAGATAACTGGAAGCACGTTGTTTCCTTACATAGGCTTGATTGTAATATTTAAAATGAGTTGTAATATATACACCAATTAAAAAATTAAAAAAATTATACTCAAACCAAACCATAATCTATTTTCTAACTAAATTTATAAAATCTAGATTAAATTTTAGGTTAAACAGATTAAATGTTTCGGTTGATTATTCAGGTTATTGTTTCTAATTTTCATTTTTTTATAAATGTTTTACATTGTTTTAGATAAAATTTATTAGATAAAGTGATTGTATCAATGAATACTTCAAAATATTAATTAAAAGTGGTGCTCAATATCGTTAATCATTGGAAATACTATTTAATATCATTAGTAATCGTTTAATATATTGAGTTAGTATTTAATTAAAAGCAATATGAAGAAAATAATACAATTTAAAATATTTTAAGTAAAATCCAAATTTATAGTTCATTAAAAATATAATAAATTTAGCTATATATTTAAAGTTAATATAAGATATAAGATTATATTTAAATATACTGAAAATATTTGAGTTATTTAATCTAAATTATTGAAATTAAAATTTTGAATTATTCATCTTATGTAATTCAGTTTGAATTGCACTTAACCCAAACCAAATCACATGGTAATCAGATTTAAGTTATACTCAAATTTTTATTATCTAAAATCCAAATAATGTGAACTCAAAATTATTTAAAATTCATGTTACTTGGGTTAGACCCACTTGTATGTAATCAAGTTACATAGAAGCAATTCCATGTAACCCCTAAGATTTTAACATTTGATAAAAAATTCAATTCATTTATTATATTTAACATTATTTGTTTAGTTACGAGACCAAGTTTTATTGAAATCCAACATGTGCATATGCCACATTTACTCAAAAATAGGTACATTTATATGTAAATTTTAAAAAAATGCTTAGATTCATTTACATATGTATTAGAATGATATAATATTTTATATAATCGTTTATTCATATAGTAATGATATTTTAGATAATTCAGATTTTAAAAATACTACTTAAAATTGATATTTAGTATTAAATTATTTTATTATGTTGATTTTACATGTTTGTAGATATGACCCATATACAGTCATATTTGACAAATAAAAAAGTTTCCATACTAAACACAATAGATTGAATGAATTTTTAATCAACTATGTAGATGTTGAAAATAGAGAACTACATAGAAAGAAATTTGACAACCGTCGAAAAGAAAGAGAAAGCAACGCATGAGGGGTGAAGTGCTACATGGATGAACGTGTAGCAACCGATGAAGATGCATGTGAGCATTGAGGGGATTGATTTCAATGGCTTAGAAAGACACGAACGAGGCATGGCTGATGAGCCCCCAATTCAATGCTCTTGTCGTTGACAGCCTGGCTCGCATGATGGAAGTCCTGTACAAGAATGGTGATTGCTATGCTAATTCCTCTGGATTGACCCAGCAACGCATTGCATCCTTACTATATATCCATTTTCCTTTTGAAGAAAAAATATATTTTATTTTGATCTTTTAATTGGTATGGTACTTGAGTCAATGTAAACACCTTTGCTACATTTGTATCCTTGAAGTTTGATGATGTAGTTCCAGTTATAGCATAAATATATGTTTTAAAAGGCTTTTCCCTCTAAACATTCACAAGTTAACAATAGATATGCCCAACAGTACGATTGACTAATTAATTAATTATCTATCAACAACAATTTCTGTAACACTAGAAACTGTAAAATAGCTAGTTTTGTAAAGTGACCAAAAAAATCCTCCAACATTGTTACAAATGCGTCGGTGATCTTTTATGGTCGCTTGTACAACGGACGATTTATAGATGATTATAAAAATTATTATTTATTTTTTATAGATAAACGAGCCCTAATTAGATCTTTTTTCGTATGAAATTCGATAAATTTTAAAATTCGTTTGATATTTTTAATTTAAAAATCAATGAACTAGGCATGGGTGCTCAAAAAAATTGCAAAATGGACCACACACGAAGAAAAATGTAAGTAGAACCCACACATTTATAAAATTGAGGACTGTTTCATTTTGGGCTTTGATGCCACGCCTGAGGTCAACCTATTTTTCAATCTCTTAGGTGGACTTGTCTCATCTTAAGTGTTTAAGTGTTGATACCACTTGTTAATAATTTATATTATTCTCATTTACGTAGATTAAATAAATAATCCAACTTTTGGACAACAAATAAGGCAATCAATTAATTATTAGACTTATGAAAAACATACCATAATTTTTATGGGAAAAACCTTCTTTGGAAATCGGAAAAACCATGGGACTTAATCTTGACAACTCTTCAGCTATATAATAATCAAACTATAAAGCAATGTCTTTTCTAATAAAAACTTGGTGGTTTGGGTTTCATCATCACCATAAGAATCGAATTCAACAAAGGAACCTTAAAAAAGGACACGTCTCACAATGCTTGAGAAAAATAACAATAGCTGAAGAAGAGGATTGAAGTTTCTTTTGCACAGGTGATAGCTAGCTTGAAGCAATACGCAGATTTAATTTTATCTCAGTGAATGGAAGAGACGGAACATCCTCGCGCAGGAATGCCCAACAAGAAAGTGGGTCCCTTTCACCATTGTCCAATGGATCAGGCAGGCTAACCAAGGAAATGAGTGGCTCTTGTTCAAGTTGCCAAGCCATTCACAACAAATTGCCGCTCCTGACTCGCTGTCACATGTTCAGGATTCCACAAAATTAATGGAGATAACATGATGCAGCCTCCTGGCTAGCTACCACCTGACCAGTTCTAAAGATGGCCGGCTATTTCAGCACGAATACACAGAACCACCTGCATGCCCACATCCTCATTTTCAATTACCTTCTTCTCCTTAATTACTTGAAATTAGCATTCATGGATATTGTTTTGGGAGACGTGTGCTTTGAAAATACTAGAGCAGCTGCTGGCGAAGCTGAGTTGGTTGTTGGAAAGAAGGAAATTGGTCTTGCAAAAATTACCACCCCACTGTCTTGGGGGATCACTTCCTTGGGACGTCTCAATACGACAAGGTAAGATTTGCGGTTGCATGCTGCTAACCATGTGTAATTAATTGGAGTATATGCAACGGTTCACGTGGGTATGATTGGCCAGCTTTCCCGTTATAAAGTTCCACTTGTTGGGCCACCAAGGGGGAAAAACAGGACTTGGATTAGTCACCTGAGCTGTCTGGTTTATGTGTACTGACGTAGACTTCGGGGCAGATTTCACCCTTTTCCACAGGGAAACTAATTGATCAGATTATTTTAATTTAGCCTCTTAATAAGCAGTAAATGTGGTGACTATTGTTGGGAGATCTTTAGTGAGGGTTTGTTTGGTAATAAGTAAAAGTTGTCAGGTTAAAACTTTTAAATCTAAAACTTTTCACTTTCCACAATTATCATATTTTTTAATCATTTCTTCATATTTTTCTATACAATTACTGTACTTTTCAATCATTTCTACACAACTACTAACATAACTAACCTATTTATTTCAACTTTTTCTTATTATTCCTCGTCATTACCCTATCATATTACATCATTTGACAACTTCTATTTTATACAACTTTTAATCAAAAGTTTTATCCATTCTCAAACACACCTTGATTAAAATCATAATCATACTATGACCTTCCTTGTCAAATCATTAAAAGGAATAGACTAGAAATAAAAGCATACCCAAATTAATGTCACTTGTTATTCTTGAATCTTGAGAAAATAAGAATTCCTTGTTTATAACGATGAAATGTTAGAAAAGAAAACATTGCTTATAATTCATACACCACAATTGTTTATATAAGCATGTATCTTTCTTATTTCTAATTTAGTTCATTATAAAAATAAAAATTAAAAATTAGGCATTTAGGTTTCTACGCATAAAAAACTTATATTTTGTTAGATGATTTAAACCCATTTGACTTTAAATCCCCACTCTTTATAATAACAAATTATATAATTGTTATATATGTGTATGGAGTGGCCTTTATATGCACGTGGTTGATTTAATTAATTATATACAAATAACAACGTTAGTATGTAATATACATATAGCTATAAGGTATGTTTGGGAATGAGTAAAACGTTTGATGAAAAGTTGTAGAGATTAGAAGTTGTTAAATGATATGATATGATAGGGATAATGATGAGGAATAAATAAAATAAAGTTGAAATAGATATGTTAGTTGTGTTGGTAGTTGTGTAAAAATGATTGAAAAATAGGGTAGTTGCATAAAAAATGTGAATAAAAAATTTAAAAAAGGGTAGTTGTGAAAAGTAAAAAGTTTTAGATTGAAAAATTTTAACTTGACAACTTTTCCTTAATAACAAACACACCCATAGTTGTCTTTTTTAAGGATTTGATTATAGATTAATTAAGGATAAGAAAAAATGAAAATATAATAACATATATTGTGAATCAGAAAAGTTAAATTGAAAATATAAAAAGATATATTTGTAATTGAAAATTGAGTAATTTGCATACATACCCACACGGTTTGACCAAAATTACAAATATACCTACATAGTTTCACGAATTATATATTATCTCACATAGTTTTTTCAAAATTACATACAACCTCATGTGACCTCTTTTCTGTCAACAAGTGTTAATATGTGTGTTAGAAAACTAGATAATGACAGAAATAACCTTGTTTGAAGCTATATTAACTTCCTTTCATTCCTTTTTAGAAAATCCCTCCTTTTATACAATCTCTTCTCCAAATATGCTACCAACACAAATGAGTATTTCATATCAATGAGATTCTAATATAGCTTTGAACAGGATTATTTCCTTCACTATTCAATTTTCTAATAAATATTTTAATGGTTGCTGATGAAAAAGATGTCACATGAGGGTTACATGCAATTTCTGTAAAACTATGTGGGGTAATATGCAATTTGTAAAATTATGTAGGTATATTTATAATTTCGATAAAACTATATATATATATATATATGCAAATTATCTTGAAAAATTATCTTGAAAATAGGAATTTAAATACCATACACATCTCATTTAAGATCTTAGGATCATTGTCAACCAGGTCATAGCAATGGTATGACATGCGAGTATGCAGGTTTGTAAGTATTGATTTCGGTTTCGAGCACCAACGAGAGCATGTTTTCTCTGTAATCCAAATGTAATAATAATAATAAAATCTTAAGAAATTTCTAAACACACACATACCGAGGGGATGTTTGGTACGAGTAAAATTATAAAATTGTGAAAAATAGTGAAAAATGAAAAAGAGAATATTTTGATAAATATGTGATTGATAAGAAATAATAAAGGATATAGTTTGAATAAATAAGTTTGTTATATATAGGTAGTAGGAAAAATAATTAAAACGTAAAGATAAATATGAAAAAAATAATGCTCTACAAAGCAATAATTGAGAGGGAGAAATCAACACACTTGCCCATGAATTGACGTGCCCCAAATGAGGATTCGTTGCAAGATGCCAAGCCGTTAACGTCCGTAGATCGTACAAATATACAATGTTGCAGCTTCCTGAGCCGCATGACGATTGGGGGGTACATTAATTGTCTTAACCATTGATGAGTGGTTCTCGTTGGAGATGCCCGAAATGCAAAAAACACGGGACTCCCTTTGCATCCGTCCGTGAGCATGCCATTTTTATTTTTAAAAATTTTTTTGTTTACAATATTATTAATCTATATTCATTTAACATGTGTATAAACTTTTACCATTAAAATGTCACTGATTTTCAAAAATAAAAAATAAATATCTAAAATACTCTAAAAATAGTAAAAATTTATATATATATTAAATACACTTATATTAATAGTTTTATAGAAAAAATTTTAAAAAAAATATATGCACTTGGGAATATATAACACTATATGCTCTCAGGGGTATAATATTAAATATACTTATATTAATAGTTTTATAAAAAAAATTTAAAAAAAAAGAAGAGATGTATGCACTTGGAAATATATAGCACTGCGTGCTCTCGGGCGTATGCAATCAGAATCCCGATAACAAGACGCCCACAGCCATTAACCGGGTATTCATTTTACTGTTGCTGCACCTCCTGACTAGTTACATAAATACTCGGCTATTTCAGCACTGAATACATAGCAAAACGTGCACGTGCATGCACGTTGATTAATAAGGCGTCTTAAAATCTGTATGCCCACTAGTTCTAACCCATGTTTCCCCGCGCTCATTAACAAATGTTCCCTTATAATATTTTTTAGAATTTTTTATATAGGCCTCATCAACGTTTTTCTTACATGAAATTTGGCATTTTTAAAATTTATGTATTAATTTATTTTTATTTATTTATTTGATTTTCAAAATGAAAAATAAAATTTTTATTCAAATAATTATCAGATCTAGATAAGCTCACACATTTATTAAAAATTAAACAGATTTGTTTTCTGCTGCCCGTTCGTGGCCGCACAGTATACCAACGGAAAAAAAAAAAAAAAAAAAAAAAACTAAATATTTTGTCCTCCAGTGTTTGTCAATTTCGTTGCTTGAAATGACATATTCCTTGAAGGCGTTTTGAATTTGGGACTGTGACCGTCCAACTACATGGTGGGACCTGTGCCTGGGGCGACGTGGCGCAAGGAGGATGGGCGGATTTTAAGCCAGCCTGGACCACCGACGATGCAACTCAAGCGCGAGCCCTCGCTTTTAACAGGAGTGTAACGTGGTCTGTCGGAATCCGCCCGGCCTCACCTGTTTTCAAAACCAATACCGCGTCTGCAACAATTCAGTACCAAAACTAAAACTCGACCCGGTTCAACCTAGTATTCTTCATAATTTATTAAAATAATTATATTTATTTATGCACTAAGTATTTCAATTATAATTGATATAAAAGTTATTCCATATGGTCATAACCTAATAAAATTTTAAAATTTTTATACTAAAACCTAAATGTTGTATACATGAGTCAATAAAAGTTGAATATATTATATCTAAATTAACTTTATTTATAAATAATTATAAATATATCAACTCTTTAAAATTATCATATATATACTAATTAATTGTGAGATATATATATCTCATTTTTATAAAATTTTAGATAGTGATTTCATATAATCTTATTTATTTTTATTACCTTAATTATTTTTTCATAACATTACCTTGATTGTTATGTGTAATTTAATTATGTTCATTGTATTGAGAATTATCTTTTAATTAAAGACTAATTTTCATCAATAACAAAAATATCATAGGACACATAAATATATTCACATGTAAATTATTTATGTATTAATGCAATAATATTTAAGAATTTGTCATCTTTATTAGTAATTTCGACTTCGATTAGTTTGAGAGTAATTTAAATTTTAACTCAAAATTAAGACCAAAATCAACGCTAACCCGGTCTGAACCCTACTCGAAGCCGAATTCTAATATTAAGGTTAGAGTTTGAATTCACTCAGACCCAGAACAACTCAACTCGAATTAACCTCTATTTTTTAATAAGCATTCTGTTGGGCCCGCCAACCATTGTGCGCATCGTGCGAGGTCTCCCTTCCATAATTGTTTGTAAATAATTTTAAGGCTTATTTGCACACTAGCCACTCAATAATATCATATAGCTTGGTAGGCAATTAACCATTGATGAGTGGATCTTGTTGGAGATGCCACGAAATGGAGACAAGAAGACGCCCACAGCCATTCACCGGGTATTTATCGCACTGTTGCTGGACCTTGTGGCTAGCTACCACCCGGCCAGTTCTATAAATAGCCGGCTACTTCGGCACCGAATACATAGCAAAACGTGCCTGCACGCATTCTCCCTCTTTTTCAATTATATTCTCGTACTTGAAATTCTCATTCATGAATATTATTTTGGGAGATGTGTGCTTTGAAAATATGCCAACGGCTGCTGTTGGTGAAGCTGAGTTGATTGTTAGAAAGAAGGAAATTGGTCGTGCTTGTGCAAATTACCACCCTAGTGTCTGGGGGGATCACTTCCTTGCCACCTCTCAATACGACGAGGTAAGATTTAAGGCTGTGCATGCCGCTGATCATGCATAATTAATTGGAGTATGCAATGGCCCACTTGAGTATACTTCAGGTCTCACCTGTTGGTCACAAAGCTGAGAAACAAAGGCAAGGGGACTCACGAGTAGGAGTGTCAAGAGTGTCCACGGTTCAATTCACTGGGTACTTTAAAATGAATAAGGTAGATTCTCATCATCGTCACTGGATACTTTAAAATGGATAGGGTAGATTCTCATCATCATCATCATTATCATAAGCTATTTCTCACTTATGTAGGGGCAATTGCTTAGATTCTATTGCATCATTTTGACTATTCGATACTAATTTTTCATAATATTTTTAAAAATTTTATATCTTGTTTAATTATTTTTATTTATATTTTTTGGAGTATTCCTTTGATTCTCTTGTTACATTCTATTTAAATAAACTCTCTTCCTAACCAATAGAAGGTGTTTAGCAAACAAAAATATTTTTCCAACTAAAATTTTTTAATTTAAAACTTTTTAATCAGTTCAAGTGCCTTATTTTTAATTTTTTTTACATATTATCATACTACTGGTCTACTTTTCAATCATTTCTACACAATTACCTATATAATCAACCTATCAATTTTAACTTTATTTTTTTTACTCATCAATATTATCTTTATCATATCACATTATTTCTACCAATTTAAAAACCTTTCATCAAAAGTTTACCATTTCCTAAACACACCTAGTGTCATTTCAAGCTTCTGTTTAATATGATTAAATTATTTTAATCTATTTTTCTCATTTTAACGCTTATTAGCCTGACATTTTCTCGGATTATTTTATTTCTAATTTTTATGTTTTCTTCTTTTATCATTCATCCACCTTAACATTATTATTTCTGCTATGCTTATTCTAAGTTTATGTTGTTATTTAATAACTTAACATTCTATCCCATAAAGCATAGGAAATATGTTTACAACAGTTGGAAACATCGCAAGGGTATTACTTAATTTGAAGGGCTTTTTCATCGCTTTATAGAAAAATCTAATAGCGTCGAAACGGAAGGGACATGCATGCAAATTTATGTAAATCTTTTAGGCATATTTGTAATTTTAGTAAACTTAAGCACAGATGTAATAGTAGTTAAACTGTACAGGCATATTTGCAAAAATTCCTTAGATAAGAATAAAAATAAAAATAAGGTAAGAAAGTTAGGTAGGTAAAATATCACAAGTTTTATGCCCATTGCCCGAGCTGTCTGGGTTATAGATGCACTTAAATAAACATCGGGAAATTAAAAAGGTCATAATTTATAAGCTGAAATTAATTTAGCCCCCTAATCATTAATATTGGCGAGTTTATAAGTAGCTGAGTAAATTTGCTGATAAATCGATTTATTGTGCTCCGATATGACGGTCGATCTTTTATTTTGTCTAATATTGCTTCCCTATATCTATAATTATATATATTTTTTTTGATAAACTCTTCCCTGTATCTTTTGATCAAATGCAAAGACGCCGAATCCAGACACGAATCGAAGAACCGAGGAACTGAAGGAACAAGTAAAGAAAATGATTCTTGGTGACAACGATCCATTGGGTAAATTGAATTTGATTGATGCAGTTCAGCGATTGGGTGTGGCTTACCACTTTGAAGATGAAATAAACAAGGCACTGAAATGCATATATGAGGATAGCGCCTGTCAAGAAGGTTACAATGAAAATCTGCATGCAGTTGCACTCCGATTTCGCCTGCTTAGGCAAAATGGGTACAATGTGTTGTCTGGTAATTAAGTTTCTCTACGCGAATGAAATGAAGCTAATTACTTTTACATTTCCCAGACATGCATTCGAATAGCTTAGTTTCGATACTATTATTTTATGGCAGATGTGTTCGTGTTAGGATCCAAATTGTTAGAATCAAAATTTGCTGATTGAATTGGATGAGAGCATTACAGAAGAAAGTACAAGAAATGAGATTGAGCACCAACTCTAATTGACAATAACGGTGTTCTCCCTCTACTACAACTAATGTACTAAGAACTAGAAACGAACACAAATCAAGCCCACCTTTCTCTTTCCAGTCACTCTCTATTTATACTAATAGCTACTAGATCCACAAATAGGCCAGGCCCACCTACCCTCCTAGACCCTATCAAAGGCAGTTTCAAGGCCACATTGGGCACTGACATCCGGGGCTTGCTAAGCCTTTATGAAGCAGCCCCTCTCAGCACTGATGGGGATGATACACTAGACGAAGCCGTTTCATTTGCCAGGGAGCACCTCGAATCAGCATTGCCAAATATCATCTCTCCGCTGGCAAAGCTAATGAAGCTTGCTTTGGATAAGCCACTGCGCAAGCGTGTTGAGAGACTGCAATCAAGGTGCTACATCCCCGTTTACGAGGAAGATACTACCGAACGGAACGATGCGTTATTGGAGTTTGCTAAGCTTGATTTCAACATGATGCAGTCATTGCATAGAAAGGAGCTTAAAGACATCTCAAGGTGTATCTATGTTTTCTAATTCATGACATCCATAAATCAAACAGAGTTGATTTAAATCACCCCAAATGGAATTAAACCCTGAGACGCAACTATATGTAAATGCCTACCCATCATATTATTATGTAATAATTAATTATTAAAATCAAAATATATGCTCATACGTATGTATGTACACAATTCGAAATTTAACGCACTACTAACGACTTTAGATTGTTTCATCAAAAAAAAAAAAAAAAAAAAAAAAACGACTTTAGATTGTGGACGTTGTGTATGACAGGTGGTGGAAGGAGAGAGAGTTCGCCACAAGACTTCCCTTTGCTAGAGACAGAGTGGTGGAATGCTACTTTTGGATTCTGGGAGTGTACTTTGAGCCACATTATTCCCGAGCAAGAAGAATGATGACCATAATCATATCCTTAACATCTATAATGGATGACATATATGATGTTTATGGTACATTGGAGGAACTTCAACTCTACACACTTGCACTAGAAAGGTCAGTCTTCCTTATGCATCCGTATACACCGCTCTGCTTTTATTTTTTAAATAAAATAAAATAAAATAAAATGAAATAAAATTATACTTTTCTAGCCACTTGCAAGCCTATTTCTTTCAACTGCATTGTGAAAGTTTGATGGTTGTGAAATTAGAAGGGAGCTAGAAGAGCTTGAAATTTTCGGCCTTTGATTTTTCAGATGGGATCGGAGTGCCATCAACGAGCTGCCCGATTACATGAAAGTTCACTTCGTTTCACTTTTAGATGCGGTGGACCAATTTGAAGAAGAGTTAAGTCAGGAAGGAAAATCCGACCGTATACCATACTAAAAGGCAGCTGTACGTATGCACCTTTTGCATCTCCTTAAATTTTTATTATTTTTTTCCCAAAAAATTTTGCTGGTCCTTAGTTATATGTTGGATTCATGTCAAAGAGATTGTAAAGTGGAAAAAAAAAAAATAGATGTATAAGAGGATAGAAAAGCAGAAAAATGATAAAGAAAAATTAGTTTATATAACGGTCCGTGCAACCTTCAAGACTAATTTTTTTTATTTGTAAAAAATATGTATAGTTTAAGAACTTGGCCAGAACGTATCTGCATGAGGCGAAATGGGCGAGCCTAGAGTATGTGCCAAAGTACAACGAGTACATGGAAATTGCACTAGTTAGCTGTGGATACCCAATGCTGACAGTAATATCTCTGGTTGGAATGGGAGACATTGTGACCAAGGAGGTTCTTGAATGGGCCATCAGCATCCCCAAGGTAGCCATGGCTACTGCCACGGTCTGTCGACTCAGGGACGACCTTACATCCAGCCAGGTACAGCAATCCTACCCTGCTCACTGCCAACTTAAATTGGATATATAAACGGGTTAGTGCTGAAAATTATAAATATTATAAATATGCATTTCTTAAATTAAATGCAATGAACACTGCAAGTGAAATTCGTAGCAAAAGTTTATTGGGCCTTTTCCATCTGAGTCATGTTTCAGTGCACGAGGGCACAAAACAGCATTTTTTAAAATATTTTTCTAAAAATCTTTTTATAAAATTGTTAACTTAGGTTTATTTAACTTTATGTATTAAGTTTTACTATTTTTAAAAATGTATAAATATTTTTTTTATGTTTTAAAATAGGAGTATTCTGGTCATTTAAAAATGATTAAAAGATCCCCTATTTTAAAAAATCAAAAAATATATTTACACATCTCCGAAAATAGTAAATTTTAGTTCATAGATTAAATATACTTAAATTAACAGTTTTATAAAAATATTTTTTAAAAAATATATTAAAATGGAGTTTTGCACTTTTATACATTGAAATGTTACTCTTTGGATCCAAAGCTATCATGATTTATTGGAGTAATGTTTCAATGTTTGAGGGTGCAATATCTTAATTTTTAAATATCTTTTAAATTTTTATAAAATTATTAATCTAGATTTATTTAACTTATGTATTAAGTTTTACTATTTTGGAGATGTATAAATATATTTTTTGATCTTTTAAAAATAAAGATATTTTAGTCGTTTAAAAATGACTAAAACCTTCCTTATTTTAAAAATTAAAAATATATAAACATTTTTAAAATAATAAAATTTAATTTATATACTAAATATACCTAAATTAATAGTTTTAAAAAAATAAAATTTTGCAACCAGATGCATTTAAATTTCTATACAACAGATGCATTAAAATCGGCCTCGAATTGCAATGGGACTAACTGGTAAAATTGAGTTCCCACCACACTTCAAGATTGCATCCATGGAAAGGAGCATCTATGGATACAATCTTACTATTATTAATTAGACAGAAGCACTAACAGCGGAACAAAAGAATTTTATTGAAGTTATTTTATAATAATGCTTATGGAATACTAATAGAAATTGCAGAAGATTGGCATCATAATATATTCCATAAAATTTTAATTAGTTATCTTTAAAACTGTCCTTTTACACGTTTTTGACATCCATGATAACGTATTGGATGACAATAATTATAATAAATATAGAATTTTCCCCCCAACTGCATTAACACGTTTCGTGGAAAATGGAGTGAAGCTGGAACAAGAGCGAAACCATGTGGCATCCGGAATCCAATGCTACATGAAGGAGCATGGAACCTCGCATGCAGAAACATGCCAGAAATTCCGAGAACTAGTGGCGCTGGCATGGAAAGACATCAACAAGGAGTGCCTTCAGCCCAGGGCAGCTCCCTTGTCTGTCATCATGCGGACTGTGAATCTGGCTCGTGTGATATAGCTCTTGTATGAACACCAGGATTCCTACACCAACTCCTCGAATGAGACCAAGGAGATGATAAGGCTAGTGCTGGCAGAGCCCGTTCCCCCATGAGATATACATATATGAATATTATTGTTCTTATATATGTTGTATTTCCCTCTAGCAAATTAATGCTGGAAGTAATTAAGAAGCTATTAGTTGCTCTCTTCAATATTCTCAATGACTTCCCTTGTGATGAGGTGGATGTTATTGTGTTATTTTTTGAAAGGCATGGGATGAGTCGATAGAATTTGCTTTCTCATTTCAAGAAAAGGATTTTAAAATACTCATAAAATTTATAATTTTTGAACCATATGTCTTAATCTAAATAAGGAGATTTATCATCAACGAATTACATTAATTAACATACGTTGCCATATATTAATTAAAATTTTAAAAATATTTAACTAGGCTCACTTCTATAAAACATCTCTTCCATATAACTCCCTTCATTTTTTAAATTTTAATGATTGATTAAAAATTCACTTCATCCATTGTATTTAGTATTATTTATATTAGCATGAAAATCCTCTCATTTGTTCAGAATTATTGTATAAAGGCCCCATTCATAAATATGTAAAATCAACATAATAAAATAATTTAATAATAAAAAATAAATTTTAAGTAGTATTTTCAACATCTAAACCATTCAAAATCTCATTACTATATAGAATAAATGATTTTATAATGTATATGTGAATTGATCTAAATATTTTTTTCTAATTTACACATAAATATATACATTTTTTTAGCAAATGTGACCCATAAACATATTTGATTTGAATAAAATTTAGCCTCCCATATAAATAAATGATGTCAAATATGATGAATAAATTAGATTTTAAATCAATTATAGAAGTCTTAATAATTGAGAGAGTTACCTCTTCCATGTAACATAATTATATAGAACAATAATTTGATTACATAGTAATAACTTCCATATTTAACTTTATTAAATGTATGTTTAACCATGCTCCTATGCTCCTTTGTTGTATGCTCTTGGGTGCATACACCTATGTTTTATTTTTTTAAAAAATTTTCATAAATTTGTTAGCCCAAGTGTATTTAACTCATGTATTTTTACCATTTTTTGAGATTTTTAGATATTTATTTTTTATTTTTGAAAATCAGTGGCATTTTAGTAATTTAAAATTACCTAAAATGTCATTGATTTTAAAAAAAAAATAAATAAATATGTAAAATACTCCAAAATGATAAAAATTTACACACACATTAAATACACTTGCGCTAACAAGTTTATAAAAAAAAAAATTAAAAAAAAGGTATATCCGTCTGTCAGCGCTTATTGAAAAAGTAAAATATTACAATTTTACTGCTGAGCGCTATCACAACAAAAATTAGCCAAAAAAAATGCCGAAAACATTTATTGATGAAACGCACACCGCTCAACGTAACAAACCAGTAGTTCTTCTAACCTAATTGGTGTGTAGATGGTGAAGTACCAAATTTAGAAGCTTTTTGTTTATAATGCTTGTTTAAGTTTTGTAATAGTTTTATAGATACTAATTAGTGTAAGCTTTTTATAAATATACTCAGGACTGGTACTTTTGCATAAGGCTGAACGCAAGTGATCTCCCGTTCTATACAAAATCCATTTTAAAATTATTTTTAATTTTAAAAAAATAAAAATAGGGTTGCTAGCCCCACGTGTGGGAGATAAGGGTATAAATAGGGTTGGTATCAACCTAAACTTGACTAACCTAACTCCGTTTATAATAGGGTTAAGTTATGCATTCTTTAAAAAACAGAAAAAAGGGTGTATAATCCGATTGGAAAAGTTAGTTTGGGTTGGATGCTTGTCCCCACATTCATATATTAGTGTAAAATGCAATGAATTATTTAAAAATAAAGCAGCTGATATATAAGAATTAATTAGACATTATTGCTTTAAATAAGATTATTTAGCAATTATTTTTTTGTATAAGTCATAAATTGGAAAATAGCCTATAAAAAGATTAATTTTTATTCTTTCGTATAAATTTATATTTTAAAATAAATTTAATTAAGAAAAATATATTTAATATTATATATTTAGATAATCCAAACCGAACTAATTTCTATAAGGTTAAAATATGTTCGGATTAAAATGTAAAAAATAGAGTTGAAAATAGGATTATGTTGAAATTTTATAAGGCAGATTAGAATTGTGTTTACCGCAACGTGAATTAACCCAATCCGATATATACCCCTAGTGGGAGAACCCGTGCATCTACTACTTTTATGAGGCAAAAATGTCATATATTTAAAAATTAAAATACTTAAAAAACGTAAAACTTGATTTATAACTTAAATATACATAGCTTTTCGTATTTATAAAAAAATCAAAAAATGAGTTTCACTCAAATAAATTTTTTTTCTAAATTGGTGGCGCGTCAATCCAAGCAAATCCAAAATTTAGTGTGTGACAATTTACATTCGACTCACATGGGTGCCCCCATGTGTACCGTCATTTAATCCATTTCCTACTTTTTAGTTTTTAATAACATGCATGATCTTATGCGACTAGTCACATGAGATGCCCTATGTTGCCTAGCCGTGGGAACCCTTTTTTTTTTTTTATCTATTTGATTTTTCATAAACATATAAAATTAAGTATGCTTAATTTATAAATCAACTTTTACTATTTTTCCGATTTATTGAATGTCTTTGAAGAGATATCAATCAAAAAAAGTTTTACCATTTTTGAATATTTTTAAGTATTTTGAATTTTAAACAAATTGGCACTTTTGTTATTTTATGAGGCAAAAATGTCACTGTATTTAAAAATTAAAAAATAATTTAAAATATCCAAAAATAGTAAAATAAAATTAAATAAATCTAACTTTATATATTTATAAAAAATAAAAATAAAAAAAAAGAGTCCCATGTTCGGACACATGTGGCACCTTATGAGGCCGACTGCATGACTTCTTTTAATTAACATATAAAGATAAGTGTATTTAATCTATAAATCAAGTTCTATCTTTTTAGACATGTTTATATTTTTTTATTTTTAAACACAAGGGCATTGTCATAATTTCTCTTATGTTTAAAAATAAAAAATAATATACAAACATATTCAAAAATGGTAAATCTTGGTCTATAGATTAAATACACATAAATTTACATATCTATAAAAAAATCAAAAATAAAAAAATAAATTTTGCGGCCAAAAAAAGAGGATCATTCCTCAATTTTATAAGCCTTGATTTTAAATTTAGGGGTGTAATGTCAACCCGCCGGGCGGAATCCAAATTTTAGAAGGTTTGATCTTGCCTTCTTAGAACTTGATTGTGAATAAGATTAGAGTTACTAGTGTCAAAAGGTTTGGTCTTTGCTCAAATCTGATTAACCCGACCTAATTAAGTTAATTTAGAGTTAAGTTAGGACTTGAAAAGTAAGGTTGAATACAAAATTGGATTAATATTTTACAAGTAGAATTAGAGTTAAAAAGACCTAAATTCAACTCAATTTACACCCCCCGTTAGAGTAAGCTTGAGTTATATTTTTCATGTTTATATTTAATAAAATATATAATATACATTATTCCTAAACAATATTTCTTTTTATTTATTATTTTATATTATTTCTATTTATATTTGAATAGACGTTTGTATGTTGCAATTATATTATTTCCATTTATAGATTCTTTACATTTATATTGTTTATTTTTAAGTGTTTTAATTTTCTTTTATCTACCCTTAAGAGGATAATTTTTCTAAAAAAATATTATATATTACTATTTTAAAAAATATAGTTAGAAAATATATTATTCTTGGTGTTTATGTGATTTATTTTTATTGTATATTGACATAAAATTTTAAACTTAACATGCTTTTAAAAGAAAATTTGTCAATTCCAAGTTTAACAAGAAAATGAATTTAAATTCAATTTTCACAAATAGGATTAGGATTTAAATTTTATAAATAGATTAAGATTAGAGTTTATGTCACACCCCACTAGCTAATCTCCCACTAGCCAATGGTCATGAAATTTTATTGAAAAATCCAGCAACACTTCCCCAGAATCATAAGGTTGAGGGGTTAGCTAAAATTACCTATATGAACATTCTCATAGTATATCGTCCATTTATTTACATATATAAAAATATAGAAGCTAAACAATACAAAATCTCATCCAATTCATCCCAATAAACAATCATATATCAACTCCTTAATAAAAACAGTCCTTCTACATCACTCATTTACAAAAAAAAAAAAATGTCAAACTTAATCTTTGCTACCAATTGAGATAATAATTAGTATATACCTGCTAGGATCTCTTTTAAAATAAATTATTCTCATTCTCCGCAAAATCAAGATCATTATTAACCATACATCAACTCTATAAAAATTAAGTTTCAATTTTTTTTTTTTTTTTTTTTACAAAAGTGTCCTTACTCACCTATGCATCATATCAAATGTTCTCCAATCTTAATCCTGCCATCTAAAAATATCAACATAAGAAAATATGAGTATAGGCCAACTTGATAAGTAAGATAGCGGCAAAACTTAATGTAAAGCTAATAAATATCATTTTGATTAAATAACTCAGATACCAAAGTCTCTAGAGTTCATATGCCTATTCATGTTATGCTCATGCAAGGAATTATGCTCCAAATGCTCATGTAATACAAAATGCTCATCCTCAACATTACGCCCAAGCCACCCGGCACACCAGGTAGACTATCTTCGTCAAACATCTCACGTAGCTATACCGTAGTATACTGTAACTCCTCTTATATATCATATCCCCACATTCATGATAGGAGAGTTGTGAAGGAGTCTAATTATAATATCAATTGTTTTAATGTATAAAATACTTTAAAAAGAATAAAAAATTTCCAAATATGCCCATGTATTTTACATGATATTCCTTTTATATCTATGTATTTTCAAATATTCCTCTCATGTATTTTCAAATATTTTCAATTGCAATAATGTTTATGCTCATAGTGAAAATAAATTTTCACATAAACAACTCATCTCATAGCAGAATGTGTAACACAAACCATAAACATCACCAACATGTAATTTTTTTTGTCATCTCTGTATATATCCTCTACCTGCATAAGATTTCAGAAACTCAAAAAGATCGTTGTAGAGGGTATTTCAAAAACACAAAAAAGATCTTTGCAGAGAATAAGGTTATTGCAGCTACGACAGTCATGTGTTTTTCCTCTAAATTTTGTGCTATGATTTAGTAGCGATTCATCAATATTTTTTTGGTTGTCTCTTTCTTATATCTTTCGCCAGTAATATCTGAACTGCTGTTCATGTAATGCAAAATGCATGATCTAATTTCGGTATTTATTTAATATAAATAATAAATAAAATGAAAAATTCAAACGGCTAGTAACAGCATGGATGCGGGAGAATAATGAATAAAATTCATAAATATGAGCGGAATATTTAAAAATTTATAGGTATAAAAGAAATTTCGGATAAATAAGTGGATATATTTAGAAATTCTCCAAAAAGAATTTATAAGTAATTCGAGCATTCGTGAATCGTGTAAATAAATAAAATTGAAACCTAATAAAACATCGTCTCCTAATCTATCTATAGTAAGCGTGGGTCCGGGACTTCTGTGGATGATGGGATAACAAAAATCCTTGGGTGCCACGGAATAGAAGTAAATATAGAAGGTCGATTATATAAGGTGCGTCTGTTAAAAATTAAATTTTTTTTAATCTAAAACTTTTTTCTGACGGTAATTTTCTTATTTTTTTAATTAATTTTCACATATTCTTATACAAATTATCATATTTTTAAATTTTTTTACACAAATAATTATATGATTAATATATCTATTTTAAATATATTTTTTTATTCATCATCATTATCCAATCACATCAAGTTGTTTTCTTTTATTTTAAAAACTTTTACACAAAAAATATTCCAATAAAAATTTTATCACTTTCTTAGCACATCCTAGTTACTATAGATTATGGATTAAAATTAAATGCATTTATAAGTTATGACCCCAACATTTTTTATGCGCTTGCGTATCATCCGCCGACCTTTACAGAGCAGCAAATATCTTATTACTGTTTTGTGCGCTTGCCTATCTAGCGACCTCAATGTCACATGCACTCCAACACTTATTTTTGCGCTTGCGTATCATCCGCTGACCTTTACAGAGCAGCAAATATCTCGTTAATGATTTATGCACTTGCCTACCACCCGAACACATAGGATTACGTAAGGGTTGATCTCGTGTGGCCGGCCACACGGAACCCATTTTTTTTATTTTTTATAAACATATAAATTATGTGTATTTGATTTAAAAGTCAAGTTTTATCTTTTTAGATATTTTTAATTATTTTTATTTTTAAACATAGTGATATTTTGATAATTGTTGAGGTGAAATTACAAAAATGCCATTATATTTAAAATTTTTAAAAATACTTTAAAATATTCGAAAATGAAAAAATTAAATTTTAAATTAAATATACATAACTTTACATGTTTGTAAAATAATTATAAAATTCCACGGCTGGATGCATGTATCACCCTTTCGTTATTTTTGAAAATTTATTATTATTATTATTATTATTATTTGATGAAAACCTCGTTATTTTGGGAGCTCAATCCAGTACACCCGGGTGCATTCAGCCTCAATACACCCGGGTGCACTGCACCTATTTTTTTATTTTTTTTTGAAAATTTTTTTATGAAGATGTTAATATATGTTTATTTAACATATGTATCAATTTTTACTATTTTTGGAAATTTTTAGATATTTTTTTTAGATTTTTTAAAATAGTGGCATTTTTCGTAATTTTAAATTACGGAAAATGCCACTGATTTTTAAAAATCTAAAAAAATATCTAAAAGTCTCCAAAAATAGTAAAAATTGATACATATGTT
>JAXCLR010000081.1:18340933-18355961 GCA_035584095.1 Annona squamosa
TTTCCTTTCTCTTCTCCGGCGCCAGCTACGCCGCCGCCGCCTGCTGCTGACCCATCTCCCAATCTCTTCGTTTCAGGTACACCCCCCCTCTCTCTTTCTCAAAATACAGGCTTTAAAGAGGAACGAGCTGACACGGTCTCGTCTGGATGACAAGATAATTGATGTATGGTATCCGGCAGGAAAGATTAGGGAGTTGGTCTTTGCGCTTCCCTCTTACGATTTTTATTTGGAAGACTTGATGCGTAGGGTTTATTTTCACGTTCGGTGAATACAGGTCTTCTCTTTTGATTATTACTACGTCGGATTAAGACCATGGAATCTTTCCACACAGTTGCTGATGTTATTTCTTAATAAGTTGCTTATTAGCAGTCAAAATCAGATGTTAATGATCTCTTCTTGTCCGCGCGAATGCTTGGAAGGCAAACTCACAGAATCATTGATTGAGTTAAAAGAAAGAATCTGTTTCTGTGAGAATTCATTTTGGAACGTATTAGAATTCCTATAATTTGATTTACAAGAGTTTCTTTGCAACTGAAAGAAAGAATCTGTTCTTGTGAGAATCATTGGAGAGTGGTTTATAACTTCATATAAGTTCTCAAGTGGCGGAAGAAGAATGTTGAAATAAATTACTAAGTTTTGTAATCTACTCAGCTTGTACGCTGTTGCTCTTCTGATGAACCGCTTCATTTGTATTAGTGATTGCAACCGTTGTTTCTTTTTTATTGGTATTATATACATTGTGACATCGAATATTACAAATTAGGCTCATTCACAACTTTCACACTTGGAGAGACATTTTTTCAAAAAAATACCCTACATTTAAGAGGGGACAACTGTAAAACCCCATTACAAGGGGGACAAGCTTGCACATAACTCCATTAAATGCTGGCAGTGACTGTTGAACTCATATCCGCACCTGTGGTGGAAATATGACTTACCACTGAGGCAATGCCTTGGTGGCTGCAGTCATCATTCCTTGATTCTTAATGATTGCTGGAACTCGCATTGTGCAATTCTATAAAATTTAGGGCCATATCCTCAGTTAAACCTTGTTCTTGTGATTTTCTGTGCATGTTGACATTTCATATTGATTGCTTTCCCCTTATCATTTGCCATCTTGTGATTTGGAACTTGCATCATCTCATTGTATTTGCTGCTCTCAGTATCTGTTGACAATGTCAGACTGTCAAATAAGCATCCTTTTCATTCATTACTGCATAATTGTTTGATCTTCCAGTTATTTGAACAGCATTTGTCTTTAGCCTTTGGTTTTATCTGAACCTCTGCTGCTCATATCCCTTGGCGACCTCCTTTCAGCTAAACATCTTGGAAGCATGTTGTTTTTGTGGTTTGGGGTAGTGCAACTTGGAGATAGAGATCTCTAATGGGTTGGAATGAATATTTGGATTTGGGTTGTTGACTAAGCCGAATTTCACTTAAATGCTATCTCGTTATGATTTATGGATGGATTCTGCTTGTGTTACTATTCTTGAACGCAATCCATCTACTTTTAATTTGTAAACCTACAATTAGGGACTTTACAAGTATGAATATGATGCAAAAATACAATCGTAAAAATGAGAAGGCACCAGATGTCTGGCTGTTATCTTCTATCCAGGCAATTTTTATGATATGATCAGTTCATTTTTTTCATCATTTATGTTAACACTCTTTGTACCAGCCATTTTTCTCTTTCAAAAGAGAATAAAACTGATGCTTCACAAAGAAAATGGGTCTCTTTTTAAATTGTTTTTGAACTGGTCAAAACCGAGGCTTCACAAAGAAAAAAGCACAGTTTATGATGCCTTTTCATCTTATTAGTTTCAACCTGGTTACATGAGAAGGATTAGCAGCACTGTGGTTCTTTTTTGGGTAACTTTGGGATTTTTCGTGAAATTCTACTGTGGGTATGAAGCGATCTTAATGGCTGTTGATACAGGACTTAGCAAGCGAACCTCAACCGAGGGCCTTCGAGAAGCCTTTTCAAAATTTGGTCAAGTTGTCCATGGTATGTGCTTTTACTTCGAAAATTTTATTTTCATGAATTAAGGTTGTCATTTTCATTGGATGCCTGCCTTGCAGCAAAAGTTGTAACGGACCGGGTTTCAGGATATTCCAAAGGTTTTGGCTTTGTTAGGTATGCAACTGTAGATGAGGCTGCTGAAGGCATTAAAGGCATGGATGGAAAGGTTAGTTTAAAATCAATCTTCTAATTTATGTGAATATATAGTTTATGGGAGGGGATTGCTTGTCTGGAATTCGATTCTATCAATTGGTTGAGATAAATAAAAATGGATAGCTGGAAAATTTCTTCAAACTTCATGGCACAGATATTCAGCTTGTATTGTATCACCTTATACAGGCTGTGTAACTGCTTTTTTGTTACAGCAAACAATGAATTAATTTTTCAAAGATATAGTCAGTACAAGGGCCAAATATTTATTGAATAAAAATGGTTTTTTAATCCTTTTCTCTCACTGTTCATTCCGTGTTACCTGATTGATGGATTGACCTCTGTTTTTGTTATATGTACTCAAACCTGATGGATTATGGAACTGAGTCATCCCTTCTGCATGGGCTGTAACTTTCTAGATTATTCTCTTCTTGATTGTGTTATGTTGATTCAGAAACATCACGACAGTCTATATTATCCTGATTTTTAATTGTGTGCGCGACTGTGGCTTCCTCCTATTTTGTGCCTTGGAGAATTTTAATCTTCATAAACTGTTTTCTCACCTAAGAATGGTCGGCTACATGGATGTTTCATTTCTTGTGTCAATCTTGACTTCTTTACCTTGTAAACCCAACCCTTTTTCAATTTTCATATTGTTGAAAATGGTTATCAGCTTTAAAGTTATTTATGTGTGCAAAGCAGTCTAAAAGCTTTCTTTGTAACTGCAGAAGGCTAAATTGGCATGTGAAAGGACAAAATGCTTGTCCTTTCATTAAATAGCATGAGTGTTTATGTATATGTAGAAAATTAAAAATTGGGACATCTATAGACTGATAAATAGTTGTCAATGAAACTAATTAGTCCGTATGAAAATTCTTCATATCATTATTGTCTTTGTTGTGCAAATTGCTAATGAGTTTGCCAGGTGGCATGGAGTCTATTGTGCCGATCAGAGGATTTTTTTATGATGATTCAATTCCTGTGATTGTGGCTAATTTGTTTCCAATCCTTCCTTGCATTGTTCTGACTTGGGCTATAGAAATGCTGTAATATTCATCCAGGAATGCAATCCTGGTTAGAGGACTGCATGTGTCACCAGTTTGTACCTTCTGCATTTTTTTTTCTAGTCCATACTGAATTTTTTTTTTCCCCTTTCCTGAACTGAGAATTTTCAGGGTACCTCTTCCCCATGGTAATCTTCTCGAGCACTAAGCTGCGGCTTAGTGGGTCAGGGCCCTATATAGTATAATAGTTCATCAAAAGATGTATAGTTGAATAAATTGGGGAACTTTTGGATGAAAAGTTTTTGAATTGGTGGAAAATGATGCGATATGATAGAAGTGATGATGAAAAGTAAAGAGAATAAAGTTAAAATAGATAGGTTAGTTGTGGAAATGATTAAAAAGTAGGGTAGTTGTATAAGAAGATGTAATAATTAAAAAATAGGATATTTGTGGAGAGTGAAAATTTTTAATTTCAAAAATTTTTGTTCTAAACAAACAATTCCAAATCATCAGTTTTCGAAACACAGCAACAGCACTTTTTAAACGGGGTGCTGTGGAGATGCTCTTTCCATCTTCTGAAGGTTCGCTCTAGTTGCATTTTTTATTCTACCTCACGATGCTGTGAAGAAATGCACTAAAATCTTTTTCATGTTCTCACTTGGTTACTTAAATCCTTTTCCATTTCTCGCTTGGCTGATATGAATGCCCAGAGCTGGTGTTTGAACTTCTTTTCTCGCTTGGTTACTTAGATCGTTTTCCTTTTCTCACATTGGTGATATCAGTACCCAGAGCTGGCATTAGAACCTTGTTGAATCTAAGTGTTGGCACTTCTATTAATTGTTGACATTGTTCAGTTCATCATTTTCTCTGATAGTTAATTTTCTTTGCTGACCTTTTTTTTTTTTTTTTGATGAGTATTATATACACTTTGTGACGTCCGATAATACAAATCAGGCTTATTGACAACCCTCACCACGTAGGGGCATATTATAAATACCCTCATACTCGGGGGGACAAACTATAAATACCTCTATTATCAGTAGGACACATGCAAAGGGGTTACAAAAATCCACACCAAATACTTGGCTGTGGATTTCGAACCCGCAACCCAACGGAACATCTAATTGTTCTGCCACCAACTGAGCTAGCCTCAGTTGGCATTTTCTTTGCTGACTCGATCTTCATTGTAAAGAATTAGTCGATCATTTGTTCTGACCCTTTTTTTCTTTGGATGTAGTTCTTGGATGGTTGGGTGATTTTTGCAGAGTATGCAAGACCCAGATCCCCACAACCACTGCCACCCTCTTCTCAGGCCACAGGGTCTCCTTACTCAGGCTTTACATCTTCACAGCCATCCCCACCGTCACCATCCTTTACCCAGGCTGCTGGATCTCCTTACTCAGGCTTTACATCTTCGCAGCCGGCTCCACCACCACCACCACCGTCCTCTTCTCAGGCTATTGGGACTGCTTACTCCGGGTTTCCTTCTTCACAACCGCCATCTGCATCCCAGGACGTTGGGAATCCCTACTCAGGTTTTCCTTCTTCACAGTCCCCACCACCATCTGCTTCTCAGGTTGCTGGGACTCCTCCAGGCTTTCCTTCTTCACAGCCGTCTGCATCTCAGTATCCTGGGAATCCTTACTCAGGTTATCCTTCTCAGTCATACCAGCAGCCGCTACCGCCACCATCCTCTCAGGGTTCTGGGAATCCTCACTCAGATTTTCCATCCTCACAGCCATCTGCTTCTCAAGGCCCTGGGAATCCTTACTGGGGTTCCTCTTCATCGCAGCCATCTGCTTCTCAAGGCCTCGGGAATCCTTACTGGGGTTCCTCTTCATTGCAGCCGTCTGCTTCTCAAGGCCCCGGGAATCCTTACTTGGGTTCCTCTTCATCGCAGCCGTCTGCTTCTCAAGGCCCCGGGAATCCTTACTTGGGTTCCTCTTCATCGCAGCCGTCTGCTTCTCAAGGCCCCGGGAATCCTTACTTGGGTTCCTCTTCATCGCAGCCGTCTGCTTCTCAGGGTCCTGGGAATCCTTACTGGGGTTCCTCTTCATCACAGGCACCGGAATCTCAGTCCCCTGGGATTCCTCAATCTCACTTTTCTTCACAGATGCAGTGAACCAATTTTTTCTCAAATATTTTGAACTATAACATTCATAACTGCTAGCGTTTCTTCTCAATCTTGCCTGAAGAAACTAAAGTATTCAGAGGTGCAGTGGCAGGATGTTCTTGTTTTCAATGTGCTTTAGCGCGTTGGATCTAAATCAACTGAAGGTAGGAGTATTTTTTTTCTTGGGCACTTTTATGGTATACTGCTTCCAGCATTGGTTGGTTGTATTAATTGATCTTCTGTTATTTATTGAGGCATTCCTTTTGAGGTCGCAGTTCTATTGGACGTAACACTGGCAACTGAGAGCTGTTATCTGCGGAATAGTTTTTTGTTGAATTTTTATGTTGCCTTAGTACTCTTCCTTGACTTGATGCTAGCTATAAAGTGTCATACCTCTTTGAGATCGAGAATAAGTACGTGGATTTCACTCACTTCTTTTCCAATTAATGTTTCACAATGACATTTACAACTAGTTTATAAGTTAACAACTATGTTATTTCAAATAATGTATTAATCAATTAATTTTTTAACGATATTCATTTCTTCGACCTCTTAAGCTTCTTTGAAGGTGTATATATGACTATCGTATGCTTTATATTCATGTTCAAACCATGTGTTTTATTTGTTTTTTGTTCATTTGGTGTTCTCATAACGATGTTATTTGGTATACTAGCAAGAGCACCGATCTTTTCAGACCGGTCGGAAATCGTGATTTCCGACCGGTCTGAAAAGATATTTTTTAAAATTTTTTTTTGAAAATAATTTTATAAACTTGTTAATCTAGTTATATTTAATTTATAAACTAAGTTTTATCATTTTTAGATATGTTTATATATTTATTTTGAATTTTTAAATACAGGGGTATTTAAGTCCTTTGATGTATCTCTGGTACTGATATTTTTCCCATCTGTGGTTTTTCGGATTTTTACTAATAATTTCATACTGTTGAAAGTAATTAGTGTATTGAGGTCTGTACAGACGTGAAAATGAAATGGGGATTGGAAAAAGTGTTGTTTTGTATTAAAAATGGAATAAGTCGTATAGGAATTGAGAAAAATTGCATGTGAAACAAGAAAAATATTAGATTGAATCTTATATTTAAGTGAAAGGATAAGATTGGATAGGGCCAGAATTTTTTTTTCTTTCTTTTTTTCATTCTAAGGTGGTGTTTGTTAGCATTAGAACTTTTCACTCTCTAACAACTATATTTTTTTTTTTTTTCGCTTTTTTCTATAAAATTCACCTATTTTCAATCATTTGTATACAATTTTCTAAATATCAAACTTATTTATTTTAGCTTTATTCTTTTTATTTCTCATTATTACTCTTATTGTATAATGTCTTTTCACATTTAAAAATTTAAAATTTTATCACTTTTCAAATATGCCCGTACAAGATTTCTCTCTCGTTTTCGTTATGTGGTAACAATCTTTTTTTTTATTTTTCATCGCTTCAGCACTTTTTCTGCCTCAAAATGCGTGTGGGTCTCGAGGTAGATGCTTTGTTTTCACATAAAAAAAGAAGTCATTCGCAGCAGACCTTCATATACCGTAATTTTAGCGTAGATATGATTGGTGATTACCGCACTTATCCTAATCCTAATACTCTTGGTTGAGTTCAAGACTTCCAGGTGATATCTGGGTTGAATTTCGCTTTGTATTTCTTTTTATTTTCGCTTCAAGTTATATAAATTAATAATTATTAGAAATAGAACAAAATATAAGTTAATAATTTGTTTGAAAATAGAATAAAATTATTAGAATTTAATGTGTTTAATCAGGTAGTACCTATTTGATGGAGAACTTTAGTTGACCTCCTGTTTATCGTTATGAGTATTTTCTTTTTCTTTTTCTTTCTTTTTCTTTTTTTTTTTTTTTTTTGATGGAAGAGGTCACAGCCCTATCCCGATCCCCTTTCAATGTGGAAGGGACTCGGGATTGGGAGGGCTCGGAATTCATTCCCAAAAAAATTGTCTGTACAGATTTTTCCAGCAATTTCTTGAGGTAGGTGGTCCCACCATACATAATGATTCAAAACAGACGTGGTTATAAAATCGGCTAAAGAGTGGGCTACCACGTTCCCCTGCCTGAGAACATGATGAACCGATACATAAGTAACTTCCAAAAATAAAGCCTTGATCTCGTCAATAATAATCTCCGCCGGCGCACAAATCGGCCCCTCGGTTACCAAAAAAGTACAGAGAATGAGGGAGTCCGATTTGATCAGAACGCTCCCGAGGGAAAGCCCCATTGCTCACCTAACCGCCAGCAAAAATGCATGAGCTTCCATAAGCAGGGGCTCCATGTTTCCCTACTCCTCAGGAGAAAATGTTAAACTTTCATTTGGTGCCGTTTAATTTTTACATTTTTGTCAACTGTATGTGGATTGTATGAATAATATTGACAGAATATTTATTTATTGATGAAAATTTTTATCATACCGTAACCTTTCATGTTAAATTACAAAAAAAAAAAAAAGGGTTGGATGTGAAAGCATACATAAATCCATACAAACGGATGTGGCTCTTGAATTTTGTGGCTTGGGTTTTAATGATAGAAAGTTAAAAGGAATCTTTACGCATACTTTACATACGACCCTTTATGGCGGGAAGCAAGACGTCTTGATCTCGGGATTCCATGGATTGCTTAAATGAGGATAAAAACAGGGGTAACCCGTGCTATGGGATCCACAAAAAAATATTTTTTTGATTTTTTTTTATAAACATATAGAGATGAGTGTATTTAATCTATAAATTAATTTTTACTATTTTCGGATGCTTTTAAGTATTTTTTTTATTTTTAAGTACAGTGATATTTTCATAATTTTCTGATTCAGAAATCATAAAAAATACCATTATGTTTAAAAATAAAAATACTTAAAAGTATATAAAAATAGTAAAAATTAATTTATAAGTTGAACACATCCAAAAAATCAAAACAAAAAAAATAGTCCCACGGCTGGCATGGGATTGGGAGGTCCCACACGGGGATCAGTTCTCAGATAAAAAGAGGTTGAGATTGGAAGTGATTCCATGTTATTAATTAACCTCCTTTTAGACGAAAATCCAATCATCCGAAATAGCTTGGAGTTCGTGATAAAAGACATTGAAGTTCAGTGCTCGAATTTTAACCCACTCTCTTTCAAGCATGTGTTTCACAAGCAAATCATGCAGCATACGAGCTGGCAAGGAAGGCTGTGGAAGTAAAAGAAGCCGGAAACTGGTGGTGGGTCTGGAACCTGCTTTTGGTAGGGACCTGGGAATGGTTAATGTACAGAGGGACCTCCTGCTTTTTGAAATCGTTCCAAATTTTTTTGGGAACGGTTAATTTTTTGGTCGAGGGAGTTTAACTGTGGTGTTTTGTTATGTTTGTTTTTTTCCACGGAATACAGTGTACCTTTCAAAAATAAAAAATAAAAATACGTGCATTCTTTTTCCACTTCTGATTTAACTCATTAAAAAGTAGATATTAGGTTTTCTACACATAAAAGAAATGACTTAGACCCTATTTAACTTTAAATTTTATAAAAGGAAAATTTTTCTTATGTCTACAACATTTATCCTTAATTCCTAATGTAGTCAAAATATTTCTAAATTTTCTCTTATACATATAATATTTTGTACTAAATTTCTATTATACTTATGCATTCAAAGCAACCATTAACCATCTTATTAAAAAGATAATGTTGTCCTTTTACCAATTGAAATGATTGCATCATATTCGAATCACTTAATGTCACAGGTTTAGGGTTTTCCATCAATTTACCAATTGAAATGATTGCATCATATTCGAATCACTTAATGTCACAGGTTTATGGTTTTCAAACAGTAATTGAGTTATATTATGATTGAATCGTTTCAAATGGAGGGGCAAAATTATTTTTTGACAATAGAGTAGTTAACGATTATTTTGACTACATAAGTGTAATCGAAATTTAAAGTGAAATATTATGAGTATAAAAAAAATTTTAAATGTTGCGAATATAATAACTTATAAGCAAATGTTACGAGTATAACAGAAATTTTTTACTTATAAAATAACTTTCAATTTAGACAAATCTTTATAGCAATATATAATAAAAAAAAAATTTTTTTTTTTAATTCCATCCCATCATGAACTCAATCATCGTCGTTATCAAGATGTTCATTAATTTGTAGACTCCCATTAAACCCTGTTCTGCCAGTGTATGAAAATGGACGTCTTGGGTACGTGCGTGTCTAAATTAGGGGCCTAAAGAGGGTTGGTTCGACTCGGACCCATTGACCGCACCCAACCAAAGGTGAAGGCGCACCGCGTTAAGGGGTCATCAACCGGTCCTTTGTACACTAACAGAAAATATAATATATTATCAAAAAATAATTATACCAAAATCGACCTTATGGAATAGTATTGCGAGGTTTACATCTGAAATCATTGGATGCATAAACAGTAATTAAACATCACTGCTTTGAAATAGCATAGCAGTTGTATTGCTATAGCCTATATAGCTCACGAGTTCTAAGGTATTTATGGTTTTGGGACGCATCTATGAAATCTCTCCCCTACAAAGAAATCTCTCCTCTACAAAACTTTCTCCATTTTTAACATCTAGATTGAACGTTGATGGAAAATTTACTTTATTTATTATATTTAAGATCATCCATGTTATCATAGAAACTCTTTTATTCATCAAATATCATTATATATAGGTCTCATTTACAAACATACGAAATTAACATAATAAAGCAATTTAATGCTAAATATCAATTTTTAAGTAAACATCAACCATCTAAAATATCAATTATATATTGATAAATAATTTTGTAAACTATTACTACATTTTAACACATACGTAAATGGATTTAAACATTTTTCCTAATTTATACATAAATGTACATATTTTTGAGCAAATGTGGCTTATATGCATATTAAATTTAGATGAAATTTAATCTCCTAGCTAAACAAATGAGGTTAAATATAATGAATGGATTGAATTTTGCATCAATCATTAATATCGCAAAAACAGTTAAAATTCTACCAACTCACTTCTATGAATTCCCCTTTATAGTTAAAGAGATTTTTTTTATTCAAAAAATTCTTCTTCTTTTATAATTTTTTTCTACTTCATAATATATCCACAACATTTTACAAACTCTTATTATACACATAACATTTTGACCTATGTTTCTATGCTAACATGGCCATTATCTATCTCATTAGGAAGACGATTTTGCACCTCCCGAATTTCTCCAATTCAACCTTAACATGATACTCAAATTATTTCATATTATAAATTAATGATTTACCATGCTCAATTGAGTGATATAAGGGCTAAATTGTTTTAGTTAAAAAAATTTAATGATGTAGGTGGTGACTATGCTTTTTTAATTCATATATATATGAGATATTTTCAGATGCAGTGGCGTTAAAATGGCCCCCACATGTTAATCAAATTATAATATACTCCACCCATTGTATTTAGAATAATGTATTCTATTATCATATCAATTTTCATCCCAATCGGATATATGTATGGACCTCACCTAAAAATGGTACAAATTTAACATAATAAAATAGTTTAATATAAATAATAACTTTAAAGTAGTTTTTTCAACATCTAAACCTTATATATAGGTAAATAATTATATAAAGTTTTATTGCATTTTAATGTGTGGGGCTCATTTTTTGGGCAACGGCACTGCTGCTCCGGTGAGTCATAACAACTCTCTCTCTCTGTGCAAAATCCTTGGAACACGAAGAAACCAAATAATACCCTCACAATTAGAAGGATGAAAACACTCATTACTGCGAGGAGAAAACCAACTAAAAATGCTGGTATTGATTGTCCAACTCATGTCCTCGGCAGTGAAGGAAATATGAGTATTGCCTCGGTGGAGACAACGAGTATAGTAGTATAGGCATTTACGGTGAAACATTGTGGACATGAGATAAATTATTGTGAGAGTATTAGGACTTAGAAACGAATATTATGAGTGTAAGAATATTTTGTTCTTTTTTATCCTTTAATATAATTTAAGATTAATTTAATCACGCAATTTTTAAAAAATATTTCATATTTATTAACAAAAAAAATCACGCATACTAAAATGAAGACGGGCATAGACAAAAATATAAAAAAATAAAATAAGATTTTATGCATGAGTGTTACTTGTTACCATGACCTTTGGACTAAATTTATCTAAATATTTTATTAGTAAGCTGGATATAAGTAAAGATATAATAGCTTATAAAATAATCACGTCAATGGCATCATTTCAGAAGACATTTTGCGCGTAGCATGCATCAAATAAATTCCCATATGAATTTTTACAATAAAAATATTTTTAAAAGCTCCATAAAATGTTTTAGAATTTCAATGCATATTATGAAAGTATTTTGAATCTGTATTTTGATATAATATAAATAGAAAATTCTAACCCGAAATGTAAATTCTTACCATGAAATAATATAGGACATCGAAGTTCCTTGTTTGTTTTTATTTTCCCCGGTTCCTCGCTCTCTTTCTTCCAACTAACGCATTCTTCCCTGTTCCTGACCTTCTCTTCTTCCAACTACCAACTTACCCGATTTGCAACCCAAAACGAACCGATTTTTAGAGTTAAACAGTTGAAAAGATACCAACCCAAATCAACCCGATTTATATCCCTAGTCTTATTGAACAAAGTGGGTTAATTTCTATCTGATAATTAAGATAAGAAACATCCGTTTTTATTTATTCAGTCTGAAAGAGTACGTAGCTGTTACAGAATTACAATAAGAGCAAATTAATAAATAAGAAATACACCCTTAGAATAATGGACAGCGAAGAAATACCTTGAGTCCAGGAGTTCTGCACTCAGCTAACTCATTAAGAAAGAGGCTACAAACAAGCCTTTTTCTGTTCGCTTAAAGCACCGTCCACCCAACAAACGTCATGGGAGACGGCAGCCACAACCTCCTTGTGAGATACAGCCACTTCACACTGCCATAACTCAAGAATTTCATCCCTCAACACCGCATAGTTCTTCTCAATATGGTCTGGTGTTCCTTTTTCGTCAAGAAAACAGGCACATACGTATCCACAAGATGGGGAGAATCACTGATTATTCTACAAATCAGAAATTGTATCAATTCACTGAGAAGCTAACGAATTGAGCTTTTTTTCAAGTAGCTTAGCCTGTCGAAATGCGTCCAAAGCCTCAGTCTGTTTCCCTTCCCGTTTCAAGTTCAGTGCACGCAGTTTCTCCGCCTTTATCCTTTCTTCCAGCTGACGTTTCTCTTGCGCTGTATTTTTGCCTACTGCAGTAGCTGGTTTAAGTTCTGGTTTATTTGGTACTTGCCCAACTATATCAGCTTCTTGCCACCCAATTGCCTTAAGAGATGACAGAAGCTGAGGATCAAGAAGATCATCGACAACGACATCATCAGTTTTGGTTGCTCTGTCTGATTCATGTCCACCCAATTCTTCCAACTGCGTTTCAAGAGCCTTGGCCAGTTCAAATTCAGCCTCGGATTCGGAAATCCGCCCTTCTCTCCGCAACTTCAGGGCCTGACGTTTGTGAGCAAGGCACTCTTGTTGCATCTTGAAGCGGTCCCGGCCTGACAACATCTTTGAAGCATGATTAGTTTTGTTCTCTTGGACAGCAGGAATTCTTTCCAAACTGGAAACAGTCACACTTGCATGCCCTACGTCTGGTTGGTTCTGGTTTTCTTCCAAATTCTTCTCCAAGAATTTTGCCTGCCTTAGCTCCTCTCGAGCTTCTGCCAATTTGCCTTCTCTCTTCAGAGCAAGAGCCTTTTTCTTATGGGCTAGTACTTCCTGTTGCAAGGTCCGATCAGAACTTTTTCCGGCTGAAGTAATATCTGCAGGAACACTTCCCATTTGTGCGACATGGTTTGGAACCAGGCCAGATAGAATCCCATTGGTATCTGTTTTTTCCACAAGACTCGCAGTAACCTCAGGATGATGTTGCAATCTAGAAAAGGGAGTGCTGGCATCTGAACTTCCATCACTAAACAATCTTCCTGTTGGCAGCAAATTGCTACTCAGCTCGCCAGTAAGTAAATCCATCGGATTTGGTTGGGTTGGAATGCCCTTTTGTTCGGCCTGTCCTGCTTCAGTAGCAGGGCCTGCTTTTGCAATCAATGAATGTTTGTCCTCACAAGGCATACTTCTGCCATTCTTCTTCTGGGCCAAATCCACCAATGTTTTGGGCAGTTCTGAATCTTTTGTATCACCATCTGAATCGCTCCCCACTAGATCGTCTGCTGAATTGAAACTCGACCGCTTGTTGTATGATGGTAAACCAGTACAATGTTCTACCCCCTTTCTGTGCTTCTCTGGAACCAACGATTCAAGATTTTCAGATTCCTTGCTCTTGAATCCCTGTGGGAGCTTCTTTTCTTGCACTTCCATCTCAGCCAATTGTTCCTCCAAGGCTTTAGCCTTTGCCAGCTCTTCCTCAGCTTCTTCAGATTTTCCCTGTCGTCGAAGTCCAAGAGCCTTACGTGTAAAGCCCAAAAGTTCTCTCTGGATCTCATCCTTACTTCTTCGTACCTGATCTGGGGCTTCAGCTTTACTTGTGTCACCACCGCTTAGCTTCATAACTTTTCTCAATGAACTTTCAGAACCATTATGTTCATCCTCCCATCCCAAGTTCTTTAACACAGAAAGCAACGCTGGATCATTCATGTCTTTTTCTGTCACATGAGGTTCCTCTTCTTCAAATGCCAGACTTCTAGCAGTATCTGGGTGTTTGTGCACTGAAGCAGATTCCACATCCTTTTTACTTACGTTTGATCTAGCAGGGACAACCCCAGGTGCATTCTCCATCTCTTCAAGCTGTCTCTCAAGGACCTTCCCCTTCTTCAATTCTTCTTCTGCTTCTTCTGATCGGCCTTCCCTTCTCAATGCAAGGGCCTTCTTTTTGATTCCCAACAATTCCCTCTGTATTGCTAATTTGCTTTTGACTGGTGGCCTCTGATAATGATCTTCCATTGATGTGGAAATGATGGTTGTTTTACTTACCAAGTCATGATTGGTCGGCTCAATAGCTTTATTCAGTAAACTTCCAGATTCATTATCATCATCTTCCCATCCCAAGTTCTTTAACACAGAAAGCAAAGTTGGATCATGCATGTCTTTTTCTGTAACATCTGGGTCTTCCTCATCTTCAAGTGCCAGACTTCCAGCAGAATGTGGGTGCTTGTGCACTGGAGAAGGTTCTATATCCTTCCTGCTGATATTTGATCTAGCAGTGACAACTCCTGATGCATTCTCCATCTCCTGAAGCTGACGCTCAAGGACACTCCCTTTCTTCAATTCCTCTTCTGCCTCCTCCAATCGGCCTTCCCTTCTCAATGCAAGGGCCTTCTTTTTTAGGCTCAACAGTTCTTTCTGAATTGCTAACTTGCTTTTGGGTCGTGGCCTCTGACTATGATCTTCCATCAACACAGAATCCACCTCTATTGTAAAAGATGTGGATGGTTTTTGCTTGGAATTTGTGGATAGTGTTTCCAAAGCATTTGAATGACCCCGAGACTGCAAATCTTCAATATTTTTTTCAATTAATTTTGCCTTCTTAAGGTGGGCCATAGCTTCAGTGACATTACCAGAACGTTTCAAGTTAACAGCCTCCCTTTTCAAAATAAGTACCTCTTGTCGTAATGCATCAACATTATTGGGAACAGACTTTGGGATATCATCATCTGAATTAACTGCATCTTCTGCCCAACCGAAGGATTTCAAGGCCACAGCAAT
>JAXCLR010000081.1:18356202-18369643 GCA_035584095.1 Annona squamosa
TTCAACTCTTCTTTCGCTTCTGCAAGTTTTCCTTCACGTTTGAGCATAAGGGCCTTCTTTTTTAGTGCAGTAACTTGAGTCTTATCAAGGTTGCTTGTTTTCCTCCCTCTAGCTGGATCTTGAGAGATCTCACCAAGAAGATTTGACAGTTCACCTTCCAAACTCGCTTTCCCTGGCTTTTTCTCCCCGTCCTGGAGATCAGCATCAGACCATCCCAGTTCCCTCAGCTCAGTTGTAAGGTCATCCTTCTCTCCTTTACTCCTTTGGGTAACAGGCTTATTCTTTTGGCGGAATTCCTGAGATTCTTCTTTTGTTTCATCTGAACTTGTTGATAAGTTCAGAGTTGAGGCCTTTCTGCGGCTCTTCCTCAATGCAATCTCAACAGCTGCAGCTTGCCTCTCAAGCTCTTTGCCTCGCTTAAAAGCTTGCAGTGCTTCCACAGATTTTCCTTCCCCCTTTAGTACTCGGTATTTTTTCTTCTCTTCTATAGCTTGCTGTCTCAGCTCCTCTAGGCTATTTGACCCAGTCTCATTTTCAAGGGAAGCGGTCCTGAATGCATCCACTTCCACATCTCGGGAAAGTGCATCTTCCTGTAAATTCGAACAAGAATTGCTGCTCATAGCCCTTTGAAGATCAGAAACCACATCAGTGTGTGACTGACGTGCTGATGAAAATGGTCTCTTTCCATCAATACCAAGAATCTCATTTAGAAGCATGTCCTCATGTTTGGGTGCTATTTTTGAGCTGCCACCTGCATAGTAGAAAGAAACGGTTTACAATAAACAAGACGGAGCTAGATGTTTAAGTGGTTCAAAGTTAAAACAATGGAATATGCTTTCCTTTATTATCACATTTTAGGAATCACCATGGATATGCACGGATCATTAAAATACAAAACAGATGAGTATTGCCTCATTTCTCGCGTATGTGCAGTTCTTAGTAGCAAATGATGATGATGATGATAAGCTTATGCAACTCCAAGACATATTGCTAAGTTTTTTCCCCCCAAAGAAACCTAAATTCAATAGAGCTGAGAAAGAAAAAAAATGTTCCCACCTGCAGTGAACTTTATATTATTTTCCTGGAGAATACTTTTGCAAAATCTTAGACACTGAGGGTGTGAAAGACGTTTGATGAAATAAGAGGCCTAATATACACAATTATAGACAAAAACCTTAAATAAAATAGTAAAAATAAATAATCTAAGCCATTCGTCAAGCTGGTCCTTATCTTGACTCCTTGATGACCATGTCAAACCCTAAAATAAATAATTCAAAGTCCGAAACTGCCCCAAATATGCACAAGACAAACTAAAATCTAAAAATTCCCATATTTTGTTGTCCCATTTTCATTCACAATATACAAGTATCTAAATAGAGCCTTAAGCAGCGGAAATTGATGAATATAAAACCTAAAAATGGCACTTGGATTTCTCCCTCTAGTGCGATTTTCTGTTCACAACTAACAGTTAAATAATAAATTTGCAATCCACAAAAATTAGTACCATTCACAGTAAGGATTTGTTTTGATGTGAAAGATTCCAGCAGAAGGATACAAGATATGGTTCTTGATGCGCTTTTTATGAATATAACTAAATCATTAAAAGATACAAACCTTTCCCTCCTTTACTTTTGTGTCCATAGCGCATCTCAAAGCGTGCGGCTTCCTCTAGTTTCTTACACGGCTCACATATCCGGACAGGTGAATCCCCTTGTCCACGTAAGACCATTCTTTGTTGGGTGCAACTGTTGCAAAATATACCCCCGCATCTGCGACAGTGATGCTAGAGCAACAAAAATAACCAAAGGAATCAAGTTAGATATATATTCAGTACCACTCCAAATGCATTCAGACATTCAAATTATTTAGATTGAGCATTTCAACAAGATCTCTAGCCGGATGCAGCCTTCATCGACTCATAACTGCAAGTCAGCCAATAATCCTAGCCTAGCTTTATAGCAAATTCTCTTTCTCGCTTGTGTTGCAGAGCTCAATAGGATATTTACCGTATGGAGTCTTCCAACATTATTTACTACTTCAACCTCGTTAAGCAAAGTATGGCAATCTTATCTTCTGCACTCAGATGTTTACAAAGAGTTACCAAGTCTCATAGAAATCATGAAGACATCTTTAGAAACAACTGAAGCCATAAAAATTTAGCATTTACCGTGAATACAAAGAAGCTGACCAATCCTATAGTAACTGTCTTTATAATCACTAACGAATAGAGAGTTATTGGATTGGAATGGATTACCAACACTTATAGATTGCCACAATGTTATTTTTCTAGCTTATACGGCATTAGATGTAAGACACGAGATAACCAAAAAATCAAGAGGCGGATTCACAGAAATACACTCTGGAAAAAAAACATAAAACCTTCCAGCAAGAATTTTCGTCGGAGCATGAATTCCCATAACACATATCGAGAATCAAAAGATAACCTTCTAATAGGCAAACCGCTACCGCATGAATTTCCAAATTCAAGGAAAATCACCACTAAACAGATCTGCTGATGTGGGTCTTCCTCAAAAACGATTTAATAACTCGGAAGTTGATGAATTCTTCATGATATCTTGGAGCAGATCCAAATTTTTCAGAAGAAGAAAACAAGGGGAAGTAAATACCTTTCGATTCAAGAAAGTGAATTGAGAAGAACAGCCCTGGCAGTGAGAAGCATCAACCACCCAACTGCTGCCCCGCAATGACGGCTTTGGCGGTAACCCAATCTTCTCCAGCATCTCCTCCTCCCAAAACGATCGAGTTTTCAGACGCCTCCTCGAGTCTCCCTCTCCAGAAAAAGGGTCAATTGCAAGGCAGCGTCAGGACGGACCCGGAGAAACCTCCGCTAAATCGGACCGGGTTCGGGTTCTGTGTCGGGTTCGAAATATTAGAAATGATTTGAATTACATATTTTTAAGCCTAATTTGCAATGTAGTTTTGTCCATTTTCTTAATAATATGTTTGCGGATAGGCGGATTTAGATTTGTAATTTTTATTTGTTTCACTGTAAATGATTTAGCCTAATTGGGTACAATTCTACAAATACATTAACGAGTGGTTTTCAGAAATTGTTTGCTTTTATTACTTCCCATATGATATTTTGATATCTAAATTTTCTATGATATTAATGTCAAGAGTCAAATATTTGGAAAACTTTTTCATATTATATATTTCAGCCCCATTAGTATCAGAGGGCTGATATGTGAGCCCTCCATACGACATCTTTATTTTTTTTTCTATTTTCTTTATAAATATTTTTTTTGGTATTCATAACCATGTTTTAATAATTTTATTTAACTCATATATCAAATTTTAACATTTTGTAATATTTTTACCTATTTTTATTTTTAAAAATCTAATTTTTTTAGGGGTAAAATTGACTAAAATGCCCCTAAAATTAATGAATTTTAAAAATAAAAATTAAATATATAAAAATATTTTTAAATAGCGAAAATTAATATATGAGTTAAATACACTTTATTTATTAAACCAACAGAGTCGTGCTCAGTTGGTCATCGCAGTTGTATTAATATTAAAAAAATTTTGAAAATTAAAAAATTGTCTTAAAAGTAAAGATGCTGATCGAATTGAAAAAATTTATATGGATTGAAATAAGCCCTTCGTTGTCATCAAGACTCACATAAGAGAATACTCATATCTATTTTTCATTAGAATGTAAACTACATGGGTTCACATGTTGGAATTTTTGACACATATATAAATTAATTATATGTATACGCTATTATAAATAGCGGCCCAAATTATAAAGTGATCTTATAAGGTTTTATGGGTCTAAATCATCTAATAAAGTATGGATCTCCTATGTGTAGAAACCCTACAACCTAATTTCTAATTTCTATTTTTATAACGGGCTAAATTAAAAATGCGAAAAATAGACTTCCTATATAAACGGTTGTAATCCTTATGTTATGCACCTATCAAAGTTCTTTTTAACATCCCGTCAGTTAAAAAGTGGAGTCACCTTTTCCAGAAAACCTTAAGGTATTAACTTGGAAGACGCAGAAACCACAATATTCAAGTACGGACTGCATTCATAGATTTAAGTACGCTTCCGCTTGTAGCTTTTATTTTCTTAATGATTTAGCATAGAGAATATTGGAATGATTATGGATTTAATCAATATAGTTTTTCCCACATAACAGACAAATCCTACTTTGTCCTTTCTATAGAAATTACTAATTCATCTTGATTATTCAGAATTAAGGAATGGGCCATGCATGATGTGCATGCCTTGGTTAGGTTTTCATGTGTAACTTGGTACGGGTTAAGCCTAAATTGAACTTTGTTTTCAATCGTTATTGGAATTTATTTTTTTATAACCCAAGCCCAAGCAACTTGGTTTGTAAATATGATAGGTCTAAAGTTTAAGTAAACTCGAACACGAACAACTTAAGTCCAGTTTCCCATTTTATCTTTATTATAAAATATATGATACACATAATATCTTAACAATATTTTTCTATATTTATGTATTATATATTTATTTATGTTTATGTTTCAATATATGTTTAGCATATTGTAATCAAGTATATTATTTGTATTTATATTTATCTTTATCTTTCCATCATTTACTTTTAATCAAATAATTTTTTCTTTATCTTGTTTTTTATTTAAATTTTCTGCTAAAACTATTCTTTATATTGCTATATATTTTAAAAATTATATAGTTTAACTATGTATTATTATGTTCACTTGTATAATTTGTTAAGGCCCCGCTTCTAGGTTATATAAAAATAGAGTCATGTAATCTTTTTAATTTTTAAGATTTTGATTTTTGATATAAAATTCATTCCATTCATTATATTTAGTATCATTTATTTATCTAGGAAACTAATTTTCATCCCGGTCAAGTATGTTTATGAGACACATTTGTTAAGAAATATATATTCATGTGTGAATGATGCAAAATGTTTAGATATATTTATACATGTATTAGAATGTAATAATAACTTACAGAATCATTTATTTACATAATGATATTTTAGATGGTTTTAAAGTTAAAAATATAGATTTAAAATTCATATTTAGTATTAAATCATTACATTATGTTGATTTTTTAATGATGCCCATGCACACTGATATTAAACAAATAAAAAGATTTTCAAGATAATATAAATGGTACTAAATATAACGAATGGAGTTGATTTTTCATCAATCATTGCGATTTCAAATATGAAGGAAATTATCTAGAAAAGGAGTTTCATAGAAGCCTAACTGAATTTATCATTATTATTATATATTTAAATGAAATTTTAAACTAACCACTCTAAAATAAAATATAAATTGATCAACATAAATTCCAATCCAAATTCATTTTTCAAAAATAGAGTTATAATTTAATTTTTATAAATAAGATTAAAGTTAAAATTAATATTTTATAAATAAAGTTAGATTAAGGCTGAGATAAATTTAAATTTCATGAGGCGAACTGCACCCCTGTTTTTATCGTCACAAAAGTAAAACAAGCACAAGCCCCAAAAGAGAAGGTGGAAAAACCCAACCCGCCTACTACCTGCCGGGAAAGTTGGGCCTTTTCAGCTTTGTATGAATGGAACTAACTTCTTAGATTAACCAGTTAGACTGGCCCAAAATGAACTAGGCGAGAAATAGAGCCTTTTGGCCATTTTTTTATGAACCTAAATCATTCTCGCCACCGATCGAGTACGATCACCACAACAGCTAAATTTTTGTAATTTGAAAAGAAAAGTGACGTTGTTAGCTCGGCCTATGCAAATGTTCCGTTTAGTCCACCTCAAAAACTCATTTACAATAATTTTTTTAATTTTTTCTTCATATACTTGTTTATCTAAGTATATTTAACATATAAATCAAGTTTTACCCTTTTTGAATATATGTATATATTTTTTTGAGATTTTTAAATATATGAGTATTTTAAATACATATATACGCATAGATGTTTAAAATTATCAAAAAATATATACACATTCGAAAATGGTAAAAAAAAGTTGGTTTATATGTTAAATATATATAGATAAACAAGTGTATGAAAAAATAAAAAAAAGTTATAAATAGGTTATTTGAGGTGGGCTAAGTTGGGCATTTGGTTAGCCTCAACTAGTAGGATCATTCCTCATTTAAAAATATTTTTAATATAAATCATATTAGAGTATAAAGTAATATCTATATCTACAATGCATCAAAATAAATTAATTAGAAACTTATATTTTATAATATCTAATATCATTTGATAGTTAAGATGTTTTTGGTAAAATTTTGAAAATAAATAAATTTCATACAAAAGTTTTCAATAAATATTACTTCTAAAATTATAACTGAATACACATTAAAGAAATTCACAAATCGATATAGATTTTCTTAAAAATAAATTTTAAGGACATATTTGGTTGCATATAAAATTTTACTCTTCTAATTACCTTATTTTTTTAATCATTTTGTATTTTTCTATACAATTATCATATTTTTAATCATTTCTATATAATTATCAATATAATTAACTTATCTATTTTAACCTTATTTTATTTATTTCTTATCATTACCTTAATCATGTCATTTTTATCATCCAAAAATTTTATTGCTTTCCAAATACATCTTAAGTTTAATAAAGAAGCAGTTGGATGCATATGTGGGATGATGATCAGGCATTTGCGAGATGTTTACTGCAGGAGCGAACTAGCACGAAGTTACTCCATTTATCCAACGTTTAAACATTCACGTCAGCGGCTTAGACATCAATTGGTTCCCTTTTCTTTAATTAATCGCAAATTAAGAAAAGAATGGAAGCTTTGTCCTCACGACATATTAATTGCCTTGTCTACCTTCTACGTACCCTTCCTTGCACGCAGGGATTGCTTGGCAATCCAAATTCCAAACTAGATTCCCCAGATAGCTTGTAATCTGAGAAGAATATTGTAATCCATGAAGGGAACAGTTTTTGAGAGTGGGAGAAGAAAACCAGTACCAACACAAGGCCAATGGAAACTCTGGCTTGCATTTTTGGTGACTTCGTCTCTTGGAGGGTTGTATTTTTGACTGGTTGCATATTTGGATTTAATAAAAATTGATCTTTTCAAAGTTCTTGGAGCCTATTTAATTTGGTTAATTCTATAACGCCAAATAAAAATCCTATGGTGTGCAATTGGTCGGAAATTTGTTGCAGTTGTATTAATAACATTGCTCATAGGACATTTTTAATCGTCCATTTTCCATTTTGGGTCCGGTTGATAACAGATAAAAGTATTTTAAAAAAATTTTAAACTTTTTTCTTGCCATTCTTTTACATTTTCAATACAACTTTCTTATTTTTAATACATATTATTATATTCTCATTTCATTTCTTCATCTTATCCCAGCTAAGTCTCTTGAATCCTTTAAAACACAGCTTAATTTAATTAATTGTTAACAATAATGACTTAGCTGGATTTCAATAAAATGATGGAAAACGATTTTTCCAAGAGATTGCAATACTTATGGAACCTTTTAAATAATAATGGTTGCAAATAAAGACGACGGACGTCTTTAACAAATAAATGGCAATAGATTCTTCGAATCGAATTATGGCATTATTAGATTTTACTCCGTGTGTTTTATTAACATTTCAGGTAGAAGACAAACAAATACAAGGTTATTCGATTACATATATTTTTCGAAAATATACGCTTGGGCGTGCATGTTTATGCCAGAAAAATAAAAATAAAAATAAAAATAAAATAAAAAGGGCCGAGACCGAATTAGGAAGCGGTCGGGCTCCATATATATGGGATTAGACGTGCTTGGAATAGTAGCCCACATCGGCACATTCCTCAAGCTCAACAAATAATTAACTGCCGTGTGACTGTGTCTATTTTAAGTTGGATTAAACTAATAGATTTTATTGGGGCCAGTCCATGCCTGTACTGACCATGCATGCACTTATCTTTCCATTCCATAACAAGCTGGATTTGTTCTCTTTCTACAACCTACACCAAACGCCTCATTCTTTAAGACACTACACAGATCACGGGTTTGATAACACGTCAGGGTTGAGACTTTGAGACTTATAAATTATAATAATCAAATTAATATATATATATATATATGGGTGTCCCAATCTAGTGGCCCATTTCTATCCTATTGAATTAAATTCTTGCTTTGAGCCGCCATGACGTGTTTGGGGTAATGGTAAGGCAGGTTGCCCCCAATGCGCGCATAACCTATATTCAAATCCGCCAAGTGTGTACAGGTAAAATATAATGTTCTGCCTCTGCTGGTTTTACAAGATTTCCCCGTAAGTATATAAGGGTCTCTACATAATTGTTGGGTTATCACTTGTAGAGTATGTCCGTGAGTGAATGGATAAAACTTTTGATGAAAAATTTTAAAGAGTAAAAGTTGTTAAACGATGTAATATGACATAGGTAATGATGATAAAATTAAAATAGATAGGTTAGTTGTGTAGGTAATTGTGTAGAAATGATTGAAAACTAGAATAATTATATAGGAAAATGTAAAAAAATAATTAAAAATATAATAGTTGTGGAGAATGAAAAGTTTTAACTTGACGATTTTTAACCATTGCCAAACATACCCATAATATCTGTTGTTACATTGTATAAATGCTTCAAAAAAATCCTTTTGCTTCTTAAAATCAAAATTCAATTCAAATATTATATTTAATATTATTTATTTGATATCAAAAACATTTCAATAAAAGTTTTGTTAAGCTATACCTCTCAAACATACATAAAATTACGTGTAAAACGTGGAACATTATAAAATATATTTTTTTTATTTTTCATATCTTTTCTAGATTTTCTTTTCATTTTTGTGGTCTATTAAGTGTTTTTGGTTTTTTATCTCATTATATTACAGCTCAAACCATACCATGCTTAAAGGTCGTAAATTTAACCATATATCTATTTATAGACATTGGTCCTAAAATGTGAGACAGAGCTCCTTATACTGCCTTTGCTGACAATATATTTAGTTATTATATTAAAATTTACCATTTTTAAATTCTTTTACAATTTTTCAAAAATAAATTTTTTTTACCCTTTTATGAGTGTAAGTGTGAGATAGATAATAATTTTTATTTGTGAAAATTTGTAAAAAAAATGTAAAAAATTCAAAAAGGAATAAATTTTAGTATATCAATGCACACTTGAGCCCACACAAAATAAAATAGAAAACCTAAGAAAAAGAAAAAAAAATGATATAACCTACAATGTATCGCATATCATCATCATCAATTAAACACTTGAAAGTTACGATAATTTACACAACGATTCATTTATAAAGGAAGAACATTTTAAAAGGCACATATGTTAATGAAATGCTTTAAAATTCACTTAACAGCTAAACAATTTTAGCATCTTTATATTAACCATTAAATAATAGCTAGTAACCCATGAGGATATTTGAATTAGATGAAATTTGTATTTTTGGCTAGACAAATTATTTTAGATGCATGAAATGGTCGGATTGGATTTATGATCGATTCGGTCAAGAAGGTGGGCGTGAATCAAGAGGTTCTAAGCATTTGCACTACCCTGCTGTTGGAGCTTGATTATAGTTGCATTTTCCAATAATAGTTTGGGATTTGACTTCAATTTCTTTTTTGGATTTCATCTGAACCTTCACATGTGCGTCTCTCGCTGCGGTGAATAGTTTCTAAGCAATCCCAAGTAAGTAATCTGTTCTAATCTGATCCTCCGATTCCTTTTCTTTTCTTTCTCTTCACCTTCTCTGCTCCCAAGTCCCTATTTTTTGGTGAAAGCAACTTGTCGACTTGCATTGGGAGGAGACCAATAGGAAACGACAGAGCTTCGACCCCTTTTTCGTCGCTCCTCATCTGTCCCTTTAAATTATCAGATTTTTGTTAGGAATTTCATTGATGGTTGAAGTGGTCCCTCATCTCATGCTTGAGGTGAGGCCATGGATACTGATAAAAATCACTGATGCTCACTTTGCATGATTATAACCCTTCTCCCTTTGGCCTTTTTATATGACATATAAAGCACCTCTTTTTTTCTTGCACAAATCCTTTATCTACACCCATGTGTTTGGTGAACTTGTGGATCACAACAAAACCAATTTGATTCCTTATGTCCAACAAGAAAGTGCATCCATTGATATTTCTCCAGGGCATTCTTTTCAAAAAAAATTTTTAATTTCTAAGATAGACTATAAAAAGATCATTAAAAAAATTATCATACTATACACAAAGATATGAAAGACTGCACATGAACATGAATGAGTTCTGCTTTTTCTGTTCCTTGTACTTTCTCTCCTTTTGCTTTTGTCAAGAACATAACCTTGGCAATGATCTTGAGCTGTTATGACTCGCTAGTTTTCCTTTCATGATCTTTGCCATTTGGGTTTGCATTTTCCTGCAAACCTTTTCCAACTCCATCACCCTCCATTGCATTCCTTCCAAATGCGCTTTCAACTTCTCGTTCTCGTTTGATATGTCTAGTTTTTGGGAATACAAGATGATTTGCTCACTGTTGCAGAATTTATCATCTAGAAAACATGGGGTGTTACCGAATGGTTTGATCTGGTCTGTATCCTGGAGCAGACTTTTGAGCTTGGTCTGCTGAGAGTCGGTGGATTCGAATGCTTTCCTCGAAGGAAATTTTGGATTTTCTGACAGGTGTTTGCAGGCTTCCGATGACAGCTTCTCGTGGTTCAACAAGCAACAGATTTTCATCTTTTCTTCTTCTGATAACCCAGCATGGGCCTTCAGATGAACAAAATAAAAAGGAGATTGAAAAAATCAGATGAATATACACCCCTTTTTTAAATGAAATACTTTCACATAAGTGACTGAAATCAGATGCTCGCACTCAACTGAAGAATTGTGAAATCGACAGATCAAGTGGCCCTGAACAAATCAACTACCACATGCTGAAATTTCGTTATGCATACATGACTAGCCAAAACCAAACCAATCAAAACTGACATGCTGAAACTGTGTTTTGTAAATCACACCATTAAGATCTGAAGTTATCTTGACCATATATAATGTGGAATTGGGTAATATAGACATCATACCTCGAGATACATATCGACAGCTTGGTAAATTGCATCATATGAATCCCTTGCTGAATCTGGCAATGCCACAACTAGTGCAGTGAACTTTGACGGCTTCAAAAATGGATCTGGAGCCACCTCAGCAATATACATGTTCATCAGGCTCCCAACCATTTTCAATCTGCTTGAAGAAGCTTGGCCATTTTTATCAAGGAAGGACTTCAAGAACCTCAAAACCAAATTGACATCATAAAGGGAATTGGCGCCTGCTGGAGGAGGGATCAGCAGATTATCTAAAGTGGCCCGATCTAGCTGAGACCCAATCATGTTTTCTAATCTACTTCTACTACTTTTACTGATATTCACACCAGCAGCCACCCGAAGAACTCCAAACAAGCCCTTCAATGAGAGAGAACTTCTGTCTAGCAAAAATAGCAGTTCAACAACTGTCTCTGTAATTTTCTGCTTATTGTCTGCTCCCACATTGGAGACACTTGATTTTAGATAATACAGGAGGAATTTACTGACAAATGCATGATCCAGTTTGCGAGAAACCATGGTTTTGACCAACTTCTTAATCATGTCGATATTCAGAACTGCAAGATCTTCAAACCACCAAGATCTTGAATAGCTCGTTTTCGTACTCTCAGTGCTTCTAGTGTCACATGAGAAGCGGATACCAGAGCTGTCTGGCGATGATGTTGAAGTGCTCCCATCGCTTGCCAAAATGATTCTTGATACGAGAGGATCAAAAAATTTTTGAAGGATTCCTGATGGATCTTCAGCTGGAAGGAAATTTTGAGTCTGTTTCAATGCAGCGAGAATTTCTGTCCATGTCCATAAAGCTGCTCCATTGAGTGATTTTTGGGTCTGTTCGATTGAATCATGCAGTTGCGATGTGCATCCATCCATTTCCATGAAATGGACTACACAGTAGAGCAGACAGACGTTGGAGGGGATCATTGGTATTCGACCATTGCCGTAACAGAACCTTGTCATGAGCTCAAATGCCTCTGGCCCTGCAGGAAAGTCATGGAATATCACTTTGAGGTTGCTTTCTGCTGCTGCTGCTGCTGCCGCCCTTGGACTGAACAATTTCCTCAATCTACCAGAGTAGGCAGAAAGAATTTTCTGTAGATGAAAAACATATGAGACTGAATTCAGATGTGCATATATACAAAGATTAACGTGAAAGCAATTAAGCATAAATACAAAGATGGCATTAGTTCTACTCAGCTGTGTTGAGGATTGTTATGAGATATGGAACAATTGTTTTTGGAATTTCAGGAAATTGAAAATATAGAGCATGACAAGTTCTTCACCTTTCCTATGCTGGTTCTCCATCAACCCCTTACCCAATTCCATCTATTTCATCAAGAGACCACATCCAATGTGTTTCTTATTTGTCAGGTTTCCAAATAAATCATGATAGACGAAAAGTAGCAAAAGCCCTTCTCAGGGAGAAACAGAAGGTTTTTTAAAGCAATAAACTCATGTGGCAGGAATGAGGAAATGAAGGAGGTCTAATGATTCCATAAAACGGGAAACAGAACAATAAATTATCATTAAGCAGCTCCATTTCCATAACCGAAAAATGCAAAGGCAAACTGGTGAAATGTATGAGCTTTAAATTCCCATAAAAAGGACCAAACCCATCACTGTCCAATCTCCATTGAAATATTTAGATATTTAGGCTGAAGAACGACCAGCCTCGGCAAACGACAAGAAAACAAAAAAAGCCAACGCCCCTCTTAAATGCCTAAAAGAACGAAACCACTTTAGAAGATTAAATGAGAATAAAACCAAAGAAAGAACAGAAAAAAGTAACTGCTTAGTTTTAGATGGAAGGGAGATTGACATTAGACACTCGGGACCATGAAAATAAAAATTAAACCAAATTCGTCCCATGTTCTTTTTTACCAAAGAGACAAATAGAAAGAAAAAAATTTACCGAGACCATATTCTGGAAAAGGGAAAAAAGCCCCGGATCAATACCAGTTCACGAAAGCAAAAACTAATAAGAATATTAATAAGCAATCAGAAAAGGAAAAGTAAAGCATCTTCCCAAACATCCAGCAGCGTAGACTGATAATAATCAGCCACCCATGTCCAGAAAAGCTATAGCATGATGCGCAGCCAACAAACAAGCTAAATGAAATTCTCCAAAACATCAGAAGTGGAATGCAGAATGACCAAAACGAACAAGAACATGAACAATACCTTGTCCACTAGAAAGCTCTCTTCTCCATTGATTTCCACTTCCAAATTACAACCAAAATCCATTCCTCGGAAACAGACAGCAAAAATTGGAAGACTAGAATGGAGAAAGGAAGAGCTCAACCTTTTATCAAATCCAATGAAGAAGAAAATAAAAATTTATGAAGGAAATAGAGAGAGAAATTCCAGGGGTGGGGGGGGGGGGGGGGGG
>JAXCLR010000081.1:18369659-18385869 GCA_035584095.1 Annona squamosa
GAGAGAGAGAGAGAGAGCGGTGAATAAAAGTAGAAGGAAAGCATGAAGGCATTTGCGAAGGGGCAAAAAGAGATTAAAAAAGAGCAACTGACATCATGGGGACCAAAACAGTTGTGAAGGGACTCTCTGACATTCCTGCCACCTCTATTATTTTTATTATTATGCTTTTACTTCTAACTAATGCATAATGGCATTGAGTAAAGGCGGGCAGAAGAAGAGGACCCAATGGAATGCTTAGGATTCAAGCGTTTTGCCTGCTTCTCTGCCCATTTGTCCTCTTCCTTCTATTCTATATGCTCTTCACATGTCCATTTCCATCTCTTGAAGTCACTTCAGCTCAATCAATAGGGCTATAAATGCTCTGCTCTGACTTAGGCGTTATCAGATTAGTACTTCGACAATGTGACCTATAAATAAATGAATAAATAAATTTTAAGATGATTTTCCATAGTTTCCCCTGTCATTTTGGACAACCCATTTCTTATGACAACTTTTTTTTTTGATAGAGCATTTCTTATTATAACTTTATTGTTTATAATTACCTATTTAATTTGCTAATAGGAAAAGTGGGCCAAATACATCTTGTTGATATGTAATTATTTCATTCTTTTTCTTTTATCTTTTTGTGCGATGTTCTCACGGAATTTTCTGTACAAGCTAAATCGGATAAAAGGGAATAGAAATTTTCCTTGAAATGGGTTGAACATAATCTTTCAATAGATGAAAATAATTACATAAGTTATAGAAGGATACTTGGATAAATTTCATGGTAGGATGAAGAAAAGATATCTCTGATGATGAAAACTTTTAATGTGAATCATATAAAATTAGCACTATTGAGATAGATCAAAATTGCATTAAACAAATCAGAACAAAAATTTTCATCAGTTACGTAGGAATAGGAGTTTTCTACAACAGATCAGGATGTGAAGCTAACAAAATATTCCATTGGATTATTTTGTAACGTGTCAGTATATACATTAAGGACATTAAACGCACGCTCTCACTAGCTAGTTAAAGGTTTTTTTTTTTTTTTTTTTGTGGGTCGTTTTAGTTGAGTTCAATCATCTAAGATAAATTTATGGTGCTTAATCCAATGGCTTTGACTGAGTTGAAGAAACTAATAGAACTAGGCCAAAGAAACGATGGTCCAGTTGATACAGTAATTATTAAACTGGTTCATGACCTTAGATGACCGACGTTTGACCTAAATTCGACTGCGATAGTTGGTCAGGGTATCCATTAATATGTTATGGCCTCCTCATAGAAGAGTTAGGTGTATCAACCAGCCCAACGTTCGAACAGCTTGCATGTGTGCATTGGATCCTGTTGGGTAGAACCCACTGTTAGTTTTATATCAAACTTCTCCAAATTTTTATTTAAAAATACATGAGGAGTCATTATCATCGAGTGAGAATTTCAATTCTGTTGATGTTTGATTCATTAATTTAATATATACAAACGGGTCTACAATGGGAAAAAAAAACTCAAAAGAAAAGATGTCTTAATGATCATTATCTAATGAATTTTGACTGTACAAATTTTTAAGAATTATGTTAGTGTTTGAATAACCATGTGGTTAACACTTTACCTATTATATATGTAAGTGGTGCGTATGTAAAAAGTAGATTTTCGAGCGGAATTATCAAGGGACGTTTGGTAAACAACATGTGTGTGATAGGGTGGGATGTGATGGGAGCATGATTTTTAAAATCAACAATTAATTTTCTCAACAATCCTATTTTTCTATTTTATACCTATATTACAATTATTTTTCCGATCAACTATCCTTCAAGAACCTCACGTATTCTAACTTTATTCATATTATTTCTTATCAATCATGTATTTCTTAAAATATTCTTCTTTTAATTTTTCATATCATCCCACATTCTAATAAAATTTTATAATATCAAACATCCCCTTACCTTAAAAAAAAAAGCATAAGGTGATGTAGTGTGACACAACATTTTTAATTATTTTTCATTACTCATATCTATGTTTTGATGATTTCTTTTTACAATATTACTCATATTATATTATAATTCAAGTCCAATTCATCCTATTCATTTTATAATTTTTATCTTACATATTTTTCTACCAATAATTACTTTAAAACTTAATTAAATAGACACGAGTCGAGACTTCTACCACCAACTTGTGTTAACTACTTGAAATGATTTGAGTTGTGAGATAAGTAATTAAATAAATAATTAATTTTATTATTTTTATTATAAGCGATCAAAATTATATTTTAAATGATATTTATGGTACAAATATTCTTTTTGAAAAATACAAAATTTTAGAATGATTCCCACGGACATAAGTGGGCAACCAGTTACTACCGAAGCCGTTTTCAAAAGATGAGTAGGCCGGAGAAAATAATGACACAGGAGCCAGAGGAGCCGCCGTGAAAGATTTTTGGATCACAGGATCTAAGCGTTAGGATGAAAATATCAAAAAATTTTTTTGGCAGCCTCGATCTTCGGTCTACTCCACCACGTGCTTGCGTGCGTGCAGAAAGCTTGAAAGACCAACAATTCACTGGTTTGTCGTTTCAGGACAACATTGCGCCATTGGCATTACCAAAAAGCTGGAAAAATGGAGTAGGCTATCAGATCTCATGGGGTGTATATTATTTTACAGGAACAGGGTCAGACATTTATGTTGGGTGAAAAATGCGGGTCCCCGACTCGTTGACGAGGAAAGGCCTGTGACATCTGATAATCATTGTTCAATCATCTTTTATACCACTATTTTACTTTTTATACCAGTAAACATTGCCCTAGGAGGACTATTTTCAAGACGGCCACCGACTTTTAGTAACGATTGCAATATCACTTTCTTAATTGCAAAACACATGCTACAGACATTACGGAACGGTATTTTATTAGCTTAAAAAAGAGTTTTTTTTTTTTTTTTTAAAAAGCATGTTTGATGTTACTGGTCATAAGTACGCTGAAAGAGTCTCTCGAACTGTTTTTTATAAAATAAAACTACAATAAAAATAACGTCTAAAATATTCAGGTCTTTTTGAAAAATAATATTAAATTCTAAATTTAAAATACTTGATATTTATTCGTACACTTAAAAGAGAAGAAAATCTCCAAATTGGCCTTTGCCGGGTTTATAGAATCATTGTCCCTAAACAAATGTTCCGATGGTGTTAGGGACATTTTCTCCCTTAATTTAAATTTTTTTAGCTTTTACACGCCTTTTGGAATATATTTTAATTTTAATTAGAAACCTTATTTTGAATCCACTTGATCAAATATACTTTTTATTTTGTGATACAATAGTCTATCAATTTGCCTGAATGTGCAAGTGGTAGACGCCACTTGCGTGCTTGGCCTCCATTGGGACAAAAGAAAAGCTGCAAAAAATCTTATTATATAATCAAGTTTTAATTTGATTTCATTTGGTATTAATGGAGTAAAATTCTATATTAAACATTACTTTTTTTTTGATGAAAATTAAACATTACTTTTAAGTACATTTAACGTAAAAAATAACAATATTCACTAAATGCCACAAGCAAAATAATTAAGCATTTATAATTAAATAAAAGATTGTAATAAAAATACATCTAATACAACCAAGTAATATGATGTAATTAGTTATACAAAATGAAATTTGTTGTGGTGTAATTATCTGACAATGAAATTATGTATAGCGCAATATCTCTTGATTATTAAATTACTTGTAGCTATTTGATTACATTACATCTAATTATAGGGCAATATTTATTGGTAGTACTTTGGAATGATAGTGCAGGCGTCAATCTTGAAAAGCCAGATTGTAGCAATAATGTTCAAGATTAATTGGGCTGTCCTAAAGAAACAGGGGCACACGGATTCGGACAGTAATTATCAATTAATTGTTCTCTCTTCCTGGACGATTATTATCAAAATAAAGTTCGGTCTCATCTAAAGTCTCGAGGCAGGCAGGGACGTACGAGAGAAATAGTTGAAAGTGTGCCCCATGAGTGCTGCAACATGATAGCCGTCATAGATGATGCCTGTCACTCCGCTGACCACGTACGTTCGAAAAAAGTAGCCATTAATCATCCCGTAGGAGAAAAGATGGTGGGGCAGCTTTTAAAAAATATATATGGCGAGCTATTGGACTCAGTACTCCTGCTCTGAGCTGTGATAGCACAAGAACAGCAAGCCTGCTGTCCTGCGGCCACGTTTCTGGCGCTCGCCCAGTTGCATCCTCTTGCATGGCCTGCTACATCGTTTCGTCCACGTCCCTTGGCCCAAATTCAGAGCTTTTTTTTTTTTTTTTTTTTTTTTTTTTTTATGCCGCCCTCTCATCCATCGCTTGTGATACAACGTAGAAGCGGATCCTCTCAGGATCATGTTACGGATCAGGCCCTTTAACTGGGTCCCACCCGCAGTATTCACTTTTTTTTTCCATTTCCTTTTAATAATTAATTAACGATGGGATTAGAAAAGAAGACAAATTTCTTTCATTTTTTTCTCTGAATTGTTCCTGCAACTTTTCTGCTTTCTTTTTCGTTAGAGCACATATGCGCAATATAAACTCCCAATAATGCTTTAGAGTAAATGCAAACTGATTCAAGTGCCGCCTTTGTGCCATTTTATCCGTTACATTTAAAATGTTGTATTTATTTAAGAATTCACCAATTTAATTTAAAAATAAATTAAATATGGATGAGCTGCAAATAAAAGAATAACTTTTAGAGTGAATATAAGCATGTTAAAATCTTCATTTTTTGTATTCCCACACAAATTATTGTTAAAATGATTTTAGGTGATATTATTAATTTAATAACATTAAGAAAATGAACGAAATGGATTTAATAAGATATGGATGGAAGTTTTATAGAAGTCGTGACATGCCAACAATTTTTCCAAATCTTGTAAATACAAATAGGATCACCCTTATTTTATTTACTTTTCTAGGTCAAGTTGTTTTTAACTTTTCTTTTCCGATTACAATAAATATTGTTCAAAGCATATTTTCTTGTAATATGAAATATGCATTTCTTTAATTTTAAGGAACAATTAAAGAGGATTAACTTCCAAGACACACAATTGAAGCTACAAATTAAATAATGATCATGCTATAAGTGATTCCACGTAATTCTTCTATTTTTTATATTTTCATACTTGATGAGAAATCTATGTCATTCATTATGTTTAATATTACTTATTAAGCTAGAAATATTAAACTAGAAAACCAACCTTTATCTAACTCAGATATGTGTATGAACTAAATTCATCGAAAACATATATTTATGTATAAATTATAGAAAATATTTTTTATTTATATATGTATTAAAATATAATAATATTTTATAGAACCATTTATCCACATAGTATTAATATTTTAAGATAATTTTATTAGGTCAATTTTATACATTTATAAATAGGGCTTACTCATGTTAATACTAGAAAAATGAAACGAAAGGATTTTAATAATGATAATATAAATAAGATAGAATGAGGAGATGTTTAGTCAATCTTAAAATTGAAAGCGAGACACGCATTATGTGTGAAGCGAAGACCATGAAAAGAGAACCTGAGTTGTGTTGTTCTTTATTCGTGGGTGGTCAAAAAGAAGAGAGGATGAATGCCGATGATGGTACGGTCTGAAAAAGTTATGAGACTATGGGAATTTATACGCCCTCTCGTCTTTTCCAACTCGAGCTGTCCACAAATAAGCCATGCTAAGAAGCTTCTTTCTCGTCCCTATCTCTACTAATTTTGTGTCTCCATGTCTACTGATGTGTATTGATGGGAAGAACGCTTCTCTCTGCTTGCCTGTTTGGTTGCCCGCGAAAGTATTAAACGATTTTTTTTAATTGACGTGAGTTTGTCCGTATTATGCTTTTTTTTTTTTTTTTTTTTTTTGTCTCTCTCTCTCTCTTGTTAAGTTTGTGATTCTAAGCTCTTTTCTGTTTAGTACAAGAAAATCAACCTTTGCCACCGGCCACATGGCCGTGTGGTAATCAAGGGAGCTGAAATTCAACCCACCCCAGTTCGATCTTTTTCCTTTGTATGAGAAATTTTTATAATTTAGTCCCCGGTAGTAAGAGGTTTTTAGAATTTCTCTTGAGTGTGGGGTACAGTAGAAATTTATTTCTACAGTGCGAAAGTAGTAAATGTGCCTGACGGATTTTTTCGAATTTCCCTTAGGTACGGAGGTGAGGTGTACCAAAATTTACTTTCATTGTGTGAAGGTAGTAAATGTGTAGCATTGTAATATCAAGATGTCATAATATATAAATATAAAAAAAATCAACCTTTAGCAACATATATTCGTGATTATTAAGTACTTGTATTATCAAAGACACTAATTAGTAGTTTAATTAGCTTGTAAGAACAATAATAGAATTTACACTACAGTCTTAGCAGTAATGTCAAAAGAGAATGTAGTCATTTGATATTGTCATTACAACACTAGTGGCAATTTTAAAAATAAAAAAGTAATTTTAAATTATGATATTAGAGTATCATATATTTGTTACAAATATACGACATTTTGAAAAATAGCAAATATGATCGCATACATTTAATCATTTGTCAAATGTGACAATGCAACAATTTGCCCATACATTTTCCTTTGATTTTTTTTTCAAAAAAAAGTTGATCAAATTCTTATTGGCATTAATATCAAGATTTTGTTGACAAGATAAAAATTAGAAGTATAACTCAATTGGTTGAATTAAGTTCTTAGTCTATACTACTTGTACTATGCCTATAAAATTTTTACCTACTCTATTTATGGATTAGTACTATTTTTAAGTGACTTTAACCTACCCATATATAATAAGGTCAAGTTAAATTAGTTCCAATTCTAAATGAGTACCCGGGACAGTATACATTTAACTTTAAGGAATCTAATTATTTATACATATAAGAAATTAGAGATTAGAAAGAAGATATGTAAAGGGAAAAGAAAGTTTCCTTTGAGGATGAGATAAAATTTTAAAAAATAGAAATGGATTTAAGTGATAGAAATAGACAAATAATCTATATGAATGATAATACATGTAAAAAACTAATACTTCTATGGCATTGAGTATCTACCTGGGCTAGTTTCGGGTACTTGTAATATGGAACTTAATTATTCTAACTTAATTGAAAACTTAAATAAATTTTTATACCTTATGCTATAAATATTTTTGAACTTACCTTACCCCAAAAGCGGATCAATTCTACTCATGCGCTACAAAAAAATCAATATTTTGCAACATATTTTTAATGAAACTTTCTATTTTTTATTGTAAAAGACACAAATCAATAATATAAATAATTATTGTTACTAAAAATTAGCATTTAGCACCAATAATATAATGGTATTACAAAAGAGAACCATTTAATGACAAAACTTATCGCCACTACACGTTTAGCTATAACTTTAAAAAATTGCTATTGCATTTTATCATTGACTTAGAGCAAGTTTGCCACAATAATATCATAGTTTAAATTGATATATACATATAGTAGTGAACTAGGGTATAGCTGGATAGTATTATTTTTTTATGTATGTGCATGACATCTAGGTCTCTAGTGTGGAGGGGAGCACTGTTCTCCTTATAATATAATAAAAAAATTGATACACATACCAATTGGGCATCATCCCAATTGGCCCTAGGCATTAGCAGAGTCCAGCTTGTCTGGGTTCTATTCTCCCTATCGTGGGAGTAATATTTGTGGTGGAGCATCGTCTCCAGTAGAGTTAAATGAGAGTGAGGAGTTAAATGAGAGTGTGTTGTCTTCGTTATAAATAAGTTAGAGATTGTTGTCTCCAATGTGATATTTAATATCGTACATCAATCAAAAAAATCAATAATATGGTGATAAATTTTAACTTGCTAAAAGTTAAGTTCTCTTGTTGTTGTGGTACCCCATAACCAAGTTGAACCCAATAATTAGCCTTGGTGTAAAGATCTAGAGCAAGATGAGGATGCCGCTTTCCCTATTGGCAATTTGGCATGTGCTCTCGGTTTGCAACAGGAGCGTCCTCATTCGATGTTGGACGACCTTCTTCTTGCTTGCTCTAGCTATCATCGGTATCATAAAAAGCTACATATCAAAAGGATTCCTTTCTTGGTTTTAGGCATTGTGGCTAAGGTGTAGCTATCTATCATAATATCAATTTCTAGGAAGCCTTCATGTGGGCAAAATACGGAAGGAATTAATGTCAATGATGCATGAGTTTTTCTTGGCCTCACCAAATATCTAACTTCTAATTAAAAGCCATCACTTCAATGTTTATGTTTTTCACATTTCAGGTGGACCCCCCAATTCAACAATCTTTGTTTGTTATTTATTTGCTGCATATATTCATCTGTATATGGATATGTGGTCTCTAATTATGACTAGAAATCTTCAAAATTCTACACATTAATGTGCCGATGGGTTCTGGAGCCCAAATAAGGCCCGCCCACATCTAATGGCCCAACTGATTTCAAGGACGACCGTTTGCACATCTGGTGGCCATGGCATAACCTCCTTTGTCTGCTTTTTTATTATTATTATTATTATTGGTATACAATACATCTCAACTTATCTGACAATCAAACTCGGAGACAATTTTTGCAATGTGAAGAGGAATACTATAAGTTTTTTAATGTGAAGAGGAATACTATAAGTTTTTTAATATCAACAAGGAAGACCACTAGCTCTCAAATATTAATGAAGAAAACATAACTCCTAATTATTATTCCTACTAGTGGACAGCTCCCACGAACAGTTGTTGGTTGTCTATACCACCACTTGAACCTGCATGGTTGAGAAGCGCCCCATCAACAGGTACCCACTGGGCAATTTCCAATTCTCTTTATTTGTTCTTTCTTGTTTTCCCTTTTTTTTACGATTATTTACTGACCCAAATTTGGGGGTTTATTCTATTTGGAGAGGCCTTCTTACACAGAAACAACGTAATTCTTTGCCTAATTCGGAACGTGGTTTTATCTCAATATCTCCTGGAAATCTCAATTACCATCAACAATTTATTTAATTAATGCCTTCATCATCTTAATTAGAAAGCTTGACAAGCAGATAATTTCTACTTAGTATTTATGTCATAATGGGTCAAATTAAATGCTCTTCTTTCTTGTAAATAAATTATTATTTTATTTGATTTCAACAGAGAGAATAAATAACTGAGCTTTTCAGTGGTCGAAATGGATGCTAGATCACATATATGCCTTTCACTTCAGTCTTCACAAAGCTCAACATATAGAAGACCTTTGCAATGATACATGCTAGTGGGTTATCAAAGCATTGCCGAGGCCCGAGACATCTATCTTGAAGATTTTACAGTCTGGCATGCACCACAATGATGAATTACGTGCGTACGTCAGTTCATGAATGCCTTTGCCACTGCATTTCATCATTGCCAAAAGAATAAATCATTCTTAGTAGGAGTACTACTGAAATTCTCTTTACGGTTAGCTGGTTGCCCCAAATAAAGCATTGAGAAGGGTGGCCGGTGACCTAATTAAATGATGATATTTAGTCAAGCTAGTATATACTGGTTTCTTTGATTTCTGACATGTTGTTTCCTTTCTTATAATGGAGCTTTAAGAAGCAATGTATGCTTTTGACCACTTGAATTATGGAGTTGAAGATTTGCTCATTTATGTCTATTATAAGTCAATAGAACCATCTTGTGCATTTACATATCACTTGACAGCGCTTGTAGATTTCAACTTGTTATTGAAGATTCCAACTTTACCATTACTATTGAATATTTCAACGTGTTACCCCACTTAAGGAACCACCTTGATGACTACCACAATCAAACCCAATCAATCCAATTAGAATTATTTATTTAACTGAGAAATTAAGCTTACTCTAAATCAAAGATGTGCATGAGGTCAATCTTAAAATATGTATAAAATCAACCTAATAAAAAAGCTTAATTTTTATATCATTTTCAAAGGTATATATTTAACATCTAAATAGTCTAAAACTCATTTCTAGGTGGATATATTATTGATATGTTGTATTGCATCTGTAAATGGGTCCAAACAATTATCATGATTATACACTTTTTTGAACAAGTGTAACCCACACAAAAATCCGATGGAAATAATTTTTTGTACCACAGTAAAATAAATTATAATAAACAAAATGAATGGACAAGATTTTAATTAAACATAAGGTAAGCCTGAAATGGGATAACATATTAAAATCTTTAGTCGTAGGACTAAAGTGTGTGTGTGTATATAACTCTTAAAATCCTTTGGCAAGTTTGGAGATTCTTTCTGTATATCCTAAATAACTATATGAAAACCAATAATTCCAATATGAAGATATATCCTGTGCCGAGACTAAACCAAGTCATTTTTACTTTTCAAGCATGGGTATGCCACGGTGCACCTTGTTGACATGATGAATTGAGGCTCACTCAAAATCCACCCGGATCATTGCATTTAAGATTATTTCTCTTACTAGAATAACAAGTTTCATTCCCAAAAAAAATTTGCATAGGCCGCATCTTGTAAAGGTGTAAAATTAATGTAATACATTTTTAAAAATCTTGAATGAACATCTAAATCATTTAAAACATCATTTTCATATGTATAAATGATTCCATAGAGTATTATAACATTTCAACCTATGCAATTATCTATAGATCTAAACATTTTTAATATTTAGACATCATTCTACGTATTTTCAAATAAATGTGGCCCATCTAATATTCCAATCGAGCTTATTCTTGGTATCATAAAAAAATAATGTGAAACAATTTGAATGATTGAATTTTGATTTCATCATCAAAGTGAGCTTCATTTTTATCATAGCATACCTAATCAACGTGCAAAATAGTGTACACTGGTGAATCCCTTAAAGTACATACAATTATATGATTTATTCTAGTTTTTAGTTTCAATAACCTCTTCCCATTTTCATTCTTTAATGATTGATAGAAAATTCATTGCATTCATTATATTTAACATCTTTTGTTTAGTCTCTTTATTTAAATCAAAGATTTAGAAGGGTTCATATTTGCTTTAAAATATATATTTATATGTAAATTATGAAAAAATTTTAGATCCACAAGTGCATTAACATGTAATAATACTTTACAAATTATTTATTCATAAAGTAATGATATTTTAGACTTTCGATGTTAAAATATAACTTTAAAATTGATGTTTAATATTAAATTATTTTATAATAATAATTTTATATATTTGTAGATGGGATCCATGCACAACAATGCTAAACAAATGATAGATCTTTATGACGATGATACTAAATATAATAGGTGAAGTAGATTCTTCATCAATCATAAAAGTGTGAAAATGGATTGAATTATGGGAACTCTATAAGAATAGATTCATTTATACCATTTTGGGGATTTAAATTGAACTATCTAAGAATTGAGTGTTACATTTAAGTGTCGTCAATGATAAAAGTATGAAAATTGATCGAGTTATGAGAACTCTATAAAAATAGATTCATTTATAGCCTTTTGGGGATTTAAAGTGAGCTATCTAAGAGTTGAGTGTTGCATTTAAGTGCATTATGCATTAGAAGTTTAGTTTATTTTTTTTGTAGGGTTGCAATTTTAGGACTTTGTAGACGCGTTAAGTTTTAGTAATAGTATATTTAAATGAAATTAGATTTGGGACAATGAAACTAATGTTTGGTGATGATGTTTGTGGGTGAAATATGGTGATGAGACTACAAAAAATCAGATTTAAGCTGGACAAAGATGGAGCACAAGCATTCAAGTATCAAAGTAGTGTAAAGAAAAATTTTATATGCCAAAGAATGTGGGCATTGCTGTGCTAGGGTGTCAATAGGATAGGCAATATAATGGAATTGTAGAAAATTAGTTGAGCAATAAGGTAGGAAGCAGCTATTGCATATTTTTTTAATTTACTTGTTGTGTAAATTGTTGTTGTTGTTATAAAAAGGATTTTTTTTAGCACATTTCAGTGGCTTTTGAACCCTAAAAGAGGGGACTAAGGTACTTGGAAGAAGAGAAGAAAGATAAAATAGCTTTGGAAGGAACTCTTCAAGTGCTTCTCTTCTTCATTTTCTTTTTATTTTGATTTAATACTCTTGTCTTTGTGGATGAATGATTTTCTTGTTGATTTTTATTTTAAATTATGAACTGAATTTTCTTTTCTTGGATTGCAGTGGAACTTGACATGGATTGTTGATTTTTATATTTTTTTGATTAATTTATGTAATTTGAATTATCTATTCAATTTATGTTTAATGTTTTTATTAAACTAACCATTTTGTAGATTGATATGGAAATCATATATGATATTTGGAAAAGCTAATCCAAGGTTAGACTAAGATTAAATAGCACAAAATCAAGACACTATGGTAGGGGTAAGTTATCACTTTAGCTAAAGGGTAGATGATTTGTTATAATTAGTAGAATATAAATATATTTACTAGACTTGTATAGTCTACATTAGAGTTTAAATTTAATGCTGCAATTTAATTTGTTTCTCATATGAATATAGAGTGTTGAATTAAATAGTTAGATTTACATATCATAAAAATGTGTATATAAATATTTAAGTGCCCTGATTAATAATTTGATTATAGAAAATTAATTAAGAGATTGTATAAGTTTTTAATTATGAAATTTCAAGAGAAACTATAATCCTAAATACATCCATTCATACAAATTCAACATCTTTTCTCTCTTGGTCAAAAGTTTAGCATGGCTTTTCTAGTAATTTTAATTTTATTGTATTAATATTTTGAGATTTTATCTGAATAATATTAATCGTACTATTTTTTTATTCTAGTTTTAGAAAATTATTCGTCATGGGAACGAATTTTGTCATCACTTTATTATTTTAATGGGACATATACTTTCGTGGCAAAAGATTCCCTTAAATAGAAGTTAGGTTTCATGGAAGCACAACTCTTTTTGAAGAATACCTTTAATGTTTCACTCTAGCTAACAGAAATTGACAACTGAGTGAATAACTGGCAGCATTACAAAAAAAATTATTTTTGACAATGATTAGGAAGGAAATCGATTGCAAATATCATCATTTCTGACATAATCATTGATGATATAGTATCGCCACAAAAAAATATTAGTTTCTTTTGCTAGATATGATATCAATTTAATTATTTATATGATTTTAGCTACAAGTACTTATTTGATTATAAATACTTGGATACTTAAAACTGACAGTCAAATACAGCCAAATTTTATATTACTTGTAATCAAATTTAATATTATTTTTATTGATTTATATTTAACTAACTACAAATAATAATTGAAAATTTTGATGAAAAATAATAATTGAAATTTGAGTACAATTACCATTATTATTTTGCTTCTGATAGTCAAATGCAAGTAATGTTAAAATTTTATAATAAAAAGTACCTACATATGAGCTTTTGTTATAGTATAATTTGCCAAAAATAAAATCTAATATATATGGACAAAGAAAACATTGAAAGTTCACTACTATTTTTCATTGTAACCATTTTGGCAGCAGAAACTTTTGATTGCTTTTGTTCTTAAAATTTCATTGCTATTAGTAAAACTACCAGTTTAATTGTCCGAAATGATATGAGGAAATTTTAGATTCTAGGCAACTAAAGTTATTTTGCTAAAAAAAAATTTTAGTTTGCTCCTAGCAAAATATCATCTTAGAATATCTAATACATTTGATATACTTATACAAAAATATTATCTTACAAGGTCGAGCTAAAAATGACAGGACAGAAGTATTGTTGAAAGGGTAGAAAAAATGAAGAACTACTTTTTGACATCTTGTAAGTAATTGATCATTTATAGTATGGTAAAATGAATTTTTAAAAAAGCTAAAATTTATCCCTATATATCCATTTATACCATATTCTCTGCAAGAAAATTAACAGGTTGCAACATACTTTTGGGGCGTTCGTATTTTCTACTGCAAAAAATACTATTTAATGAAACATTTAGCAATAATAATATAAAAGATGTTGCAAGAAATAATTATTTGTGACAAATTCAAAAAATCAGCACGAAAGAGTTTTACAACGGACTTATAATGACTTAGTTATAACAACATTATGGGATAAATTTAGGGTGTGTTTGTTTAGGGATATAAACATATCAACCAAAACTTTTCAATCTAAAACTTTTCACTCTCCATAACTACTCTATTTTTTAATTATTTTTTTACATTTTCCTATACAAACTATCCTACTTTTCAATCATTGCTACACAACTATCTATACAACTAACCTATCTATTTTAACTTTATTCTCTTTACTTCTCATCATTACTCTTATTATATCACATCATTTTCTATCAATGTGACAGCTTCTACCTCAAAAACTTTTCATCAAAAGTTTTACCCCTAACCAAACACACTCTTAATATATGGACTGACGAATTTCAGTGTCATTAAAAATTTGTTGTCTTGGGTTATAATCCAATAAATATGTATACAACAAAATCTCCATACATAAGTATGTATTGAAGTACTACTATTCAGAAAAAAAGTATGTATTAACCACTGGGCTCTTGCCACAGTGATTAAGTTCGTTGGCATTGTTACCTGATGACTTGGTTCAAACTCGGCCAAGTACATGTATATAACCATTTGTTCCCTTGATAATTGGGGTATTTATATTTTCTCCCCTGAATGTGGGAATATTTATAAAATATAAAAGAGCTTGGTTTGTAACATCAGATATCATACTTTGTGTATACTACTAATCTAGAAATATACTTTGTGTATACTACTAATCTAGAAATATATGTATCTATCGAAATCTCAGTGCATATGTATGGTTTGAGTCTTTTTGTTATTTTGTTATTTTTCATATTTATATTAGTATATGTAATATATGTATCAAAATATATTACTTTTAAATTTTTATGTATATTTTTATAATTTCGAAAATCAATCATTTTCAACCAAAAAGGAGTTGAAAATTATTATTTTTGTACTATAAAAATCTATAAAAATCCAATAATGATAAGTTATATATATAAACTAAATACAAATAAAAAATTTGAAAAAAAACTCAATCATTACCCTATTTTTTATAGTGAATATAATGCCGTTGTATGTGAATTATAAAAAACTTTAGTAACAATAATTTTGAGTTGATTGAAAGGTTTTTCTTAAAATATTCATTAATTATTATTATTATTATTGAAATCTAATTTTAGTGATAATTATTTATGTCACTAAATAATGTCTATTGCAATTTTTTCAGATGATCAACATATTATCTTTTAGCATTACAAGTTGTTAAAAGCAGTAATGTAACTGGAATTTTGATATAAAAAGCCACTGAAATAATAAGAAATTTTGTGATACATGAAACCCAAAAAAAAAATTAGAGGCACAAAAAATTCATTTTAGGAACCACTATGCGCTCGGTTGATCGTGATATTATTATCGGCAACAAATCCTGAAGTTTGTTGCTAATGACTATTTGCGGAGAATTTTTTTTTTTTTTTTTTTTAATGTTGTTTGCGGAGAACTTTAGTTGCGTATATGCCCGCAAAATCTTTTTCGCCTACAAAAATACACGTCTGGGTATCTGTGGCTCTTTGGCTACTATAGCCTGCCAAATTGTAGCCTCTTGCAACAGGAAAAAAAAAAAAAACAAATCGAGTTTGAACCTTCTGCAAGAAAAAAAAAAAAATTTTATGGCAAGAACAATCAAAATTTCTTAAAGTGTGCAGCCGCGATCATGTAATTATGTACTTTTTCCAATGGATGTCTAATGATTGTTAATTATATTTTGAGTAACGTGCATTAATTAAGAAAAGTGTATACTACTTTTTTTTTTATGAAGAAACGTGCATTAATTAAGAAATGTGTATACTACTTAGTTGTAGGAAGATTAAGAAACGTGTATGCTACTTAGTTGCAGGAAGTGCAACTTTAATAAGCTACATAAAAGCTTAATATGTTAACCGGATGCAAGTAATGTATCTGTAATTAGCCACTAAGATTGTCTCAGCGGTACCAAGTTGTGAAACCCCAACTGTATATGCGTCATTTTCATATTATAATATTGTAATTATTTTATAAATAAATGAAAATTCATGAATTATATTGATAGATATGTGTATTGGAGATTGAAATAATGCAATTAGGAATTTAACCCATGAATAGTATACGTGAATAGTGATGTGAATAGTAACTGGGGACTAAGACATGTGATTAAGAGTTAATCACTTGGATTAACTTAATCACAAAAAGACAAAATAGAGATTTAATCACTAC
>JAXCLR010000081.1:18385969-18396837 GCA_035584095.1 Annona squamosa
CTATGATATACTAGGCATAAGGTATGTCATGGTATTTTTTATTTTTGGAAAAAATATCAATTTTTGGAACTCATGAACAGTAACCACGTCTCTGTGAACAGTAACTCGGATGAACAGTAATTTGCTACAGTAAACAGCGTGATTTTGAAGAAATTTTGAGATTAATATTTAAACATAAGGATGGAAATTTTGAGGAACCTATGGGTAAAAATATCCATATAAAGATATGAGCTTGAATAATAGAAATAAAATTATCCTTTTTCCTTGAATAGGAAAGGAAAAGAGAAAGTTGAAGACACCCACTGATAAGGTAAGCAAGTTATATGTTTTGCAAATTACTTCTAAAATGCTTGAAATTGTTTGTGAATTGCTTTATGAAATTTATTTAAGGTTGGCTATACCTATAACTGTTTTACATGAACTGAAGTTCGTTTTGTAAAATTATTTATTAAATGCTTTTTATAAAATTATTTATGATTTGCAAACATCATGCCGGCATGTGTATGAGAATGAGCATGTGCACGAGGAATAGGCCTTAGTCGAGGCGGATCGGATGTCCCTCTCGCTATTGCCAAGTCGCTTAATAGGCCCAGGCCGGCGGTGACCTCTTTGAAATGGGAGCATGTATGGGATGGGCGCCTAGCTAGCGTCACATCCAAAGGAATGTCATGAATGTTATGTATGCATTGCATTTGCATTTTATGAAATGCATGAAAATGATTGAAAATTATATATAGCTTGGTTACTGAGTATTATTACTCACTCATGCTTTTTTAACAACAGACAGGAAAAGATGATAAAGGCAGCATGTAAAATGACATGTAGTTTTGATGAAATATTGTATATGTAAATTTTATGTAAAGACAATTATGATAATTTTGATATGAAAATAAATATTTTTGTTTTATGGAACAGTTTTGGTTTATAACTGTAATATGTGAAATATATGTCATGTTAGATGAAAGATGAAAATTTTTCATGTATTAATGATAAAAAAAAATCCTGCCATGTGATCAGGGCAACAATCCTGAGTCACGTTTACTAATCAAAACGATCCCGGAGTAAGGCTTCTAGGCACCTCGGTTCGGAGTGCCACACAAGTAATCCTAGTTATATGTGGTAGGAGACTTCGGTTCAACTTTTGGTTGCTTCACTTTGTATGAGAAATTCATGGTGGCTTTATTTTTCTTAATTTTTGTGCAAGTGTGCAACTATTGATAGAAAATTATAAGAATGTTTAATATTTCTGTATATTAGTACTATCTACAAACATGCAAAATCAGCGTAATAAAATTATTTAATACAAATATTAATTTTTAAGTAGTTTTTCAACATCTAAACCATCTAAAATATCATTACTACATGGATAAACGATTTTATAAAATATTATCATATTCTAATATGTATATAAATGGATCGAAGTATTTTCCTAATTTACATATGAATATACTTATTTTTGAATAAATGTGGCCTAAGTGCATATTTAATTTAAATAAAATTTAGTCCTAGAACTAAATAAATTATGTTAAATATAATGAACGGATTGAATTTTTTATCAAGCATCAAAATCTTAAAATTTAAGAGTTTATATGGAACCGCTTGTATATAATCCGGTTACATAGAAGCAAGAGCCCCTTGTAACATGTTGGTGTAAACATAACTAGTGTGGAACTTCTAGCAACATATAGTAAGACTAGAAAATTACCTAGACGTGGGAGTTTATGACCGACACCAAGAGCCCCTTTTTCAGAAAATTAAAACAGAAGTTTGCTCGCATAAAATTAAGGGCATTCACATCGTCGAACTTTGTTTGCAATATATACAGTATCGAGTCAAACTTATTTAGTGAAAGAACCATGAAATCTTGTAGAACTTAGACTAGCCAATTTAATATTGTTCTAGAAGTTTCATCTCGTAAAACAACCCAGCTGATCATTAATTAGAACTATTGGCCTACTTCAAGTGATCTGATTTCTCTCGACTGATAAAACATGTTTGCACAATGGAAGAAATAAATTGAGCAGCCGAGAGTCATGTGCGTAGAGATCGATGATTATGTAAACTTGTCATTTTTCTTACAACAGTGTGCGTGGAGGGGAAATGTGAGCATACCTTAATATTTTATTTCCACTCGTACTCTTCCCGTCGTCCTTTCCTTTGCCGCGCTGCACTGCTCCATTTCGTAGCCGTGGGCAAATGTCATAAAATATTTTTGTCTTGCGTTTTGCCATGCTTATCCTCTCATTAAGAGTCTAACTATCAACTGACAAACCGACGATAACCTATTCTATTTAATTTACAGTATTATTCCACCCCTTTAGTTTACACCAATTTTGGGGCCCACCCACCACTCATCATCCTAATCTTCTTCTTAATTTCTCCTAAGTTGAATATTGCTGCGTGAATTAGGATATATGTAGATTATATTAGATTTTGGGTATGATGATCTCCTTAATTATCAACGGTTGAAACCTGGTAGCTAGGGACCCAAGCCGTGGCGAAGATGGAGTTGTGGCCCTTCCATGTGAGAATGAGCTTGTCCTCCTCCCTCTTCAGGCCCCAGCCGCTCGCATGCTCATCCAACAACGACTTCACCTCCACTACCGTCTCTTCTCCAAACGGAACACTCACGAACTCGGCCTTGTTCATCTGCTGTGCCAATCGACCGCTGGATTCCGACCTCTCTATCCTTTGCGACCCCTCAAAAGCGATCATGTTCGCGATCTTGTGCCCCACATCCGCCTCGTACTCCATCCTCTCTCCACTCTCCTTGGGCAGCAGAGCCTCCACGGCGTCGAACAGAATCCACAGATAGTTGAAGCAGGCTGTGATCCTGGTCGTGAGGTCCGGAGAATCCAAGTCCGCATCCTCGTCCACCACCATCACCATGCAAGGATCCAGACCTTTGATCTTCTCTAGAAATTTCTCCTTGTTGGGCAAGTAGCGCAGCCAGTTCTGGCAGTTGATGATCAGGGCTTCGTCTTGTTTGAGGTCTAGAGCCGAAGAGGTGAGTTGGGTGAGGAGGAATTCGTGGTGATCTGGGGATTCTGCTGCAGGAGGAGGAGGAGCGGGGCCATCCATGACGTGGAAGCTGAACGGGACGTCCCTGGACATGGCGAAATTGGCCAGGCGCAGGCCGACTTCTCGGTTGGAGATGGCGAGGAACGGTGGAACAGGAGGCCGGGCGGATGGGACGGTAATCCGGAGAGAAGGTGGGCCTTGGGGTCGCTTTGATAAGGCGTCGATGAGGGTGGGCCACTGCATGCAGTGGGTGATGCTGAGGTCGAGCACGTGGACCTTGTGGCACCCTTGGATAGCGTCGTAGATGGCGCTGTTGGAGGCGCAGAAGCCGAACCTGTGCCAGGGGATGAGATCCACGTACCTGGCGAGGTCGGTGAGGGACATGGGACGAGCTGCTGAGGTGGGTGGGGCGGCGTCGCTCATGGCGGTGGGGGAGGGGGAGATCCTGGAGGAACGGGCGACGAGGGCCCGGAGGAGCCAGGAGGTGAGCCTTTGGTTTGGGTCGCCGACCGGGGAAGCGATGTTGTTGAGGACCCACATGACTTGCTGGGCGAAGGTGGTGTCGGCGGCTTCGAGGGCGCTGGCGCAGTGCTGGAGGAGCTTCTCGATGCAAGCCCCATCGAGGTTGCCCAGGCAGCCCTTGAGGGCGCCCGGGAGATCAGAGAAGAGATCGGGATTTGGAATGGGGATGGAAGAGGGTTCCGAGGCTCTCAGTTCCGCCTTCATAGAGGGATGGATTGATGGAAGAGAGAGGAGATAGAGATCTAGAGAGAGAAGAATCAGATCAGTACTGCAGTGTTGATTATTGTTTCAGCTTTCACGTGCATGTGAACTGCTTGAAGGGGAGAGGAGTGGAGGTGTGGAATGTAGATGACACGCGGCTGATGAGGATTGGTGGGAGGGGATGTGGGTGTAGGGTTTTTATCATGTGAGGGAGAGGATGCGGGCATGGCAGGAGGTGGAATATTTTTTCTTAGGAAGCTCTAGAAGGTGAGCGATTGTCTGTAAGGAATAAGGATGAAATCGTCAAGAGAGAGAGAGATACTTGTCTCTTATACGGAGTAGCGCATACATACATATATATATATATATATGCTTGTGTATAATTAGATTATCCGTTTTTCCTGTTAATGATTGATTGGAAATTCATACCATATATTAATTTAGTCTCATTTGTCCCGTTAACAGGTAATTATTTGTATATGCACACATTCCCACAAAAATGTGCACACGTGTGTAAAATATGAAAAATATTTGGATCTATTATTTTATAAAGTCGTTTACAATGATATTTTGGAAGGTTTTAAATATTGAAAATATAATTTTAAAATTTTTATTTAGCGTTAAATTATATATCATGTTAAGTTTGTATATTTATAGATAGAGTCTATGAACAAAAGCCAAGGATAAGTTTTTATAATAATATAAATAATACTAAATATAATAGATAAATAGATTTTTTTATCCATTATTAAAATGAAAAATTAGATAAAGTTACGTAAAAGTGAGGTTTTATAAAAGCTATCTGCTACTTCTATGGGCTAATATATATAGAATTTTATGAAGTTAGCTGCAACATCCATTGGAAAGAAGTTTGCATCACATCTTAATTAGTTCCTAGAAAATTATTGCAAAAGCTTGCTAATGACTTGGAACTGGGAAACCAAAAAACAAATGACTTTTTCATTAACGAAAAAAAAAATCGCTTGGAAAGAAGACATACTTCTCTACTTCTGACAGATGATAGATTTCTTCTTACATCCTTCCTTTATTGACCTAACATAGACCCATTTCCGCCCATTTACAGTAATCCCATGTCTCATGTGTTTTAACCTGGATCTGAGACAGCAAGCCTACAACTTCCTTCTCCTCCATTTATGTTCCCGCTACTGTCTGCTTGAGTTTCCTAACTCGTCTCAGCTAGATGGGTTTGACAGATTCTTGATATCATCACTGGTGATGACACGTAACTATCACAAGTAACCCATTCACTTTCCTTCTTGTTTCTGCTTTTTCCTTAACAAGCATACTGTCCTTACGTTTTTTGGACCTTATTCTAAAGAGTAAAGATTCCAATGATGACCACGAACAACCATCTTAGGAACCCCATCTACTTAAATTTATTTCAGGGTGATTGAAAATGGGGAAACCCTTGAGATATATAAGCATCTTTCTCTTTCTTTTCACTGCGAGAATTCATTTATCCATAAAGAACTTACATATCTTTTATAACAGTATCAATTTATTTTCTTAAAAAATTAACTATTTTATCTCTATTTACTTTATAGAATAACAACTCATTGCTAACTTTATCCTCCCAATCTCTAGTCTAATGCATCCATTTTTATTTTTTTTTACTTCATATGCAGCCAACGCAACGTTTAATGCAATAATGTATATTTGGGTGCAAATAATGTGTAATTTGGCTGTATTTGATTTTATATGAAAGTGGCCTCACATATTGCAAATTTTTTTGTAGAATTATTAGCATATGTTCATGAGTAAGTAAAACTATTTCTCTTTTTTATTGTACTTATATATTTAGCCCGCACGTTTGTACAGATTATCTGTTTATTTTTTATTTCATCGTCTTAGTTCTGTAATGTACCGCATTTTTTTAGATTATGTTCTTCTTCGTCTCTTCTCCTTTCTCTTTCCCATTTCGAAATGGTTACCATCCACGACTTTGCTAGAGCAATGATTAATTTGGGTGCTCGCAACTGGCAAAAGCCAGCTGATTACGTTTTGTAAAGGGTTCTGGGCCAGCAAAAATCCCTTCTGCGAAATAAGGTGGCGAGTAGGTTAAAGCGGCTGCCATAGCCGGCCTTTTTTTGTCGACTGCATGCTCATGTTTTGTCGCTTTACTACAGTGACAAAGAGCACGTGTATTGTCTCTTTCACGCACGGATATACTGGCAAAAAGAAAATCATACAAAAACACATTTAAAATTAAGAATGAGGTGTTTGAGCAGACAAATGAAAATTTTCAAGAGAAAATGATAAAGAAATGATGTCAACAACTGGAGGGTTTGAAATAAATCAATCCACATAGTGAAATAAAAATTAATATACAAACAATTTGGAAGAAAGGATAATAATCATAAAGAAATAGAAACTGCTCATAATTAATTAGCGCACATATATCATTAATGTCATGATCGTGTTCCAGTAGAATATAGAAAGTTCTCATCTGCAGCATTATTTTGCAGATAAATGTACGATAACAAAAGGACTTTAATTAATGGCGATGAAAATTGTGGCTATAAGTATGATATTGCTTTTTTTTGAAATGAAAGGACGTAAAATTTTTGCCAAAACTATGTTTGTGTTCCTGGATTGGTAAATTTTGCTGCATATGCGGCATTTGATAAGATGAGAAGTTAGCCCCCAAGGGGGTGTAGTTCAAGATGACACTTTGGCATTTGTACTTGAACATAGAGAGTGTTTGTCTCCCATCGATTAGATGAGTTCATGTCTCTCACTTTTATTAGGAGCGTGATTTTTCACTGTTTGGGATAAAAATCTATTGAGTAAGATAGAAATTGTAATTTTAGATGAATTATAAATATAATAATAATAAAATAAGATGAGAAGTTAAATTCAATAACATTCCAACCAAATGGTGATGACTAAGTATAATAATATTCGGTTAGTGTATTTATATGTAGTTATATGTAGCGAAAACTTCCCTAGAAATAATATTATACACGGGCTCCACTTCTAGTGAACTAGTTTACAAAATTATTTTAGCCGGTTCAAACATAGCCCATTTCGATGATAATGTAGAATCCACTCCGTTTTTTCTTTTAAAATTATTTTTTCCAGAATATTGAATTTCTACTAAGTGGCAAATGTGCATGAACCACCCATCGGATAAATGTGTAAAATTAATATAATAAAATTATTTAATGTATAACAAATTTTAGAAATATCAATTTATGGTGTATTTAAGAAGTGATAAATTTTGCCGTCGTGCCTGTGGTACAGTAGTAACAAGCATGGCCCACATTTGAAGGATGCCAGTTTGAATCCCAATTGCCTATTTTCTCAATGGCTTTTGCTAGCACAAAAGATAAGGTGAAATCTATGACATTAGTCTTTCCTTGTATGTGGGAGTGTCCATAGTTTGGATAAAACTTAGAAATATTGTTAGATATGTGTTAGTATATTATAACAAATTTGTTAGAATGTGTCTGAGCTTAAATGGAAAAATATCCGTTGAGATGATTGTAAAAATACCAATAAAAAAAATGATAAATTTTTGGAAAAATAATTTTGATATAGAAATTTTCTTGATGTAAAAGTTCTCGAAATAGGGAAAAATTATATGAGATAATATAAATAATCATGAAGAATAAATAAAATAAAGTTAAAATAGATATATTATTATATAAATAGTTGTACAAAAATAATTAAAAATTATGATCGTTATATAAGGATATGCAAAGAAAAAATTTAAAAAGAGTAATTATGAAAAGTGAAAATTTTATATTAAAAAATCTTAGTTTGAAAAATTTTAAATATAGTCAAACATGTTCTTAATATCTAAATAATCTTTAAAAAATTCCCTCCAGATTAATGATTTTATAAACTATTAATATTTGGATGCATTTGTGGTCAGATATAAATGCTTTTCACATAATGAAATATATTGAAGTAGGTAGGATCCACCGAATACTCGAATTGAAATTTTACTATAAAATGATGATTTTAACCACTAGAAGCGGTTGAAATTTTGCCCATCCAAGATGTTCCCACAAATGCATGGGAGCGCGACCCATTATATTCGTCTAAAATTATGTCATATCAGCCAAAAATTTTAGGTGCATTTAAGGTGGGTAACTAGGAAATGTTAATAGTCCTTTTATTTTTTTTCAAAAGCTTACAGATTATATAATTTCCATTAAATTGGCCTCCGTATATTTGAACAAAACACTAGAAAAGGTTCATGACCGACGCAGTGAATTTTAAAATCTCAATCGTAATAATTAAATCTACAATCTAGTTAACTTTTACACGAGGTATGGGTATATACAATAATACAAGATACTGATTTCCAACAGCCTGCGTGTCGTGCATCCACCCTGCCAGAGTATCAACGTTCCTTCTTATTTTAAGGTAATATATATATAAGAGCGTGGCTTGACGGGGACATATCATTCCCTTGCTTTTATTAAGATGCAACATCCAAGAGACGGTTTTGGTCGGAAGTGCCATGCACATCCGTCGCAAACGACAATTCGGCCCTACTCATAGAGCAAGCGAGCGATATAATATACATTGTATACAAGAGAGAGAGAGAGAGTCAGAACGTTCCAGCGTGCTTTCGTCCTTCTCATCCACGTACGAATGAGATCGGCTGCTACTTTTTTTTTTTTTTTTTTTTTTTATGGCTGCTACTTGGTTAACCGGAACAAGATCAACAAACTAGCTGTATTCTCATTTAAATTAGTTAGCAGAAAAATACGGTGAATTTTAATAAGAATCCTTGTTAAATTTATGAATAAACCTTTTGCGTTGTTGTAAACTGTATCAACTTTTACAAATCCAAGTGACATATTACGTTTAATAATGTTTACTTAATTAAGATATTACAAATGAAAAAAATCTAATGGTGCATGTTGGTGCAGGTACTTCAATAGTTACGGCGGAATCTATTTAATGTGCCCCACATTCGTGATGCTTAAATCAAAATACAACATGTTATTAAAAAAAATCAAAGTACAACCAACTCATTATATTTAAAATTATTTATTTAATTAAAATATCAAGTTTAATTAAAACCAAATATATATGGGCCATTTGAAAAAGCATTAAATTAAAAAATAAATTATTTGATTTATATATACATTTAAATATATATATATATATTTAACCTCTAAACCGTCTAAAACATCATTCTCATATTATAAATGATTTCATCAAGTACTTTTGTATTTTAATGCATCTATTCATGGATCTAAGTATTTTTTTTATAATTTACATGTAATTGTAAATATTTCTAAGTATGTAAGGACAAGCTAGGACTCTGAATAAAATGATCTTTGTTGCCATAATAAAATAAATCATCATTAAAAAGATTGTTTACGAAAGAATGACAGAAATGTTAATGGTGATTTTCCAAAGAATATGTTAAATGGGGATTATTTTTAAAATCAGAATTTTAGGGAGACTAAATTGCAAACCAAAAAGTTACAAAGATGTATATGCAAAAAGCTCTAAATTTTATTTTTAACAACCCTAGCCGGGAGATCTTCGAGTATGTTGTTACATACTTAAAAAGAAGCTTGAAAAGGTCTTGGCTGTTGTCTTAGTCTACATGTCAGTTGCTACATTTTGGCACAAGCTACTACATATATATGTGTTGCCAAGTGGAGCAGACATATTATTTGCCAAACTTAAGAGTTCTGACTTTCTTGATGACTTTGCATTCTTTTCAAGTCATTCTTTCAAGTCTTCATATGATTCTTTAATTTCAAGATAACCCAGCTAACTAGTACGTTAATGTAATAAACTACACATATATATTCTGCATATGCAAGAATAGTCAGGTCAATTTCTAGGTCACAAAGAATTAAACTAGCTCAATAATAGTGAAACAAGTGGGCCATGATATTACAGAAGATGAGAGGTAGCTAGTTTTGGATTTTATCATTTCAATTTTTGACTGACTTGAGAATTTTTGAGCATTGATCTTATAAACCCACTTAATTCCAATACGATTTGTGAGTCGTCTGTGTTCCAATATCAAATGCCAAGGCTAGATATTCATTTGTGCACTCAAACTTCAACAGCCCAATGATGCCGGACATCTCACAAGAACGAGTATTGCTAAAAACAAACTTGAATCACGCTACTTTTGAACCAAAATCAGATTGACCTTATTTTAAAAGAAGTAGTCACTTGCGGCTAGCGCAAGTGGCAGGGGCGTTGGACCCCTTAGCCGCAGATCGTGGGTTCGAATCCCACGTTGGAATTTCGGCCCGGAAACATGATGTGGGAGCTGTTGTCTCCCTTGAGCTAGATGAAAGCTGTTCTTCCTAATTCTTTAGTGGAGTTGTGTCTCCAGATTTCTTTGGAGGAGTTATGTATCTCCTTATTTGTAAGAACGTCTCCGAACTACGATGTAATATGTATTAAGATGTATGTAAATATAAACCATAAAAAAAAAAGTAAGGTGGGATTGACCTTCTTGTCTACAAGATACAATAGGATTTTTAAAATCAACCATAAACCCATTATGAGGCGTCTAATTATCATCATTATGTGTTTGGTAACCAGCTGAGAAAAAGATGGGTGTAAAATTGTGCACCTTTATCTACTCTTTACAATAGGAAATTAACTGCGTACCTACCCATCACATTGTTTTCATTATTAATTATTTATATTTCAGTTATTTCTCTATATATATAACCTAATTATTTTATGTCTATTCAATTTCCTCGTTATAAAATTCGAATAAAAAAAATTCGTTGTTACAATTACTTATATTTCAAATGTTATTTTATATTTATATATAAATATAACCTACTTATTTTATCTTTATTCAATTTCCTCATTATAATGATATTATTTCTTTGCGAAGAAAATTTTTTGTTGCTAAACATTATATTTAGTTTCTAAAAGCGCGTTTGGTGCTAAAATTAAATATATGAAGGATCGTTTTTTACTTTCATCATTGTTTCGTATCATATAACACTCGTTTTTTCATTTTTCTTTTTCCTTTCTTTTCTCACTCCAAGTAATGTCAAATAAAAAGAGCTAGCGATGACGGAACCCAATTATGTACACCTGGGTGCATTCAGACTCGATGCACCCAGGTGTACTACACCTATTTTTTTTTATTT
>JAXCLR010000081.1:18396937-18408399 GCA_035584095.1 Annona squamosa
AATAAAAAAAAATAGGTGTAGTACACCTGGGTGCATCGAGTCTGAATGCACCCAGGTGTACATAATTGGGTCCCAGCGATGACGTGCTGTAACGGGGGAAAACCCTCCTCACAAATGCATACATAGATGCTGATGATTTATTATTAGGGCCACCCCAGTCGGTCCAAATCAATTTACAATTCAGAGGGAGAGTGTGAGTTCTGTCTTTTTTTTTTTATTGTTACAATTAGAATTTTACATCTCATCTTACAAATCAAGTTTAAGAATTTTACAAGTTTGCTATAACCAACTGATTTTATCATGCCTCCTTGGTAATATCCTTCGTCTCTAAAAGGAAGGATGGGTATTAAATATTGATGGGGGTATTTGTCCCCCAATATATTATATACGGGCTTTGTCTCCTAGTGAGTAAGTGAGAGCTTAGTTCTTTCAAGTTGATAGGTAAGGGCATATAATCTTTTTCTTGTAAGTTGTAAGAATGTCTTAAAAGCTTGATTGTAATAGAAATTTGAGATAAATGTAAATATATACTAATAAAAAAACTTATATTACCATGAAGGAGATCAAACTTCCTCGTAAGAAAGATAGAGTTACAATATCTCATTTTTAAATTAAGTTCAAAAGTTCCTGTGAATTTTCTATAATCAACTTATATCATCAAAGAGGAGACCAAAACTCTTCATATAAAAGACACGACTCTCATACAAGAGGCGTCGCTCCCACTAGGATTTGATCTTAGACTAGCAAGGACAACACCCATGAGAGAGTTACGTTCTTGATCATGAATTCTATGTATTATATCTTTTTCAATTTTCTTATTCTCTTGAACTATTGATCCTAGGTACATGAAATAATTAGTTTTTATTACTACTCAATCTAAATCTTAATTGGTTTTGCATCTGGGTTTTCACTATTATTAAAATGTCATTTCATATATTTAGTTTTTATAAGACTAATTCTAAAACTATTAAATTCTAAGGCATCTATCCACCTATTCAATTTCAAATTTAGTCCTTCTCTAATTTCGTCTATTAGAATAATGTCATCTATAAATAATATGCACCAAGGTACTTCTTCTTATAAATGTCTAGTAATTTCATATATTATTAAAGTAAAATGGTAAGGACTCGAGGCTGAGTATTGATGTAAACCTATTTTAACTTAAAAAATATAAGTATATCCACTTATGGTCCTAACATTTGTAACAACCCTCCATACATATCTTTAATAACGTCAATGTATTTGTTATTAATTCTTTGCTTTTTCATCACTTATCATATTAACTTTCTCGATACTCAATCTTATGTTTTTTCTAAATTAATAAAAATTATATACAAGTTCTTTTTCTTCTTCCTATACTTCTCAAATATTTGTCTAATTAAGAAAATAGTTTCGGTAATTGATCTTCCTAGTAGAAAACTAAATTAATTTTTAGATACATTAGTTTCTCATCTTAGTATATGTTTAATTACTCTTTCCTATAATTTCATAGTATCACTCATTATTTTTATTCCATGATAATTTGTAGAATTTTGAATATCTTCCTTATGTTTATAGATTAGGACTATAGTATTTTTTCTCCACTCATTTGGTATTAACTTTGTTTTTATAATCTTATTAAAAAAAATTGTTAATCATGTTGCACCTATATCTCTCATACACTTACATACCTCAATTGGTATATTATTTGGGTCTAATGCTTTTCCTGTTTTCATTTTCTTTAGAGTTTCATTTATTTTAAATATTCAAATTTTTTAAAAAAAATTGATATTCTTATTTTCTTCTCTATTTAAATTAACATCTAATGTTAAATGTTTTGGTAAAGTATCACTTAGTAGACTATAAAAATAAGTTAGTTGTCTTTTTTTAATTTTATCATCTTTAACTAGAACTTTTTGATCTTCACTTTCAGTACATCTAACATATGTTAAATCTTTGCATTTATTTTTCTTAATTTAGCTAACTTTAAAATATCTTTTTTTCCTTATCCAGTTCATAATTTGTCATATAAGTTGTCATAAGCTTTGTATTTAGTCTTGCTAATATTTTTTTTAGTAATTTTTTGATAGTTCGTATTGTTATAAGTTTATATCATTTCTATTACTCTGTCATGTTTAAACTTTTCTTATTTATGATTTATACTTTTTGCAAATCTTCATTCCACCATCGAATTTTCTTATATAAAGATCTATAATTTTATATATCCCTATAATACTTTGTCCGATTTCTTTTATGCGAGTTGTCATTTTATTCCATATTTTGATTTTACTTCATCTTCTTATATTTTCCATTTTTCTTCTTCCGTCATTCTTTTACTAAAAATTTTTATGTTGTTTTTCTTTAAATTTCACCATTTAATTTTTGTAATTATATTGTCTTTAGTTTCTGTTGACTTTTTTGGGTGTATATATATCCATCACTAGTAATATTTGTTGCATAGCTAAGCTCTCACCTAGGATAACCTTAAAATTTATATAAATGAATCTAACTAATTTTCTTATAAGAAAAAAATGTATTTGTCTAGAATTGGTCCCACTCTCGAAAGTCATCAAGTGTTCATCTCATTTTCGAAATAAAGTATTTGCTATAATTAAATCGGATACTATAGCAAAATCTAAAACGATATTTCCTATTTCATTCCTTATTCCAAAGCTGAAACCTGTATGATTTCTCTCATATCCTAAACTCTTCTTTCCTACGTGTTCATTTAAATCTCCAACTATCACCACCTTTTCTTGGTTGGGTATCCTTTGCATTATACTATTTAACTCATCCCAAAATTGTATTTTAATTCTATCATCCAATCCTAATTGTGGTACATAAGCGCTAATTACATTTATAAGCTCTACACCTAATATAAGTTTTATTTGAATAATTCTATCATTTACTCTATTGACATCTATAACTTTATTTATGAATTTATTTTTTTCACTATTATCCTACACCATTTCTATTATCATTCTTTCCTATATACCATGATTCGAATTCATTAACCTCTTTAGCCTTCACTCATTTCCGTCTAGTCTTTCAAATGCACGCTACATTAATTCTTCTTCCTTTCATAACATCTACTACTTTCATATTTTTTTCTAAAAAAAGTCCCAACATTCCATGAGGCAAAATGGACCTTGTGTTTTGGTACTACCTTCTTCCTTAAACCACGCCCATAAAAGCATGAGAACATTTGCCTACTTCTCACTATAACCGGATGTTGTTGTGGCGCGTCACTTCCGAGGAAATACCCTAACAACCCTTATGCATTTCTTACTATATTTAGGCTCTGATGTAGCACGTTGCTTCTGGAAAAATGTCCTAGCAACCTTTGCTCCTTTTTTACTATAGTCGAGCTCCACTTCAGCGCGTCACTTGTAGGAACGCCCTAGTATTAATAACTTTTAACATATATATAGAATCTATAAGAGATGTGTCATTGATTTTTATAGTACTAGTAGCTAACCTGACATGTCAGTCCTCGTTTTTTTTTATCCGAGCTTAGGACATGCCAATGTCCTTGATGCACCAAATTTTTTATCATTCATACTGGGCAAGTCGGTCTATAGACCACATAATTCAATCTTACCTACATTAAGATGAGAAGATCATCCTTTTTACTATAATTAAGAAGTTGATTGAAAATATTATTTCTTTGTATGATTATATATATTGTAGTATTGAATATTTTAGCCTCAATTATTCCCTTTTTAGAGAATGCCACTTTTATCTTTTAGTGTCTATTGGGAATCATTCCAAGGATTAGGATGACATGGAAATAAGATGGGATTCTCTATTCTTAAAAAAAAAACATTTTCAATTTCAAACATAATATCTCATTTTTTTAATATACAAGTACTTTATTTTTTAAAAATTTTCAATACTTCCTACCATTTTGAACACACAACCACACCCATGGTCGTCCCCATCCCTTCTCTTCGCCTCATTTTCATCCTATAACAATCCATAAGATCATTCCGAACAGTTACATAACCAAAAAAAAAAAAAAAAGATAATTCCGAACGGTACTTCAGGTGATAAAAGTAAGAATACGAAATAGGCTAGGTTTGTCACTATTGTGTGTCAATGTCTAGGAATACCTGTGAATTGAAGTGCTTAATTTTCCTAAGATGCATGTAACATATTCATACGATACGATACCAGTTTTTTTATTACATCAAGTACAATGGAGACACAGACATAGCTGCACTTATACTCAATCGAGGACGTCACTTAAGCATACCTGAGTGTGTTGCCAATGGCCTCTGCATTGGTACAACATACGATGCGATACAAATTAATTTCATAATGTATCCCTAATAATTTTTTTAAAATGGGATTTTTTTTTGGCTTTTCCTCTTCTTAACGAATGGTGCTAGTCTAACTCTGATGGCTGACGAGGACCAAATCCTATGCAACAAGTGTTTGTACTGGCCGAAATCAATTTGTGCATGCAAAATCCACTCACATGAGACATTCTTCGGTGGCAGATTGTGGAGCCCGAAAATTACCTTCAAGTGTTTGAATGGCAGCATAAGCATGAATGCGACTTTGATCAGTTGTTGTGTTTTGAAAGTGGATACTACTAGAACTTAAAACAGCTTCGGTTTTTTCCATTAAAAAAAAAAAGCTATGGTTTTGTCATATATCTCTGTTTTGAAATGAAAATATAAGAGAAAAAACAACAAAACTTTGAAAAAAATAAAGTTATTCAAAAGATGACTTGATATAATAGAAAATGATTGAAACAAAGGGAGTATTTGTTTACCCTAAAAAAATTTCAATCTAAAACTTTTTACTATCCACAACTACCCTACTTCTACTTATATAATTATTCTACTTTTCAATTATTTTTATACAACTACCTATATATCTAAATGATTTAGGGTGTGTTTGACAATTGATAGAAAATATCAAGTTAAAACTTTTCAATCTAAAACTTTTCGTTCTCCATAACTATCATATTTTTTAATCATTTTTTCACATTTTTTGTACAACAACTCTACTTTTCAATTATTTCTATACAATTATCCATATAGCTGACTTATCTATTTTAATTTTATCCTCTTTACTACTCATCATTACACCTATCAGATCATATCACATCATTTGACAACTTTTACTTTCCAAAACTTTTCATCAAAAGTTTTATTCATTACCAAGTACACCTTTATTTTAAATTTATTCTCTTTATTTCTGTAACGCCCCGGCCCTTACTGTCACAGGTATTGTCTGCTTTGGGTCTCGCCCGCACGGTTTTGTTCTTTTGGGTTTACGCGCATCCCGTCCTCCCCCAAAAAGCTCCTCGACTGTGTAACTCCAGCGGCCTCCACTTATAGCTCAGGCTCTCTCCCTCTTCCTAACCGATGTGAGATATCACATTCACCCCCCTTGGGGCTCCAACGCCCTCGCTGGACACACCAACAGGACATTGGGAGTCGGCTTTGATACAATTTGTAACGCCCCGGCCCTTACTGTCACAGGTATTGTCTGTTTTGGGCCTCGCCTGCACGATTTTGTCTTTCTGGGTTCACGTGCATCTCGTCCTTCCCCAAAAGGCGTCTCGACAATGTAACTCCAGCGGCCTCCACTTATAGCCTAGGCTCCCTCCCTCTTCCTGACCAATATGGGATATCACATTCACCCCCCCTTGGGGCTCCAGCTCCTTCGTTGGACACACCAGCAAGACATCAGGAGTCAACTTTGATACCATTTGTAACGTCTCAGGGCTAACAGTAAGGTATCGTCCGCTTTGGGCCTTTGCCCGCACGGTTTTGCCCCTCTGTGTTCACGCACATCCCGTCCTTACCCAAAAGGCGCCTTGACAGTGTAATTCCAGCGGCCTCCACTTATAGCCCAGGCTCCCTCTCTCTTCCTAACCGATATGGGATATCACAATTTTTTAGTATAACCTTTATTATATCACATCATTTTCTCCTATTTCAAAAATTTTTATACCAAAAATTTTTAATCAAAAGTTTTATTACTTCTCAAACACCTAAAATTTATGATATTCTATTAAAAGGGAGAATAATAATAATGAAGAAAAAATAAAGTTGTTGAGTAATCGAAATTTCATACTAATACTACATTCAAAAAAAATCATACTAATACCAACATTAAGATCATTTTTTAAAAACAGAAAAAAGTGGGCGGCCAAAAACGTGAAAATTTTAATTTGTACCCGTTTGCCCACTTGTTATAAGTAAGTGGATCGGAATGAATTTAACTTACCTGGATTAATTAATTAATATTGGACGTTTGTAAAGTAGGATTGAAAGAATTTTAGGCTATTTCGATGCCGTTGATCAAAGGATCAATATGATTCATGGTTACTTCCATAAACCAAACAGATTTAAAAGAGATCAAAATCATATTATTGCTGCACCTGGGCCATCGGGGTTGATCTCCCATGCATCAGCTCATTTCGCTCCAGCTGGACTCGAACTTGTACAAACACTCTGTCAAGTGTAAGTAATCCGCTCAACAAAAGCCCACTCTCTGCCCTTGCTATTAATTAGTCTTCACAGCACAAGTGATTAATTTTTTTATTCTATTAAATTACAATGAAGACCCTCATTCCAGCCGGTACTCCAATCCGAGACACAAGTGATTAATTAAGCTGCATTTGAAAAGATGTAAAAAAGTGAGAAAATGGAAACTAAGAAAATTTTAAAAAAGAGACTGATAATGATGTAATGGGAGTGATGAGCAAGAGCAAAGAAAGAAAAGTTAAAAAATATGTTGTACTTGTAGGTAAATTGTAGGTAAAGATACAAAGAATGATTGAATTAAAGATAAAAATAATAACAATAATAATAAAGTAAGATAATTAAGTAATTACAATAAATAATATAAAAATGTGTATGAGAAGGATTAAGTATTTTTTTACTTTTGCATTTTGCCAAATGGACCCTAAGTTTCATTATAAAGAGTATGTGCATTATTCCATTCCTCATGGATTTTTTTATTTTTTACCTTTTGAGTTGGGAATATTTTTTTCCTTAGGGTTTGTTTGGTAACTAATAAAATTATTAAATGAAAAATTTTATTATAAATGTTTTTGAAATAGAAAAAACAATGTGATCTAATAAAGCTAATGGTAAGGAATAAAGAAAATAAACTTAAAGATAGATTAGTTATATGAATAATTATGTAGAAATGATTGAAAAATAAGATAGTTGCATAAAAAAATGTAAAAAAAATAAGATAACAATGCAAATGAAAAATTTTAGTGTTAAACAGACGCATCCTCGGCATTAAGGGGCTGTTTGGCAACCTGCATAAAACGGGTGATAGGTTTTTGCCGCTGGAAAAAATGTCTCATCAGCATAAGCCGGCCGATTTTTAATGTGCCCGCCTCTCCCTGGTCCATGCTGCAGTGGACGGCAATTAATGCATTGTCAATCAATTTGCTTCCGCTAGTGTATGCAATTACAAATGTACACAGCTGAACGGCAATTGCTGAATAAAAGGAGCTAGAAACGAAGCAGCCTCACTTGTCTTCTCGATGTACACAGCGGCAAGGTGGCTATCGTACTCACAGCAGTGCTACCAATCAGTTGAAATGGTAAGTTTTTCATGTTCGTACCAGCCTTTGAAAAGTTTTACAGTAAACACATGAGTTTTTATTATTGCCAAACAGCCCCTAAGTAATTTCCCAGTGAATCTGCGTGATGAGGAAGACCGTGCATCCATCAGTCGATCTGGTGGTTCAGAATCTTCCAAAGTTCCAGCCAATTCACAGAAACTTCTTCTAGATCTCTCCCTGCAGAATGGATGGATCCATGATCATCAAGGCGCTAAGCCACGTAGCTGAAAATGAAGCAACGGCATACCGCCACCACTCGCCGCGTACAGACATGTGTAGATGCCAATTGGATGCATTTCCACACGTACCAGTGCCTCAATGCCACGCCCGACAGTTGAAAAACTGTGCTCTACCAAAACGTACACAGCCAGAGCCAATTAAATAGTGTCATCGTGATTCACAACTGGTCTATTTAATAGTACTGCGACTGGTGGTGCGAGAGATGAGCTCCACGTATTTATTATATATTTTGGAGGTAGCAGGGAAAACTTGTATCTATATATTATATACATATGTCTAGTTATCAACCACACTTATCAAGCCGTTCATGATAAGACCACATCATGATCGAGATTTGTGGGCCATTCCACATTCACACCACGATATCAAGTATGAGACAGGTGGAGGCGTAGGTGCATAAATTTTCCCGGCTTGATGATGTCCTCCTCACCCACATGCATGCATCTACATACTACGCTGCAGCAATCAGCATCGCTATGATTTGTTTGCGTTCATTCACGTTAGGAAGATCTTTTTGTTTGTGCCCTTTTTTAAGGAGGTCTGTTTAGTTTGAAGTTAAAAAAAGGTATAAAAGCTTCTTCAGGGAAAAAAAAGCATAAAAGAGTTTTTTTTTTTTTTTCTTTTTGTCTGCATTCATTTAAATTAAGAAAAAAATTTCCTTCTAAGGAGTTTGTTTATTTTGAATTTTTTAAAAAAAAAGGAAATTTTTTTTCTCGTTATTGCGGCAGTAACAGAGCATTTAATCTCCATGCATAAGTAGATTAACGTACTGTTTTCTTAAAAATAGTTTTATATTAATTTGCTTTGGTAACATCATCGTCTATTCTTTTCAATTTTCATCTTCTCTGTGCACTTTGACCTCATTCAAGTTATCAAACATGTAAGAATGTAGGAAACCATAAAAATAATTAAATCCTATCTCTCCTAAATTTTCTTAAAGGTATTACTTTAATTCGTGAACTTTCCTCTAAATTAATAGGTGATGGAACATGCGCATAACACACACGTTTCTAGTATTTGAATAAACAAAACAAAAAGTTGCACTGCATGCATCCCCACACCCGCATACAAAGCTCCCTAACAAAAATTCCTTCCATAAGTTAAAAATATAGAGAAAAACAATGAAATTTTGTTTAGCTTTCCAATACTCGAAATAGAAATTTCTCAAGTATCTTTTGGACGTGGACAGCACATGGTGATTGCTTGTGCGTGGCAACAGATCTGGAGGATCCGGACACGTTCGTTGCATCTGGTCATTTTTGGAGCAGAAGACCTTCACATCCAAACAAACAATGTGTCTAAGAACGGGCCCGCGGGTCTTAAATGCCAATAGAGCAGCTTCAATCGAAAGGTGGGTCCTGTCTATGTGCTGCTGCGATTCCTCGACACGTAAACAGGGCCTGGCTTCGAACCTAGAGGCTATGTAAAAGGGACAGGACTCTGAAATTCAGATGGACAAAACAGATTCCCTCCAGCACCCGCTACTGCTATTGTTTTTGTCCACCACCATTTTGAGAAACAAAAAATGATATATTTTTTTTAAAGATATTTACACTTTTGTCAGCGTTAATAAAAACTTTTTTGCTGATCTTCCGAGATTCCTTGAAAAGTAACTTTGGAATTATATAAGTGAAAAATANNNNATAAAATTTAATAATTTTAGAATTAGTTGAGAAAAATGAATATATAAAATAAAATTTTAATAATAATAAGCACCTACAAAAAAATAATTAAAATTTCAGGATAAGTAGTATTCAAAATTAATCACTTTGGATATGCAGAATCAATAGTTAGGAAAATAAGAAATAAACAGAGGCATATAAAAAAGAATTTGAATTTAAATATGAATGAAGAAATGGTGTGATATAGAGTTCTAATTAAATTAAAGATATGTTTGGAAGATGATAAAGTTTTTATGTAAAAATTTTTGAATTAAAATAAAATGATATGATATGATAAGGGTAATAATGAGGAGTAAAGAGAATAAGGTTAAAAATAGATAAGTTAGATATATGGTTAAATTTATAAAACTGATTGAAAAGTAAGATAATTGTGTACGAAGTTGTGAAAAAAATATTTGAAAAATATGATAGTTATGAAAGGTGAAAAGTTTTAATCTTGAAATTTTTATTTATTACCAAATATATCCTAAAAGAAAATTTTTACCCACAAAGAGAAGATCAGCTGTGTTATATGGGTAGGATATTTGGGCAGTTAAAGAAAAATGTATGGGGGAAAAATAAAATAAGTGTAACAGAAATAAGAATATTATTCTAGATAAATGGCAAAATAAAAAAAAATTAAAAATGAAGTAATTCAAAATAAGTTAAACGTGAGACTAATAAATATTAAAATAGAGAAAATTGAATAAAAATAACTAAGCAATATGGCGGAGACGCTAGAGATGAGTGAAAATATAAAAACTAAAAAAATTAACTGATATTTAATAGTCCGTCAGAGTGACAAGGGGCGACTAGGCTTGAGGCTCGACTATAAAGGAACTGAGCTGTATAGAAAAAGAAATTAAAACATTAACACATTTTTATTGGATTCCAAAAATCAATTCGACGGAAGTGAGCTCATCCACTTACGAGCAGCCAGCAATGTACGTCGGTGCCTTCGTACCCACGTTTAATCGAAGCGATCATCCTGCCTGGCTCTGACTCCTCTATTCCCAAAGGGAGTCGTCCAAATATCCACGTAGCCGTCGCTCTCTTTTTTGCCCATTTCTCCCCATTTTCGTTGGGTAGTGGTGAGGGTGAGAGGCGAGAAAACGAGTTGTCTCCTCTCCAACTCCATAAAAGACCCGCTTTGGAATTGAGCCTTCCAACATCGGGACTATGCTCTTCTTCTACTGCATGCTGTGCAAGGCGGGCACTGGGAATGGGAAATGAGGTAACCACAAGGAACGGGAAGTTTCGTTTCGTTTCTCCCCGCCGCCGGGGATGAAGCTCTTCGCCTTCCTCTCCTGCCTGGGCGACCCCGTGCATCCCCCCGTGCAGTCCACCCCGCGCCCACTGCAAGAAACGACGTCCTCGGCCCCGAGAGACGGCGGACGGCACCGTAGGGGCCGGAACGGTATCGCATGGCGGCCCTCGCTCGGCTCAATTGGCGAGAATAGCAGGCCTACGGTGGGCCCCGCTGGACGTACGGTCAGATCCGGGAAGGAACCCGCAGGAAAGAAAAGATCTAGGGCTGAGATTCGCCCTCGCAGCGGCAAAGACCGATTCGGGTAACTAGCTGTTGTTTTCTGTCCTTCGACACTTGATGCTCGGGCTACCGCAGCCATTGCTTAACATATCCGCCAAGTGGACGTTAAGTTATTCTTCTCGTGAATCGAGGAGAATAGGAGAATATCTGCCGATAAATTTCATGCGCTTGTGCAGGATGATTTTTTTTTATTTTATTATTACTGCTAATATTATTTTACTCGCCCTTCTTATTCTATCCCTATTTGGAGATAATTCAACGTTTTATTTTGTTAATTTATATTCACATAATTTGATTATAATTACATATATACCCACTTAATTTTAGAAATTAAAAATAATTCACAACTAATTTGACCATAATTACATATATATATATATATATACTTTAACATTACAGAGTATATGCATATTTGTAAATATATTTATAA
>JAXCLR010000081.1:18423697-18436707 GCA_035584095.1 Annona squamosa
CAAAGCGAATCTGCCTAAATAATTGTCTACATATAAGATTATCAAAAAGAGCACAAATCTAAAAGAACTGAAATTAATATATTATGCTATGGTCTCTTATGTTTGATCTTCAACTTGTCCCATCTTTAAGTTCCCCATCCGACCTATGATCTAAAAACACAATAACAAACGATATGAGTCTAAATAGACTCAGTAAGTAGATAATTGTTAGCACAAAGTGGAAATAAGTATAATAATTGATACTCATATAGTGATGAAACTAATACACATGAGTCCAATACCTACTCCCAAGATCGTATGCATATAACCACACACAAATTGAACAACACAACCAATCATCTACTCATGTTCATCAAAGGTCATAAACAACCCTCTCATCATGTCAATCAGGGGCCATAAACAACCCTCACAACCAACTATTTGAAATAACACATCATACTTAACAGACGATGAAATATGTTGCAAACCACGCATACAACATCAACACAATCCAAATTCAACACATAGATCTGTCACACAAGCATTTTATCAAACACATGATAGGCGCGAAATGAAAGAACCTTCGATTCATACTCTTGTTTGGGGCAAATCAATTCACATCACATTTCAACAATATAAAAACTGCTAAAAAGTCTTTTACATCATAGAAATCGTACATTCAAAGTAAATTCCCCATGAACCCTAACTATTACGAACCTATGCCTAATACCATGGAGTCGTCAGGCGCTACACATTCTGTCTAGCCTCACATCATGTTTAGCATAAAATTTCATCACTAAATCGAGAAAGGGCGACATCTACTTACCTTGACCGTGATTTCTTCCAAAACAGCGACCCTAGATGTGGATTGCAGAGATTCGGAGCCTTGGAGCTTTCTGGACTAAGATTTATCACCTCCAAGGAAGTTGGTATAGTTTCCCTTAAGAGATCCACAGGTGGTTCGAACTGAGTGGAAGAGAAAGTAGAGGAGAAACGAAGAACCAGAAGAGGAGGAGAAGAAGAAACGCAGTCGAGCACGAAAATGGAAAATGAAGCCCGAGAGCGCGGGCCGCTTATGTTACTTGAATCCATTGAGTCAGGTCGGGGCGTGGCTCGGGTCCAGTCGCAATTAGTAATTTAATTTCCTGCTCTTATAACTTAATAATTAAAATTTTCTCCGGGGGCGCTGCCCCCTTCACCCCCGTAAGGGGTGCTGCCCTCTTGACCCCCACGACCTGACCGATCAGGTCGAACCCTGTACCTACTTTGTGAAGGGGAAAAATAGTTATAGTGCTTAACAATGACACACTAATCATACACATTTAAATTTATACTCAGTGTGCTAAGATTATAATTCATGCATATATGTACTATATGTCCTCTATATACCATATTCATATATGGTATGCATCCATTATTATTATAAACTCCTAGTGGCATGCTCGTAAGTTATCTCATAAATAAATAAAGGTTATAATGAAAATAAAATAAAATAAAATACCTGGTCCTTACACGTGATGGATGGTCTCCTGACTAGCTTTCATCCTGAGAGAGATATGATGTTCATGTTCATATTTTTCATATAACATTATGCATATGAGACCCGTTATGGGTATAGGATTTCATGTTTTCAAGATATTCCTTTTGGACAAGATATAAGATGCTTTCCAAGTTTGTTTTAAATGAAAAATGTTGCTTGAAATGAATTGCCTGAAAAATGCAAATAGCTTGCTTATTAAGTTTCGACTCACGTTTTCGTTTTCCAAACCCAAAGACAGGTGATGAACAGGACATGGAGAAAGAGCAAGCGCCGACTTAAGGATTTCATGAAAAATTTATGGAGCTTATGTTGTAAAATTTATGTGAAATGATTGTAAAATTATTTGCAGTGTTTCATGTCTGGATAGATGAGAGTTATTCAAATGTTTTATATGAACGACTATGATATGTACATGCAGTGACATTTGATTTAGGCAAAAGATAAAATGCCGCTAAACAGCATATTTGTATAAAATGAATGGTTCGAAATATCTTAGAAATGTATGATAATGAATTTATGAGAATATGAAGTGTTTTATAACCACGATTAACAGGATAAACATCCGATAAATCCCGCCATGTGATAAAGCAACAATCCTAATCACGTTTACTAATCAATCCGATCTTGAGGTAAGGGCTAGAATGTGACGCTCAGTTTAGGGCGCCACACAAATGATCTTGTTAGCCTAAGTTAAGTAATTGATTACTTAGCCAACTTCTAAAAATTTATTTATAAAACTTTTTTTACTTTTTCCCTACAAATTTGTTAAATAGATGTATTCAACATATAAACCAAATTCTATCATTTTCGATATATATATAGTTTTTAAACATAGACATATTTTAAATATGTTCATGGTTGAAAACGACTAAAATACTCATATGTTTAAAAATATAAATACATGATTGTAAAACTTAGTTTGTATATTAAATATACTTGTATAAATAAATGTATTAAGAAAAAATAAATTAATTAAATAAATTTTTTAAGCTTGACAAAGTAAGCCATATCATTTCTCTTTTTTATAATTATATGCATATTCTTAGCTAGGTTTTTGATTTTGGGTGCATTTGACTTTCCATGCATTAAGTGTAAAACCTAAGTAGATAAATATTTTATAATTAATAAATACGTTAACGGATATGTATACATTTAATTTAAACAAAATTTGGTCTCGTAGATAAAAATAATAATGTTAAATATAATGAATGAATTAGAAAATTAAGCATCGACTATTTAACATTTGAAAGATTACACGACACAACTTCTATATAATCTGAAGTTGGCCAGATTTAATTTATATATATTAAGTTCTACAAACTTTGAACATATATATTTTTTAGAATTTCAAATTTTAATTATTTTATGAACTCCTTCATAGCTAGCTAGTCACAAGTCATGGCTTGCAAGCCACAAGTATATGGTCAACCTTATGGAGAGCGTGTGTCCTACCCCTCCCCCAATGTAATAAAAAAAATTTAGTCATTTTCAACTATCACCAAGTGTTTTACCTTAGTGCGAGAAGTCTAGATTTACGTAACAATATGAGAATTTCAGGATTTTGGGATCTCAACCTAGAGAGTTTATCCTTCATTTTCAGGAGCAACATCTCTAACACTAATCTGTTAGTAATATTCTTAGATTTACATTTCTAAAGTTAAAAAATTATAAATATGTACTTAGGTTAAGTTGTAAATGTAAAAAATAAAAGTAACTAGTATACCACTTTATTTAAAAATTCAAAAAATATACGGATCTTCAAAATGTTAAAAAATTTTATATGGATTAAATACATATAAATTTAACAATCTTGTAAAAATTCAAAATATAAAAACAATGGGCTCATAGTGAGTGTATTGGATTGGAACCCTTTTAAAGAATGTTTTCTACAAAATTTTTTAAACTATAAGTATGTTTGAAAAGTTAGAAAATTTTTGATGAAAAATTTTTGGTATACAAGATTTTGAAATGATAGAAAATGATATGATATGAGAATAATGATGATGAGTTAAAAAATGAGTTAAAATAGATAAGTTAGTTATATGAATAATTACGTAGAAATGAAGTGAATAAATAATTAAAAATAAATTAGTTGTGGAGAGTGAAAAGTTTTAGACCGAAAAGTTTTTAGTGTGAACAAATACCTTGTATAACTTTTTACTCTACATAATTACCTTGATTTTCAATCATTTCATTGCATTTTCTATACTATTATCACGTTTTTTAATTATTTGTTTACACTTTTTCATTAAACTACCGTGTTTTTCAATAATTGACATGATCATATTATCTTATTTTCTCCTGTTTAAAAAAAATTACATTATAAACTTTTCTTCCAAAAGTTTTATCATTTCCCGAACACACCCCTAATTTGATAAAATTACAAAATGATGAAATTACTATAGCATTCCTTTTGTTAAAATTGCTTTCATAACAGTTGATTTCTAGATGAAACGGAGAAATTGACCATGTTATTAATTTTTGTAATATATATAGTATTTTGGATTTTTTTAAACAACGATAAGGAAAATGACGGCTACAAATACCAAACTTTATCGTATTTGTATTTTGAGGATTGCTCTAATTATTTTCATTAAAAAAATATAACTAACATCCGTGAGCCTTGCCTTAATGAAAGGGACATTTTTTACTTCCATTTAAATATTATAGTTATTTTACAATTTTACTCCCATAGTTTCGCCCAAGATGTGTAATTGTGTAGTTACATACACAAAAAACACTAGAATTTATCTCACCAAAACAGGCAAGTAAATTCTACATAATCCTAAGATAACTTATGTTTCGAGCTACTCATTTTTAGGCAAAATGATTATTTTAGACCAATCCAGCCTAAAAATATATTTTTTGCTACAGTTAATCTAGTTATGTCTAATTTGTAAATTAATTTTTATCAAATTTAAAAATGTGCATATATTTATTTTGAATTTTTAAACACGGAAGTATTTTAGTCATATTTTAACAATTTAAATAACTAAAATACCTTTACGTTTAAAAATTCCAAATAAATATATAAACATCTTCAAAATTGGCAAAATTTGATTTATAGATTAAACATAATTATAAGAACAATTTTGTAAAAAAATTTAAAAGAAACAAAAAATATATTTTAGACTGGTTTGAAATGATCAAGACTCTGTTTTTCTTTTTTCAATTTGTTTGCTATAGTTAATCTAGTTATGTTTAATCTATAAATTATTTTTTATTAATTTTTGATACGTATATATATTTATTTTGAATTTTTTAATATAGTGGTATTTTAGTCATGTTTCAACAAAAAATTGACTAAAACACCCTTATGTTTAAAAATCAAAATAAATATAAATATATCTTCAAAATTAAAAAATTGATTTATAAATTAAATGTAACTATAATAATAATTTTGTAAAAAATATTAAAAATAAAAAATATGTTTCAGACTAGTCTGAGATGATCAAAGCTCCATTTTTAGAAAACAAATTCTGAAACTCTAAAAATACACTAAATTAAATAAGCTTTCCCATACAGATGACAAGAGAGGCAACAACGTAAGCATATCATATGATACCCAACCCATGGAAGCGCTTCCTGCATTTTTCTCATAGGAAGCGCTATATCCACCATCCATCTTCAATCAGCGGCTGTGAACAGAATGGACACATTTGGAGTATGTTTGGGAAGTTGTAAAACTTTTAATAAAAAAATTTTTATATAAAAGTTGTCAAATTAGTAGAAAATAATGTGATATTGTATGGGTGATGATGAAGAGTAAAGAGAATAAATTTAAAATAAATAGGTTAGTTGTATTGATAGTTGTATAAAAATTATTGAAAAGTAGGGTTATTGTATAAAAAATAATTTAAAAAGAGTAGTTACGAAGAGCGAAAAGTTTTAAATTGAAAAGTTTTAACTTGACAACTTTTGCAAATTGTCAAACACACCCTTAGTACAAAATTTTCTTGAAGGGGGTATCACGTATCGACTGCGACTGGATTCCTCACATGCGCTAGTCTCTTCTAGCTCTTAGGGTTTTGAAATTGCTCTCTCCATTACGTCTGCCTCCTTGCCATCTAGAGTCATTGACCTCATGCATCTCTCTGCCTTTGGGAATTCTCTCATCAGATTCGTCTCCCACCTGCCCTCTATTTGTTACTGTCATTCCCACAACCAGATTCGTAAGATTCAGGTAATCTTGCTCTCTCCATCTCCTTCTTGTATGCTATCATGCCCTCTCTTTAAGATTCCTCTTTCTAATCTTCTATTAGGTTAGTCACTCTTTATCGCTCTGTGTCAAATCTCCTCTTTCAACTCAAGCTAGGGCATCACTTCCTCCCTCATCTCCCTGATCATCACACTATTTATGGTATCCTTTTTCACACCCCCCTAGAATCATATCTAAAGTTTTCTCCGGCAGTTTTCCATGTGATAGACGAGTGAGGCAAAGCATGATTGCTAGCACATGGGGGCGAGCAGAAAGTTAAGCACTGGTGTGCAGCAGCAGCAACAGCTTAGCAACAGACAAGACAAGCAGAACCAGATTTGTCAAAGACATCAGCTTCAATCATTTTTGGGACATCCCAAGACTTCCAGTCATCACAATCAATGACTATCAACGGAATTCACATTTTTCAATCTTATAGGGCGTTCCAGCAACTTCATAAAGGAGCAGATTCTTGGCGAGTTATTTTTCTTCTAGAGCTTGTAATGAGAACTTTGATTGATTTCTCCATCATATTTACGCGGATTAAAAGATTTTTATTTAATTATTGTTTCAGTCAATTCCATGCCCATATGAAAGATTTATCATCGCAAGTGCAAATTGCTGATATTGCTACTATTATTATTTACTTTCATTCCAAAGGAAAATAAGAACATCCTGTGCAAAGATGTTTTATAACAGTCAACTAAACAACTATGTCGGGAAATTAATTATGACTTATTTTCAGTAATTTAATGTTTTCGTCAGATTTATACCTCATTAAATTCATCAAGCAATCCATGTTTCCACATCATTGGCAAGGAAGGAAGCATTGTCTGCTGAGTCTTAGAGAAAAAAACATGTTGCCGACTTCTAGGAAAACAATCTCATGAGCCAATTCCAAACTCAACTATTGTGAAAGAAAATTGACAAAAAGAAATCAATTTTTACTTCTTAGTGGGTGATGCACCTATCGAAGCCTAGATATATGCATCGGCTTGAAATTTTAAAGAGTTATTGGCAACACTATTTTGAGGTTTTAAAGAGTTTTCTCTTGGTTGCTTTTCAACTTATCTAATAAAATAATATAACTAACATGTTGAGAAGTTAAGATGTTTTGAGAAATCTCTAAGAAATGCTTGTTCTGTCATCTTTTGTGTGGTAATTAATTATAATATGCGCTATTTGAAGAAGCACGCCTACCCCATGTAGTATGTGTAGTTTTTTTCTTGTTTTCATCATCTATAAGTTGATAAATGCCCTTCTGACTGTTACCTAACAATTTTTGTGAATTTCGAAAAATATTTCAGAAGCCTTTAACTTACACATTGTGTAATTGTCTTTTCAGATTATATATTGAAGAGAAGTGAAGTTACACTTTTTGCAGGTATGAGAGTACTTATACTAAATTGTTTTGTCTTTTAATTCATTTCTTAATTACTGTGTCTCCATTTTAGCTTGATTTTGGTTGTTTGTGAATTCTATTGTTTAATTGTTGTTTTTTTTCGGTTCATCTAGAAACTTGGAATCCTATGTGGTCGGTAGCAAGGTGAAATCTCGGCATATATTTTCTCCATCTAAACCTATTCAAACAAATTTTAATTCCCGTCTTCTTAGAATGTTTGTTTGTTTTTTTTAGAGTAGCATATTTATAGTTCTTCTTTCATTTATGTTGAGTACCTGAGTTCAGTCACCAAGTTTCACTTGCAACTAATATCTCAACTTTTAGTTTCTATTGTTAAACAACAAAATTCATTGAGCTAATGATGGCTATGATTTTGGCCTGGTGTCACACATGAGACTTGATGTCAGCTTGGTAAAAGGTGGAAGAATTAAGCATATCTCAACTTTTAATTTCTATTGTTAGACAACAAAATTCTTTGAGCTAATGATGACTATAAATTTAGCCTAATGTCACATATAAGACTTGATGTCAACCTGGTAAGATGTAGAAGAATTAAACAACTAAACTTTGAAAGAGGATGAAAAAAGTTGAGTCTAGATGATTCTTTTCAATTATAACCAATTACCAAATCATCTCAATATTTTCATCTAGTTTTAATTATTAAAAATACTTGAGTGAATTCAATTTCCTTTTTTAGTTATTGTTGAAGGTGGTTATTTCACAGAATGTGTGATTTCTATTTACTTTTAGAAGCTGGTTAAATTTGCTTAAAATGCCAAAGCCTTTTCCTTTAGTTTTCTGTAGTTTTCACAGTTCATCTATGTGAGCCAAAAGTGATTTCAAGTGGTGGGCCAAAATTGCATGATCATATCCTATTGAGATTGATTCTTCTGGAGTTTTGGTCAGGATTTGTGTAAATAAAAATGAGAAGAGAATGGTTGAATGAGTAAGTCATTGTAATCAAATTACAATTAGGAATATGTTGAAATGTTTATTGTGATGTAGATCTTTCGCATTTGAGAGAGGAGACTGTTTTTGATGAATGTTCAGTTCTTTTGACCATTTTTTCCATGCCTAGGGGTGTCAAATTCCCATTTATAGTTTGACATTTTTTCTGCACTTAAACTGGGATTTCAATTTTGTGAAGTAAGAGAGATTATTAATTGTCATGCAACAATGTTAGGGTTATCCGTGGTAATTTTTTAATCTTTTACTATTGTCTCTTAAATGGATTTTTGGTTAATCCGCACTTTACAACTCATCTAGTTAGGATTATTCTATAAAGATGTAAAATCATGTTGTGGTCAGGGCATTAGAGAGCTTCTCACAGTATACCAAATATTCCCCACTTTGCAAGCCCATTGTCTACAAACAGAGATAGATTTTGAATGTTAGTTTAGTAGGTGTAGCCTATTGTTATCAAATCAATGCAAATTAGTGCATATTATAGGCATATCTCAACTAAAAGTTAGTTTGCATGGAATAATGCTCAAAAGAGCCATAAGCTATGCTTAGAATTGAACTTTTTATATATTTTTTCAAGTGTTTGTTTGTGGATAAAATCTGGTGTTCTTACCATAAGTCGTGATCTAAGTTTGAATTCAATTAGACTTAGATTTCATTTATGCATCACCTATTGTGTCTATAACAAGCAGTTTTCACACTAGTTTACCATAAAGTAATGATTTTTACTTGATTCGTAGAATGTGGATGTTAAAAGATTAAGAAATCTATTTTGGATTGACCTTAGACCCTGCTTTTGTGTTTCTGTGAGATATGAACGTTGAAGCATGCAAACTCTTTGGTTTGAACTGTGGTTTGAATTTAACAGATGATATATGTTAGTTGAGGAATTATGTTATACTCACTGCTATTCATGGTGTGTCTATTCACAACTAATGATCTAATGGCGAGGGGCTAAGGTACACATTGGGCCTGGTCTCTCCCATGAGTAGGCAGCTAGGCCCTCTAGCTCTCTGGGGAATGTCCAACTGTGCTTATTACATCTAATCAAGAATTTTACCTATTTACTCATGGATATTGCACCTAACAAATGTCCATTCTTGGCTATTATGTTAACGATAGATCTCTACTTGTGGCAAATGGCGGGGACTGCTGAGTTATAAGTTCTAAACTTGGAGTCGCTATATAGATGTCGAAGGCTCACAGACCCAGTTGCATCATTGAGAGGAATCACATTGAATCACTTAGTGGGTTCATTGAAGATGACTACTTGAATGGGCAACTTGGTGTAACTCGAGCTCTTGTTGATTGACACATTGAAGAAATGAAATCTGCGAGTGAGCTAGGCGGGCCGCTGAGTGTTGAGCCTGAACTCAAGTGTTTATTGGAAGGGCAGTGATGTTGATCAGTATCCTCGTGTCATTTTTTGTCTCTATACATAATTTATACAATGATGATTTCATTGCTCATATTGATCTTTTCTTGTTTTACTTTATTTTTAGTTCCATGAGTTTAGTACGCTGTAACATAGAAAAAAAGGAAGCTTATTCATTTTCTGCCCATTTAGGTTTGTAGAGAGACGTGTTCTTCTTAGTTGCTTCGTTGCACATTGTATGTTTTGTAGGTCATTTTCAGTTCTCTGCTACTGTTTGTATACATTTTTAGCAGTGTGAAAAGTTCAAGTTTTAGTAAATTCAATGAAGTGCAAGGTCTGATTGAGTGTTGCTAAAATTTGTTACCTCGTTTACTCTTGTGAACAATGATTTTAATTCACAATTTTTTTTTAAAATTTTTTTATAAAATTATTAATCTAAGTATATTTAGCTTACGTTTAAATTTTATAATTTTTGAGCACCAGTGTATGTATTTTGATTTTAAGAAAGGTTGGTTTTATTCATTTTTAAATTACTAAAACTTCTTTATTTTTTAAATTAAATAATATATATGCATTTCCAAAAAGGTGGAGATGAAGATGTAAAGGTAAACATTAATATTCACTAATATATAAATATTAATATTTAATAAGGACGGAGACAACAAAAATGGAGAGGGTCGATGACATGGTCTTAGCCTAAGAGGAGTAAGGCCCATGGTACCCTAGAGCCCGAAGTTAGAGTACGCAAGTAAGGAGGGTGCATGGGTTGAGTCCTTTCCCCTTGAAGTGTGTTCCTGTGCAAAAAGAAGTTAGCTGTCAAAGAATGAATTTTGTTTCCTTCTTGCCCTGTAGATTGTAGTTCTGCATTCTTTCCATGTTTGTGTAAATCTTGTAGTTTCTCAATTAAGCTTTATTATAAATATTAAATGATTTTTAAAATATTCTCAACGTTCATCAAAAGTGATTTCTTGTTCCAAGTAATGCAAGCCTTCTACTTTTACTAGCTAAGCAACCACTCAGTTGTACAATCGTTAAACTATTATAAATGCATGGTTCTAGGTGGGGCTAAGAATAGAGAATTAAGCGGGATTCATGCATTGAGATCGCCCATGATGGCCGATCCATCAAATGATCTCAAAAATAATTTCATTTCTATAATAAAATGGAAGATGTACAGGGGCTATGGTCTACATTCATTGACTCATCCAAGAACTCGTGTGCTCTCAAAAATAAAAAAAAGTTAATGCTCGTAATATGCAACCTATTTTGTAAAATATGAACGACCAAAAATAAAAATAATTTTTATCAGTAAATAATTTAGATATTTTTATTTAAATGTAATTAAAAATAAGCTGTATATGTTTATATTTTTAAATATAAATTACAATTATGTATTATTTAAAATTTTATTTCATTTAATTTAAATTAGTTATTATTTTAATTATAGCTTTATGCATTTATTTACTTTTAAAATTATTTAATTAAAAATCAAGGTTTGCATAGTTCTAAAATAAATTATTAAGTATATATCTTTTGGAGTTGATGGTACATCATTTTAATCCATATGTGTTACCCAAAATAAATGAATAAAAGTTAAGTAAAAAAATAATTAGATATTTGTAGATTGATATTGCTAAAAAATTATAATTTTGAATGTATGACCTTATGATATTTAACTCTTTATCTTGAAAAAATGTTACAATGAAAATGCATATGTCGTTATCCTTAAATTAATCCTAAAAAATCACATATATTTATATTATTAAATTTAAGTTACAATTATATATAATTTAAGTAGAAATAATTTATTGAAATCTAAAAATAATTTAAGATGAATTTCATTAAATCTAATTATCTGCTTTTCAAATTTTGTAATCAAGATACAAATGACTTTATAAGGTGCTAGGATCATATAACAAGTGTTAAATTAGGATTAAACTTATTAATATCAAATGTTAGATGTAGTTAGATGCCGTTAAATATTGTTAGATCCGGTTAAATATTGTTAGATGTAGTTAGATGTCGGTAGATGCTATTAGATGTTATTAGATTAAGGTGAATTTCATTAAATTTAAGTATCTAGGTTTCGAATTTTGTAATTAAGGTATAAATGCGTTATAAAGAGCTTAGGATCATATTATAGGTGTTAAATTATGATTAACTTATTAAAATCAAAAGTTAGATTTGATTAAATGACATTAGATGATGTTAGATATCGTTAGAACTGGTTAAATGCTATTAGATGTCATTGGATGCTGTTAGAAGCTATTAGATGTTGTTAGATACTATTATATGCTATCAGATGTAATGAGATTAAGGTAGATTTCATTAAATCTAATTATCTGGGTTTCGAATTCTGTAATTAAGATATAAATGACATTATAACGGGCTTAAGATCATATTACAGGTGTTAAATTGTAATTAACTCATTAATATTAAAAGTTAGATCTGGTCATATGTCATTAGATATTATTAGATTCTGTTAGATATTATTAGACCTTATTAAATACTGTTAGATGTTGTTAAAGGCTATTAGATTCTATTATATTTGAAAAATAAAAAATATTATTAAATTTACTAAAAATAAAAAATAAATATTGAAATTATTATTTTTGATATTAACTTAATTACATGAACTTTACATAATATTACATAACTCATATAAAATACAATTTTCAGTACAATCATAATGAAATCTTATTAAAAAATAATATTTTCTACACAATAAATTTTAAAAGGTCAAATTATGAAAAATTATGTTAACATATGTTTTAGTGTTGATTCAACAAATGAATGAAATAGATTAAGATTTTGTGTACATATAATACAAAAAAACCAAATATACTCACATTTTTTAACAAATGTATTAACACAAAAAAGTACTACACTGCCCATATTTGTTTTTGTTCTCACGGGGAGAGCTTCCCATGCGCCCCATATCACAAACACCATAAGGCCGAAGTCACCCAACCACCACAGCAAAGGGGCACAAACCCAATTAGTCTTCTGCTCCAAAAATCACAGGGCGTTGGACTTGGATTTTCTTTTGGATTTGCATAAAAATTGCATATGGTAAATAGTCCAATCAGGATTCAGGATCAGTAAAAATCCGAATCCCTTCCAAAACGACAATTCTTTCTCACCCAACTGTCCTGGGCCATGCAACGCCGCCCGCACCGGTACAACCCGTCCTGACTCCAGATTCCAAAGGGCAACCTAGGGGTAGGAATCGGGGCGGGTCGGGGTGTTCCCAACCTTGACCCTCTTTTCAAAAATCTTGTTTAACCCTTATTTTATACCGGGTCGGGACAAGGTCGGTTTGACCCTTACTTTTTTTACAAGGTATTGGGACAAAATTCGGGTCGGTATCGGGTCAATGGGACGGGTAAAAAATTGCAGGTCAAGTAAGAAATTTTTAAAAATTTATAAAACTATCAAGTATAAAGACAAATTTATGTTAAATTTAACTACTATACGCTTGAATCTATTATTAATCAATCAAAGTAAATATAAATAATTAAATAAAACATGAATATTAGCATTGAACGAGGTT
>JAXCLR010000081.1:18436807-18456444 GCA_035584095.1 Annona squamosa
CAAAGTAAATATAAATAATTAAATAAAACATGAATATTAGCATTGAACGAGGTTTTTCTTTTTAATATAAAATATCAGAAAACGGTCAGCAGGTTGACCAGCCCCGACCCGCCTTGACCCACCCCGCCATCCTGTTAAAAACCGAATTTTGCCCCGACCCGCATTTTTTTAAAAAAACCGAAAATCCCGACCCGCCCCGGTATTAAAACAGGGTCCGGCGGGCGGGTCATGAGTCGACCCGCACCTATTCCCACACCTAGGGCAACCCGGCCAACTTGCAACTTTCTTTGGAAATGTTTCCGTCCCGAAAAACGGGAGCAGCCTCGAAAGCCCAAGAGTCAGAGCCACACGCAGTTCCCACACCATTCCACCCAAGGCTAAAGTGCCGAACAATCACGCAGCCCTACCTTCGCGGGGCCACATAATTTAACGGTCCAGATTCAAGCAAGGAGTTTAGGTCAATGGGAAACCGGTCCCATCGCCAACTCGTCGGGCCCACCTAGGATCTGACTGCACGAGGATCATGTAAAAATAAATACAGTGGCAAATGCAAGCAAAAGCCGCGCGTCACTTGGGACTGGGCCGTCTAGGTGCACTCGCGGCATAGCCGGGCCGCTGCTGGGGTTCTATTCCGTTTCTTCCCACCGTCGGTCGAACGCTGCTTGAAATCTCAGCCATCGGATTAGCCGGTTGCGGCTTGCATGTCCCTAGGCTGATCATTTTGGAACTGCGGCAAACCATGGCCTAGATTCAATATAAATTCGTCGTTTTAAGTAAAATTTTGTAATTGGTCCATTGTGGAGACGAAGGTTGAGTGGTAGAAAAGTCTGGATCGCGACATGCTGGGGTTCACCGGGGAGAACTGAGAGGGGCTGCGTATGGTTTGGATGTGCCAGTCGAGTATGGAACGATTGTTCTGAATTATAAATACCAGATGGCAATAAAATAAATAAATAAAAGAAAAAGAAAGAAGCGGAGGCCTTTGTTTCGTTGCTAGGAGGGGAGAGAAACCGGAAGGAGAGGAGAACGAGAAAAAAAACAGATAACAGAGAGGGAGGGAGACAGGCTCGTCTTCAAAAACCCTTCTCAAGCCGTATCCCGATCCGCTTGTGGGATCGTATATCGTCGCATGAAATCTCCTCTCGTTCTTCGGAATCTTCATTTCTGATCCGCTGTCGCAGCTCTCGGTGAGTTTCTTTCTCGATTTTTTTTTTCCAATTTTGACAGTTTTTAAACCCTAGGGTTTCTGTTTCACGGGTCTTGGATCCGAAGTCCTGCATTGCTTCTCCTAAAATTTCCTTGTGGTTCCGATCTGAAAGTGGCTCTTCTTGCAGGGAATTAGGGTTTTGGATTACGGAGTGGTTTGAATTGGCGCTGTTCTATACGAGCATGAGCATCGACAGCCCCGGCAGGTGGTTCTTCTGTTAGGTTCTTTTGCTTTCCGTGGAGAAAATTGGCGCCTTTGAATTTCCATGGGCGATGGTGGGGTCGCCTGTGTGCCTTCGCAGCATGTCGTGGAACGGTTCCCCGAGGCATTCTGTGCGGGTGGTGGAAGCAATGGAAATGGTTTCAGTTCGAAGGCCGTGCAGCTTGCGGATTCCTCTGTTTCAACTTCACAGCATCTGCAGCAGAAAAAGAACGAGAAGAACATGGAAGTAGAGAGAGAAGGATTCGGCTTGGAAAACGGGCAATTCAAGAAGGGGGAGTTGTTGGAAGGAGAGAAATTTAGGAAAGGAGAATTGGGCAAGGAGGATTCTGGGCTGGAGAAGCGGACCAAGGGGGAACACAAGAAGGAAGATTTGGTGACTGAGAAAGGCCGCAAAGTAAAAGCCGAGAAATTACGAAAAGGAGAAGTGGAGAGAGGGGAGATTGTTTTAGAGAACTCACAGAAAGGGGATATAGAAAAAGGGGAAATTGTCTCAGAGAGATGGTGGCGAGGAGGGGAAGCAGGAAGGGAAGAATTCAGTTCAGAAAAGATCCGAAAAAGTGAATTCAAGAAGAGAGATTCAAGTGTAGAGAAATTGAGGAAAGGTGAAGTAGAGAAAGGTGAAATTGTTCCAGTAAAATGGAGGAAAGGTGAGGTGGACAAGGGGGATAGTGTTTCAGATGAGTGCCAGAAAGAGGAGATAGAGAAAGGAGAGATTGTTCCTGAGAAATGGCAAAAGGAGGAACTCGAGAAGGGGGAATTTGTTCCTGATAAATGGCGCATGGCAGAAGTGGAGAAAGGAGAAATTGTTTCAGAGAAGCGCAGAAAGGGAGAGTCAACAAAGGAAGATTTCAGTTCTGGAAGAGGTCGGCGATGGGAAATAGAGAAGGGTGAGTTTGTTCCAGAGAAGGTTCGGAATAGAGACCGGGAGAAACCTGCAAAATTCATGGACGAGGATGTTTCTCTTAGGACTGAATCCAGTAGAAGTGGCAGTGAGCGGAGGAAGAGATCTTCAAGATGGGAAGTCGCCCATGATAGGGACTCGAAGGGTAGTTCGAGGAGGGTGGATGATGAATCTGGACTTAATAAGAGTGACTGTGCTGATGAGAAGGGTCGCACCAAGGATCACTCGTCATCTTCATGGTTAAAAAGACATGGAACCGAATCAGAGGGCGGCAGCCGAAGATATCCTGATAATGACCATTCTGGTTCAAAGAGTAGGAGGATATCTGATGACAGCAACCATTTACACGTGCGCAGTTCAGTGGATAGCTCTTATAGACATTCTTCTTTGTCATCAAGGGTCTCTTCTGCAAGCAGGTATGGTTCAAGGCATTATGATTCTTCTTCTTCTTCCAGAGGGCATGATCGTCATGGGAGAAGTCCAGGATATTCAGAGCGGTCCCCACACAGCCGGGTGAGGCACCATGATCATAGGGATCGAAGCCCAGGTCACCTCAGTGATCGGCATGGACGAAGCCCTGCCTTCTCAGAACGCTCTCCATCTGGCCGCACACGACACCATGATCATAGAGATCGAAGCCCAGCTCATCTAAGTTATTTGGAGCGGTCTCCACACATTCGGTCCCGGAATCACGATCACAAGGATCGGAGCCCTGTTCATTCAGATCGTTCTCCACGTGATCGTCCACGACATCATGATCACAGGGATCGCACTCCTTTTTGCCTGGAGCGCTCCCCTCATGATCGTGGCCGGCACACTGATAATAAGGAGACTTACCGGAAAACTGGGGCAAGTGAGAAGCACTCCAGTCAGTATGGAAGCCAAGGGCAAGAAGATAGGTCTGGGAGGAGGGATACTGGAGGAAGAGACTCTTACAAGAATTCCACAAGCAGGCAGTCAAACAGTAGTGCTAGTCTGGCTAATGGTGGGAGCTTTCCAGACAAAAATGTTGAAGAGATGTCGCAGAAGGAAAAAGAATCACAAAATCAGGCTGAAACTTGCAGTGAGATTGCTTCTCAGGTTTGTGAAGCTCCTGAAGAATTGCCATCAATGGAAGAGGACATGGATATATGCGACACACCACCACATGCCCCTGCAGTGGCTGATTCAACCTTGGGAAAATGGTTTTATCTTGATCATTTTGGCATAGAACAAGGGCCGTCAAAACTTCATGATCTTAAGAGGCTTGTGGAAGAGGGAATTCTTCAGTCAGATCATTTGATAAAGCATTCTGAGAGCGATCGGTGGGTAACTGTTGAAAATGCTGCTTCCCCTTTGGTGCCCATTAACTTTTCCTCAGTTGTTTCAGATACTGAAACTCAACCTGTGAACCCTCCTGAGGCTCCTGGAAATTTGCTGGTGGATTCTGGAGATGTTAGCCAGCTCAGTCATCAGTCTAGACACGAGCCATCTCTGCTGTTGGCAGATCTGGATCAAGGCTCAGTTGCCTCTGAGCCTTTGGAGGATCTCCACATTGATGAGAGGGTTGGAGCTTTGTTGGAAGGTTACAGTGTTTTGCCAGGAAGGGAACTTGAGATTCTTGGAGGTAATTTTTTTTTCCTTTAATCCAACTAAGGTGTTGTTATTTATTTTTATTGAGTGTGCATTGCAAGCGTGCATGTGACTGCATATCTTTGTTAGTATATGTATCTTTATACATATTCTGACCATTTTGACTATGGTTAAGTGTCATTCGATTGTTTGAATACCATTGTTTACTTATGGAAATCATGATGATGACCTTGCAGAAGCTTTGCAAACAGTGTTTGAGCATGCAGATTGGGAAAAGTGGGGAAGTTCAGAAGGTATGGGATTCTCTCTCTCTCTCTCTCTCTCTCTCTCTCTCTCTCTCTCTCTCTCGCTGGTTTTTCTTCAAATGGTAGCTTATACATGAGCTGCTTTGTATGATGTTTTTAATGAAAATTATTCATAGGTTTATATTCACCATTTCTTTTGCCGCTTTTTACTGTTTACAATTTGCCTATTTTTTGGATACTTGTAGAAGACAAGGGGTGCGAAAACGCCATTTTACACTCTGAATGTGGCATGTTCCTCATCAACCCTGGATGCTTCTCATCAATATTTGTATTCTCAATAATCACTCCTTGTCTTTCCATCCAAAAAGTTTGTGGTGTCTTTATTTACTTTATAATTGACATCATATGGTTAATTAATATCGCTACATGCCAATATGGGCATAGCCTAGTTGGTAAAAGTCCTGGCATGTGTCCAGGTTGTTGGGGTTTTGATCTCCGCTGGGAGCATCATGTTCTCCATTTGAGGAGCGTTAGTCTCCTCTCTTGTTGATGTATATTGTTGGTAGTTACTAGCAGAGGTAATATGTAAGATTAAAATTGCAAGGTAAATCGGGCATGAATGGTTACAAATTATGAGCGATATTGTAAAAAAACTTATTAAAAAAAATTGTTGCATTTCCTTTTACAGCCACATCTCTAACTACTTTCTATTATTCCTTAATTAATTAATTTATTTGTGGAGAGTCGGTATGGTTCCTTGATCATGCCGACTGTGCTATTGGATTATCTAAATCTAATGTGCACTATAACACATTTCTCTTTTGACTTTCCACTCCGGCTTGTACACTTTATGATTCCTTGATCATGTCGGCTGGCATCAAGAAGTGCAAGATCTTTTTCATGTTGTTGTGCGTGATTGTGTACAGGGAATAAAACAGATAGCATAGATATTTATGATGCCTGCATGGATTCACCACCACCACCTACATCTAAAACTGCTCCCTACCCAACTGGGTGGCGACTGTTTCTTGAAAATGTTTTAATTAACAGATATATGAAAATGTCTTAACTAGTTTTCATTTGTTTATAGCTTTTCTCGTCCTTTTTTTCCCTCTTTCCTTCTCGGATGCTTATGTTTCATTGTTTTTTCATTATTTGTCAATCAAAATGTTCCAAGGGCTCCAATTCATTGGAACTGGTTCCATGAATTTGCATTGAAACTCTTTGTTTGGAGATGATGTTGGTGATTATATGAAATCCACTCTGCCCAATTGTATATCAAATTATGTGTTTTAACTAGGCAAGTAAGTTCCACCCAAATTGCCACAGCGCCTGAAGCGCAGTGGTAGGTTGGCTAGTCTCTTGATGGGCAGGCAATGGTTCGATTCTTGGTGGCAGTGGGTCTTCCTGAATAATTATAGGAGTGTCCACTGATAGGGATAGTGTAGGAAAAAATAGGAATATTGTTAGATATTTGTGAGAATATTATATGAAAAGTGGTAAGAATGTCTTCAGGCTTGATTGTAATACGAATTGAGATGATTGTAGAAAATACATATCCATTAAAAAAAAAAAAAGTTCCACCCTAATTGAACAATTGCATGGACTCCATTCAAGTAAAGTGTAAAATTAACGTTATAAAAACTGTTTGAATTATATGACAATTTCAAAGCTGTTAATTCAACATTTAAACCATCTAAATCTCTCTCCCTGTGTTGATGAATGATTCTATAAATCATTATAACATCATAACACATTTGTGAATGGATATTAGTGTTTTTCACAATTTACACATGATCATAAATATTTTAAAGTAGGTACAACCCATTTGAGATTCTGATTGAAATGATTTTTAGTAACATAATAAAATGAATGATCTTAAATAATGTGATTGGTTGGATTTTCATTTATCATCAATGTGGGCCCAAATGGAGAGGTTCCGTGAATTCAAATTCGTGAAACCAACTTCACCCATGTTCCAATGTATTAGATTTGTGAATTTTACACTATCGTCATTTGTTCATTTCCTTCTTTTCTATACCTGGCTTTCGCATGATGATGGCCTTATTCCATGGATGTTGATCTTTTTGTCTTTTATGCTTAGGTTTTTCAAGATCTCGAACTCGTTTTGGTGAGTCGCCCAGCTACTCCATGGATGAGGAATCTGGTAGAGGGGTTGAAAGTTTGCACAAAGAAACAGTTGAAGCAAAATTTCTTGCACCCTTTGAGAAGGAACACCTGTTTCTCAACAGTGATTCTGGGGATTGGTCCTGTGGCCTTTGGTCGTGCAAGGGTGGTGACTGGAAGAGGAATGATGAAGCAGTTCAGGATAGACCTAATAGAAGAAAACTAATTCTTAACGAAGGCTACCCACTTTGTCTTATGCCAAAGTCTGGATATGAGGATCCCCGCTGGCATAGGAAGGATGACCTGTATTATCCTTCACGCAGCAGAAAGCTTGATCTACCACATTGGGCTTTCACTTTGTCCGATGACAAAACGGATGGCAATGGGGACCCCAGCAAAGTCATCCTTGCAAGTAGGTCAAATTTGCTCAAGCCACTGCTGGCAAGAGGCACACGAGGAACCATGTTGCCTGTGATCAGGATCAATGCATGTGTTGTCCGGGACCATGGTTCTTCTGTCCCAGACTCTCGTACGAAGGGAAGAAGTAGCGACAAGCATTCCTCAAGATCTGTTAAAAACTACTCTGCAAGCAGTGACAGTAAGAGGTCTCTCTCTGATGGGGCATCCCAATCCAAGTCTAATGAACGTGATTTGCAATTACAAGCGATGCTGAAGCATACAGGTGAAAACGCTCCAAAAGACCGGGTTTGCACAATAAACAATCTACAATTGCACTTGGGTGATTGGTACTATCTGGATGGCACTGGCCACGAACGAGGTCCATCGTCATTCTTGGAGCTGCAGACTTTGGTTGCTCAAGGGATCATTCAGAAGCACACCAGTGTCTTTAGGAAATTTGATAAAATCTGGGTGCCAATTAATGGGCCTGAAAGTGTGCCTAACCAACAACTGAAGTTACTTCCAAATGTTGACTCTTCTGTGACTGATCCCCTGTTGCAGCAGCAGGAAGTGCCTGGTTTATCAGAGATTTCAACTTCGTTTCATAAGCTGCATCCACAGTTCATTGGCTACATGCGTGGAAAGCTGCATGAACTGGTCATGAAATCTTATAGGAGCAGGGAGTTTGCTGCAGCAATAAATGAGGTATTGGATCCTTGGATGAACGCAAAGCAGCCAAAGAAGGAATCTGAAAAACATTTCCCATTCAATTCAGCCATCACAAAAGGTTCAAGTGGTCTTGCTTATGATTTGCTGGGGAATAGATTCCGGAAATCAGGTGTGTACTGTATTCTTCACTTATCAGGAAACACTTGAACTGAACTGGCTAGCTCAAACAGATTCAGTAAGAACTGTTCCTATTTACTCTAAGTTGGGTTCAAAAGCAGTTCAAATAAGTAAATTGGATGGACAGATTAAACTGCTGGTTGGACTGGAAAACACATTTTCCATGGTATATGTAAAATGACACTCATTTTATGCCTATATATATATTTTTTGTCTGTGGATCGGCTGACATTGCTGTTTATTTGTTTGGGGAAGTTACTATCTTGTACTTCTCTTTTGTATTGCATGTTTGATATCTTTTCATTTGATCAATCATTGGAAAAAAAAAATAAAAAGAGGAAAATCTTGGCTCACATATTCTCTTTTGCTGTGTGTGGGCTTACACTCAGAGGATGACAATACTCGTGGTGGGAAAAGAGCTCGATTCTTGGGTGATGACAGTGATGAAGATGATGAAGTGGAACAGGAATTCCCTCCTAGTCATGGTGATTGTTCCTTTGATGATTTATTTGGTGACAGTTCCTGTGTCCAAGAAAGTATCTCCACTCCTGAAACAGAGGTGGAAAGCTGGGGACTGCTGAATGCTCATATATTGGCTCGAGTATTCCATCACTTGAGAATGGACTTGAAGGCCCTTGCAACTTCTGCTGCTACTTGTAAGTGCTGGAATAAAGCAGTAAAGTTTTATAGAGATATTTCCAAACGAGTGGACGTTTCATCTATTGGCCCTAGCTGTACAGATTCCGTGTTCCAGAACATAATGGTGGGTTATTTCATCCCTGATAATTCTAGCTTTTCCTTTGTTCTTTTCTTTTGGTAATTATAGCTTTATTGATGTGATACATCACTGGATTTGCAGAGTGGTTATGACAAAGCAAAGATTACCTCCATTGTGTTAATGGATTGCACTAACATCAGTTCTAGTGCACTTGAGGATATTCTTCAAGCATTCTCCTCCGTCTCTTCTGTTGACATTAGAGGTTGCAGCCAGTTTTTGGAGTTGAAGAATAAATTCAAAAATGTGAAGTGGATAAGAAGTCATAATTCACATGCCTCTAATATTTCTGATGATTCATATTTAAAGATGAGGAGTCTGAAACAGATTACTGAGAAAAGCTACTCAAATTTGAAAGCTTTCAAAGGCTCAGGCAGTTATTTGGATGATTCTAGTGAGATGATGGATTCAATTGATTATTACTCTAGTCTGGATAGGAAGGATTCAACAACTAATGCGTTCCGGCAGAGTTGTTATAAGCGAACCAAATTGCTTAATGCTAGAAAGTCCTCATCCATTTTATCAAGGGATGCACGAATGAGACAGTGGCTTCATAGGAAATCTGAAAATGGTTATAAAATGATGGAGGAATTCCTTTCGCTTAGCCTGAAGGACATTATGAAGGAGAATACCTGCCAATTCTTTATCCCAAAGGTACTTAAGCTGACAGGCTATTGGAGTGAGTTGTAATTGTTTTGAACTTGTTGAGATTTTGTAGTTCCATCCTCTTACTAGTTTTCAATTATCAGGTTGCTGAAGTTGAAGATAAGATGAAGAATGGCTATTATGTTCGTCGTGGCTTGAGCTCTTTCAAGGATGATATCAGTCGAATGTGCCGGGATGCAATAAAGTGAGTTTTCTTGAAAATCCTCTAAGCCTCTTGTTAGCAAAAAGCTTTGGCGTTTGAGTTTTTAGCATATTCGATAGTTTCTTTTAAGATGTATCATGTGGATTTTTTAATCATTGGTATAGCAAACGATTCTTAGGAAGTTTCTGGGATTATTTTATAGAGCTGCTCTTATAGAGAGTATTTTGCCCTTTTAGAAGTGCTGCCTTTGCTGGGCATCCACTTGTTTGGTGCGACTTCCTCTCTCATGATGATATGCTGTCTGTCTTGATGATATTGCTATCTTGCTGTTTGTCTTAGTCTTAAGGTCCTCCTCATGAGGGCCTTACTCAGCCCATGGTGTGTTGTTTCTATTTGTTGACATTTCTTATTTCATGCTTCAAACATGTACTTACAGTCTTACACTGGTTCTGTCTATTCAGAGCAAAGAGTAGGGGCAGTTATGGGGACATGAATCGCACCATCAAGTCATTTCTCCAGCTGCTGACAAGCTTAAAGGAGACTTCTAATAAATCCCATCGCGAGAGGGATGAAATGGTGAAGATGTTAAAGGATAGTTCATTTGAACCATCAAGATATAAAAAGAAACATAATAAAATTCCGAATGAAAGGAGAGGGATGCTTAGGAGCAATGGCTCATCCTATGTTAATGGTGGGTTTGATTATGGAGATTATGATGATTCTGACCGGGAAATTAGAAGGCGTTTATCCAAACTGAATAAACGGGCTTTGGATTCTGAAAGTGAAACTTCAGATGACCATGATCTATTTGATGAAGATCGAGGTGATGCTGAGAACAGTGATTCTGAGACAGAAACTGATTTAGATATAGATGCTGGGCCTGGAGATTCAAGAGGACTAACTTTAGCTGAAGATGAGGCTTTGGACTTGGAGGAGCGCGAATGGGGTGCTCGAATGACAGAAGCCAGCCTTGTTCCTCCTGTTACTCGGAAATATGAAGTCATTGACCGCTATGTTATTGTAGCAGATGAGGAAGAAGTGCAACGGAAGATGCGGGTTGCTTTACCTGATGATTATGCTGAAAAGCTAATTGCACAAAAAAATGGTACTGATGAAACTGATATGGAGATTCCAGAAGTCAAGGATTACAAACCCAGAAAGAAGCTTGGTGATGAGGTACTAGAACAAGAAGTCTATGGTATAGATCCCCATACACATAATCTCCTGCTCGACTCCATGCCTAAAGAACTGGATTGGCCTCCTTTAGAGAGGCATCTATTCATTGAAGAGGTATTTCCACTGTCAATTTCTGTAATCTGTGCTTCAGCTATCCTCCATGATATTTCGTAGATATCTATTAGATGGACATGTTTATGACATTTTGATGGGAATATTTATTTCAGGTACTTTTGCGTTGTCTGAATAAGCAAGTTAGGCACTTCACTGGCAGTGGGAATGCGCCAATGGTGTATCCCTTGCAGCCTGTTTTGGAAGAAATCCTGAATGCTGCTGAAGAAAGTGGTGATATAATCAATGTAAAAACGTGCCAGGAAATATTGAAAGCCATTCAGAGTCGTCCTCAAGACAAATATGTTGCTTATAGGAAGGTATATGCACATGGAACTATTTGTCGGCATCATTTCAAGCGCCAATTTTTTTTTTTTTTTTCCATGTCACTTTTTGTTTAATGTGTGATCTTGTATTCATGTTCAGGGGCTTGGAGTGGTTTGTAACAAAGGAGAAGGCTTTTGTGAAGATGATTTTGTTGTGGAGTTCTTGGGCGAGGTATTCTGGAATATCCATGGAGTCTAATGCATTATCTTTTCCTTTGGACCTTTTTTTTATAAATATGTTCCCTCTTTGTTCAGGATGCATTTTACTTTTATGCTCCTATCTTGTGATTGTGGATGATTTAGGTTGAGGAAGAAGGAAGTGTTAACTGCAGAATGCAGGGAAAGATGAGGAGAGAGATCAATTGATGACTGAAAATGATAAATCTGCAAATATTGTTTGGCATTTATTGTTTTTCAAAAATGGCATGGTTGTCTTATGTGGGTCCTAGCAATGAGAAAAAAAGTAATTTCGAAAAATGCATATCATTGAATTTTGGCTTTTTGGGGAATGTGGAGATTTGTAGTTGTGATTGGCACTTCAATCTGATTTCTTAGGCCATAACTTTTTTTTTTTTTTTTTTGTTGATGGAGTAGGCCATAACTTATGCGTAAGTCAATGTTGATGATAGGATTAATGGGTACCATTTGTATTTTGCATTGTTTATGTTAATACTTCCTTCCCAAACCACATGCTACATTACATGTGATCAATACAAAAGTTCTGCTACAAGATATGCAATAATGTGTGTCTATTACCTTTCGAACGGCTTGGATTTTCATCAGTCCACCCGAAAATTCTCCAGAAGGATTTTCCAAGGTGAAGAAGTTTTGCTGGAGGAATGGAGATATTTTCCCTTTTGACATATACCATCATTTTACTCTAGCTAGGGCAGAATATTGAAATGAGATGGTTATTTAGGTGGGACGCTGCCGACAAATCCCCCTAACCTACCTATTTAATAGCTTTGTTTAATTTTCATGAAAATTATAAGAGATTTGGGATACTTGGAAATGCAGGAATGTCCACCAAAATAGTTTTAGTTTGTTGAAGGATGGAATGGATGACTAAAACATATTTTTGTCCTGCTCATAGACATTGTTGTCTGATGATGGTGCCCACACATTGTGACCTTCAATGCTTTTGCGAAGTGGAATGGGCGCTTGCACTATCATTTCCACCAGCTCACTCAGATTATGACACATTTTTGGGCCCAGTTCATAGACAGTAAATCAATTGATGGATGGAAGGGGATAATAATTGGTTACCACTCCTTATGACCTTTAATGCTGTTGCAAAGCTGAATGGGCATTTATACAGTATCTTGTTCAAAAGTTGCATAAGTTCTCGCGCTTCATTGAACATACGTTGTACACATGACGATATTTTCTGTCAGTGCACAATTTCAGTCATCTCGGGCATAGTCTGTTTGTTTTATATGTTGTAGTATTGAATTTGTGTTCTCTGTTTTGATTGGGACATTTTTTGCTGGCTAGACTACATATGGGCATCTAACCTGTACCCCAATGATTACAGGTATATCCCTCTTGGAAGTGGTTTGAGAAACAAGATGGTATTAGATCTTTACAAAAAGATGAAAAGGATGCTGCACCTGAGTTCTATAATATATACCTGGAGAGGCCAAAGGTATTATATGTTGTGGATGATAAGATTGAGGTTTGTTATGCATCTTGCTGAACCAAAGTTTATTTGACAGGGTGACCGTGATGGATATGACTTGGTTGTGGTCGATGCTATGCATAAGGCAAACTATGCCAGCCGAATTTGTCACTCCTGTCGACCAAATTGTGAAGCAAAGTAAGCTCTAGTATCAGTAATTTTGCTGGCTACTTTACCTTATTCCTTCTGTTGGTTGAGCATGTTTGGCTCTAATTTCAAATTCTCTCTTATGCTGCTTGTATTCTTTTGTCTCTGGAGACCAATGATTCCTGTGATTGTATTCTACTTTCTTTACTGATTGAACTGCACCTTTTGTGCAGAGTCACTGCTGTGGATGGTCATTACCAGATTGGCATATATGCTGTTCGTCCCATTCAATATGGTGAAGAGATCACTTTTGATTATAACTCTGTCACAGAGGTGAACATATATTTTTTTTTTCCAAATTATGTAGTGAGTCTAGTGACCACTAAAATTTATTATGGAACACAGTCTAATCTTCTGTATTACTTTTCATTTTGCTTGTCTCATTGACGTAGAGCAAGGAAGAGTATGAAAAATCTGTTTGCTTGTGTGGCAGTCAAGTTTGTAGGGGCAGCTTTTTGAACTTGGTTGGTGAAGGGGCTTTCCAAAAGGTGCAACCTTCGAAGCATTTCTCATGAATTTTTCTCTAGTTTATTTTTCCATTGTAAAAATTTACAGTATGCTGTAGGACAATAGGCCTTCATTGGTAGATCTAGGTTTGTAGTATGAACACCATGGTGAGATGATGTGGCTGCCCTAGCCATTGTCTAGGCCCACCTTTGCCCAAGTAGGTCATCAGTTACAAGTTTTGGAATGTTTCTATAAATAGGCCTACCTGTCGATAGCACTGGCCTGTATCTGTTGCCGCCATGCATTACCCTTCTCTGTGTATATGTCAAATACCACTCATAAAATAAGGATGACTCTGGCAAGCAGTTAATGGCTTTTCTTTAGTGGGTTTAGGACAGAGTTGTTAAATCTGCCAATCCTATGCATGCTGTAACAACTTTTGGCCTTTTTCTTTTTGACTTTTTTTTTACTGTTAATGTAAATAGTTAATCATTTACTGCCATAGGTTGTAGCATAGCTAGATTGCTGAACCCAGTTGCACCAAATTGTGTTTGCATTAATCGATTCCTATGTCCAGGTGCTGAAGGAGTGTCATGGTATTCTGGATCGACATCACCTAATGCTGGAAGCATGTGAATTGAACTATGTTTCTGAAGAAGATTATATTGACTTGGGAAGGGCTGGTTTAGGGACTTGTTTGCTTTCAGGTTTACCTGATTGGCTCATTGCATACTCTGCTCGTCTGGTATGTGATTTTTTCTAACTCTATTTTCCGCTTGCTGGGTGTATTTTATGCTAGCATTTGACATGCTTTTATTTGGTTTGAAGGTTCGGTTTATCAATTTTGAAAGGACAAAGCTTCCTGATGAGATTTTAAAGCATAATTTGGAGGAGAAGAGAAAAGTATTTCAAGAATCTGAGATTTGCCTTGAGCTTGAGAGGAGTGATGCAGAGATTCAGGTGAATTGGTATCTTTTATTATGACATTTGTGATTATTGCCTTCAGATGTGCGAGCATTTGTGCATTGGCACTCAAGTGGTGTAATCCTTGTTCTTGTCATGTTGATATTGAATACTTCAGTTGTTTTTCACTGACAGGCTGAAGGTGTCTACAACCAGAGGCTCCAAAATTTGGCTCTGACACTTGATAAGGTGATTTATCTTTCTTTAAACTGATTTTCCCGTTTGTTCCACTTGATAAAATCGTATGAATTTATGAGTCTGACTCGTGCTTAATAAATGTTCCGAGAGGAGTTAAGAATTAACACTGATTTGACCGTTTCATATATCCCTCTGTTGTCTGTTTTCTTATTGTTTCTTTTTCTCTTTCTTCCCCTTTCCTCCATTTTTTATATCTGATGGCATGTTTGGCTTTACATGAAAGTTTTCAAACCAAAACTTTTCAATCTCTACAACTATCCTATTTTTTAAAAATTATTTTTCACATTTTTTTGTACTATCCCCCACTTTAAAATCATTTATACACAACTACCCATACAACTGACCTATATATTTTAACTTTATTATTTTCTCTTCATCGTTATTCTTATTATATCATATTGTTTTCTCTCATTTGAAAAATTTTTATGCTAAAAATTTTTCATTTAAATGTTTTATTACTTCCCAAACACCCCTTGAGTGTGTTGAAAATATGAACATGCAAACTCTATCTATCAAGTGGGAGAATCCAGTGTTATGCTATTCTCATGCCGTCCTTCCAATGAGATTTCACTTGATGTTCATTTCTTATGATAAGAGTGGTCGGCTTGAGCAGGACAGAAATAGAAATCAATGGATTCAAGGAACCATTTTCTAAAGATGATTCATTGAGGGGTTTAACTTTAGAATTGTGTGCAATGTTTTAACTTCTGATGGAGAGCCTGACTTCATCACAACTGCTATCTATCGACTCGCACAAGGTATATGCATACGCCACATTCTCAGGAAGTGTACTATTCACTGTTCTTTTGTCAACCATAAAAAGCAGCAGTTTGGAGACCACAATTAGTTTCTGGAATTAAGAATTTCCTTTGTACTCTTTTCCTCATCTCTCTTTGCTTAACTTTGATCTTCAATGGAAAGGAACAACAAAATTTTCAAGGGCCTGCTTTTCTGTATAGACACAGATGTGTAAAGATAGCTTTGGCATCCCCTGACTAGGCCAAGATGTGACAAAGCTGGAAGCTTGCCTAGTTAACATTCTGATTATGGGTTTCTGCCACTGCAATTTCATTGGCCAGAGGTGGCAAATTCTTGTAGAATTGTTTATATTATCAATGAAGTTTGTACATCATGACTCTGCTTCAAAACTTATTTTCAGTTAATTCTTAGAGGTGCTAATCCTGTGGCCAGCGAGATCTCTCCTCCCTCTATCTGCACATATATATATGTATATATATTTGGTTTCTTCACCATTCGTTTTATGTGGGGTCTATTTTTAACAGGTAATTTTCGTCATTGGCTGACAATCCTTTGAATTTGTAATATAACAAACTTAATCAGTTCCCTGAAATGATATGATGGCCCTTTTCCATATGCTGTTCTTTGCATGTAAGCCAATTTCTTATTGTTAGTTCATCTGTTAGAAACACCCATTAACTTATCCCATTTAGTACTAGCTGTTGGTCACTAAACTGCGGCCAACAAAGATTTATTCCTTTTTACTTAACTGTAATTTTTTTTTTTTGGGGGAAAGACTGGTTGGTGTCTTTTCTTTCTTAATTATGGTTTTATATTATAGGTGAGATATGTGATGAGATGTGTATTTGGGGACCCCAAAAAGGCACCACCACCACTTGAGAAGCTCCACACTGAAGAGTTAGTTTCTCTATTGTGGAAAGGAGAGGGGTCTCTGGTCGAGGAACTAGTTCAGTGCATGGCTCCTCATATGGATGCGGACTCGCTGAATGATTTGAACTCCAAGATTCATGCCCATGATCCATCTGGTTCTGATGATATCCAGCGGCAGCTTCGAAAATCTTTATTATGGTGAGTTTCTCTTGTCATATGTCAAATATGTTTCAGTTGTCTACTTCTCTTGGGGCACTCATAGGGTCTTACTTAACCATGATTTTTTCCAGGCTGAGGGATGAGATTCGAGATCTTAAATGCACACCTAAGTGCAGACATGATGCTGCTGCTGATTTGATTCACATTTACGCGTACACAAAGTGCTTCTTCAAAGTCAGGGTAAGTTTGTTTCCTAAAGTTTGGACAGGAATGTGCAGTTGCACAAGCAAAATGCTACTTTGCTGCGTTTTTTTTTGCAAGATGTAGCCCATTCATTGTGTAGACACACTTTAAATGTGATGATTGAGATTATCATATTGGTCTTGTTACCCATATTGAGATTATCAGGCTGGTCTGGTAAGCAGGTGGATTACAGCTTTATTATAAAATAGATAATTACAAAGGATTGACTGTCAAACCTAGACAGTTTGGGATGACAGTAAGCTAGATAGACTAGGTATTTTGGACAAAACCGACTTTGGCTCATCTGAAATGATTTGCTTCTTTTAGATAAACATACCTAGAACGTCACTCTGGGTTCTGTAGCTCAACATAACTTACAAATTACGAATGTTAATTTGACCAGAAAAGCCCCATCAATATCTTCAAAATTGCAGGTATTCAAACACATTCAGGCATTCATGCAGGAAATAGTCTATTACAAATGCTTCCACCATGACTTCGGTTATCTGTATGCTCCTTGCTGTGATTTAGATAAAATCCAGTGTCCTTCAGGCATGCCACCATTATATTAGCTCAGCCAAAGCTCAAGTGGGTCATTTACCATAAAACTAAAATACGTCATGGGCTTTGAGTTGGGTTCACGTGCCAAATGCTTAACCCAACCCCCCTCAGTAGATGTCTTCAGCTGATTATTTTCCTTGCATGCAGAAATCAGAATGATGGGCATGGATTCAATCAGCATGTTAGGTAGTGCTTACACAAATACTTTGCTGAGGATAGTATCTTGGGAACATACTTTCAATGCTTCCTGGGGATTTTTAAGTGTGGGGTTATTTAATTATTATTATTATTTTTTGGTAAATGGGGACTTTCAAGTTGACTTGGAACGTTTTTTGGGAATAATACAATACTTAATTGGCATATCTGAGAATTCCTGGAAAGATAAACCAATGTTTGCAGATTCAAATAAGGTTTCTTGTTAATGCATGCATTGTTTTGACAAAAAACATTTCATTTCCTGCAGGGTTACAGATCTATTACTTCCCCACCAGTATACATTAGTCCTGAGGACTTGTGCCCCAAGTACGCTGATAAGCTGGGATCAGGCTTCCAGGAGTACTGCAAAACATATGGAGCAAACTATTGTATAGGTCAGCTGATTTACTGGCACAACCAGACCAATGCAGAACCAGATTCTAGCTTATCAAGAGCAAGAAGGGGCTGCATTTCATTGCCAGATGTTTCTTCTTTCTACGCCAAGTCTCCAAAATTGTCCTGGAAGCGCATCTATGGGTCAAGAACTGTCAAGTTTATGTTGTCCAGAATGGTTAGTGGAAATTAGACAATTCCTTCTTTCTTTAAACCTCCAGTTTTTCCTAGATTTAGGAATCCTGCATGCAATCAGAGGCTCCATGATCCCATCCATGGATCTGCTGTGCAAAATGGGAGCTTTTATGATGGTAATATTTTCAATTGTGGTTCCTTAAAAGGAAATGGAAATGAGGGCAGTGGTTCAAATTGAATTGAAATGATGTCTAGTAATGCAGGATTAGGATCATCCAATCTTTATTTTTAGAAAGGGAGATAACTTCCTTGGTGCACTGTTCAGCTCATCTGATGGACGCTCTTGATCTATGATCTTATTTCTTTTGTATCTTTTGTTCAATTTGGCACTAGTTATGAACTTGGATATTATCTCAAAGTAACATTTGTTTGTCTAAGCAGGAGAAGCAGCCACAGAGACCTTGGCCAAAAGACCGAATCTGGACGTTCAAGAGTGCTCCATTGATACTGGGGAGCCCAATGCTAGACGCAGTGATAAATAAATCCGCATTGGACAAGGAGATGGTTCATTGGCTGAGGTACAGGGAGTCTGTGTTTTAAGCCATGCGAGAGTAGTGGGGGGAATTGGGAGTCCATATATGCTTGTGTTTTGGTATGATTATTCCATTTTATGTCACAGCTTCCCCTTCTTCCTTGGGGAGTTGGTAATCATACTGAAACATCTGTACAGCTCCCTCCATCCATTGGGGTGTACAGGTTTTTCATTTCTTTGTAATTTGTATTCATTATAATTTTAAGTAGATAATCATTGGTTTAGGTTAGTTGCAAAAATGTGCTGTCAATTTTTTCCTCCATTTTCCAATCTCATTATTGTAATATTTTTGATGCCTGGGAAAGTCATTCTACAGATTTCTCTTTTCCTTTTGGCTAGAGAATTTCGATTTTGTAACAGACGGCCAGGGGTCTGACATTCTCTTGGGCGGAGAAAGCCCTAGAGCCAAAAGCGATCTTGGAAATTTTTGCTAGGGCTGATCTTGTTAGCCTGGGCTCAGTAATGGGATCACTAGAAAAACTTGTTTTTTTTTTATTTTTTTAATAAAATCGTTAATCTAGATGTATTTAATTCACGAACTGAATTTTATCATTTTTTCAAGGTGTGTACATGTTTTTTTTAGGATTTTTAAATGTAGGGGGTATTGTGGTATTTTTAACCATTGAAAATGACTAAACCCTTGTGTAAAAATCTGAAAAGTATATACGTATATCTGAAAATGGTAAATTTTGATTTATATATTGAATGTAGCTGGGTTAATGTTTCAAAAAAATTAAAAAATATTTTCAATAATATTTTTTTGGGTGCGGCCTGGCTAACAATATCAGCTCTCAATTTTCGGCTATCGGCTTTGCATCAACGGTAATGGTTACTGGGAATCGATTCAATGTACTCTGGTTCATTGAAACTTGTACTCGGGTGAAAAATTATTTTTTTGAAAATTTTTGTATAAAATTATTAATTATTGGTCCAGTTTTATCATTTTTAGAGACGTCGTATATATATTTTATTTTAAAAAAAGAGGTATTTGAGTTAAAAAAGGTTAAAATCTCTTTTTTTTTTTTTTAAATTAAGGAAATATATGTCCAGGCGCCTAGATTAACAAATTCAAAATAAAAAATGAGTTTTTCATTTGAGTGTACTGGAATTTCAATGTATCTAGGTGCATTAAATCACACTGCGCTTACCCCCCGCCCCAACAACATGGTTACCAACGTGTGTTGTGTGCAAAGTGCAAGAGCAAGTCTTGTAATTTCCCGTAAATTCTCGTTGGTTGTTTTACTATGGTGTCATGGTGCTATGTGCTGAAAAGGGGACAGAAAAAAAGGTGGATAAAAGAAAAAAGAGTATCCTTTCGTCTCCCGAGTATGATGGATTACCTTCAGTCGAGCGAATGCAGGTCTTAGGGCCTGTTTGGTCCTGCTTCATTAGTCTAAAAATGCGCATGGATTCCAAGGATTGTTTGGCAATCACATAAAAAAAGGCCATTTTTGTCAATTTATTAGCCTAAAATGTTGGGGGTAAGGCAGTTACTATTTTTCTTTTGAGGGCCAACCCATGGGAAGCGCTTCCCCAGCCTCTATCAATGGAAGCTTGTGATCCGCCGTTCATTTTGGTTTGA
>JAXCLR010000081.1:18456544-18487511 GCA_035584095.1 Annona squamosa
AATTTCCAAATAATGAAAAATTATGTTTATATACGTTTTACTAATTGATCTATCAAATGAATGGAATAGATTGAGATATTGTATGTATATAATATAAAATTTATCAAAAAATGAAACATACTCACGTTTTTAGTCAAACATACTCACGATGAAAAATTACTAAATTACCCCTGCTTCCTTTTTTTTTTCTCATGGGAAGCACTTCCCATGGGTTGGCCATCTTTTTTTTTATTCTCAAGTGTGGCCAAACAATCCAGTGAGTCATGCCAAATGGATTCAAGCACTTTGCTATTCTGATTGATGACTCTGTGCCACATGGATGGAACGGTAGCAGCTGCTCTCCTATTCAATTACGGATGATTTCAGCTTTTACATGCATGGGCTGTTATTATTGCCTAGCAACCAATACGCATTGCAGGACCTGTTGTCGTCGTCGTTGTTGACCTCGTTAAAACGCTCCCATCGTATGTATATACTTTCAATTCCAAAAACTTCATTAACAATTCAAGCTGGTTTTTATCAAATAATTTGGTTCTAGTTTTGAATTTACGTGAATAAATAGATATTTCAGATCTACTGTTATTTTTGTTTGAATTGGTGCTCATGTTGGCAGCACATTGTAATGGTTGAAATGATGCTGATTTTAGTGAAAATATGTGCATTTATCAGTTAAGAAATATCGACTTAGTCGAACCTTTACCGTTTCCGTATAGTTTGGAAGGAACCTTCACTTGATATTTTCGTTTCTTCTAGATTATCTCTGATTTGTTAATATTGTTGATAATCTGGCAAAGTATCTTCCGAAACTACTTCTAGTTATTATTCTTTCCATTATCTCTTTATTAACTAATACGAAAAGCTTCCTAATCATGACCTCTTTAACATAGCTTAGCTTCATTATATTTTCATTGCTAGCTAAGCATATTTCGATTATGAGGGATGATCCCATGCGTCTAGGTGCATAAGACCCTCCAAAAATATATTTTTTTGATTTTTTTTTTTTTTGCAAACATGTAGAATTGTATGTATTTAACCCATAAATTAATTTTTACTATTTTCTTCTGATGCTTTTAAGTATTTTTTGATTTTAAAACACAGTGACATATTTGTAGTTTTTTGACTCAAAAATTACAAAAAAATGTTACTGTGTTTAAAAATAAAAAATACTTAAAAATATCTAAAAATGGTAAAAATTAATTTATAGGTTAAATACACCTTACTCTACGTGTTTATAAGAAAAAAAAAGAAAAGTACCACGGTCGGCCACGCATGGGATCAATGCTCTTGGATTATATCTAACTTTCATCTATTGAAAATGGGTTGTTATCCGGTGGACTGCCCCATTTTTTAAAATCCTTTTTGATTTTTTGCATCATTATCTAAGCCTAAGCATGTACTTCACATATATAGTTTTACAATTTTAAAAATGAAAAATCCGCTTTTCATGTGCCCGTTGTACAATAGTAATAAAAATTTAAACAGTAAAAAAAGAACAGGTCAGTGCTTCGAGTGCACTAGATCGCACTCCATTAAAAATTGCAATAAATCTGTCTAGGCTGAAAGGTCTCTTATGCATTCGTATCGGTAATAAAATATTGATGTTCGAAGTAATAATTTCAGTTTAAATTTAAATTTATGTTTATATTTAGGATAAATTATTGTAGCTTTTACTTGGTTTTATTATTATTTTTTTGATAGTACACTTGGTTTTATTTAATCACCAGAACCGCTCCTCCGTTAAATTCTCGGCAAAACTCGAAAGCTTGTTGGCGTTGGAGGCTTGGAGGACGCAGCGTCTACTTTGCGCGCCAGGAATTAGCTGTTGGTATCAATCCCTAACTCATCCCATCCTCTTCCCAGCTCTCGCTGCTACGCTCTTCCATTGATTTAACCCTGCTGCCAGCTCGCCTCTCTCTCTCTCTCTCTCTCGCAGAAAGTAAAGAGATTCCGCTAGCTCGGCAAATAGCGACATCAGTAAACCCCCCCAAAATATCAGTACTAATCTAAAATCCAGACAGAGAGAGGCTGGGAAGCCTACCCATTTTCGGAATTTCATATCACTGACCAGGAAGAATTCTCATGACTGACCTTCTGTCGCCTGCCAACGATCCTTGTTATGCTCGAAAAAAATCCCATCTTTGTCTCTGTCTTTGCAATAATGAAATTGCAAGTAGCTAAGAATTCGCTGTTTGACCAAATGGAGAGAGAGATTTAATTACAGATAATGAATAGAGTTCTTATTTTTTATATATCTTGATTTGGGCCTGAAATTACTGCTGCTTCTTCAGCTTGCTGCTGATTGCAGATGGTGTTGAGCTGGCCCATTTTGGCGTCATGAATTTTTTGCAATCAATCTAACGCCCAAATGAACCCCAACTGCAATGATTTAGAAACAGGTGTATCTTACGTCCAAATTTATGATTGATCTAGGATCTTCTCTTACAGTGATAGTTCCCTGTAATTGCTCAATGATCTAATAGAATTACAGCTTACATTTCATTCATTCTTCAGATGAAAACTAGCTCCAAATAAAATAGGGTTTCTGCGGATGGGACAGAAATAATTTTAACAGCACATGAATGTCTTGCCTGCGCAGTCAACGGTTGATGATGCTTCTTTGCATTACCAATGAATTAACCACAAATAGCTAGCTCTTGCTTCTTTGTTCTCTTAATTTTCGACCTCTTACAAAATTGTGATTCTCTAGACTTCAAGCAATCTTTGTTTTTGATCCATCCACTCTACTCAATGAGATGGTAGGCACGTTTTTTATGATTTCCAAGAAAAGGAAAATGAAGAGTTAAAATCAAACAATCTGATTATAATTTATTTAGCAGAAGGGGTATGAAGATCCGCTTCTGTGAGTTCATAGGTTCTTTTATAATTAAATGCCCTATGGAAACGAATAACAAGATTAAGCTGTTTATGTTCTTTGTCATGCTTATTGTTATTTTAGTAATTATCATGCCCTTTAATTTAGCTAGAGTCCCCTTTTCTTTGCTTTCTTTTCTCCTATTCTTTGCCTTGAAGTCCTCTAAATACGCTACAGGGTTATCAGCAGGTAGTGCAGATTAACATCAGGATGGAGTTGGCAGATAAAACGGTTGGGTTTGTGCTATCTGTTCTTAGCTTGTCCATATTCACATATTATACATTTTGGGTCATCATCCTGGTTAGTTTTTTTCTTCGTACTTCATTATTTTCCATGCTCTATTTCTTTTGAGCTGCTTGAATTCATCCTAACCTTAATTTTCTGGATTTGACAGCCATTTGTGGATAGTGACCACTTCATCCACAATTACTTTTTGCCGCAAGAATTTGCTCTCCTAATACCAGTATATGCTGGCGTTGCTCTTCTCAGCCTCTTGTGCATTTTTATTGGCCTAGTGATGGTCAAATCAAAAAAGAAATCTGATTGAGATGTACTCTCTTTGTTGTGTTGTGTGTGCGCGCGTGTGCGCACGTTTCTTAGGTCTTAACCCCTTGAATTAAAGGTTGGCTGGCAGCTTATTGTTCATGTTATAGGCGCATTTTGATAAGAAACTTGGGTGGGTACATTTCAAGAGAGTTCCAGGATTTGGAATTGGAATAGTTACCTTGATTCATTTAACATTAGTTTCAAGTTCCATAATTTTCTGATTGTTCATTTGTTAGGGTAAATTTCTGTGGCAATTCTTACAAATTTTGAGAACACCGTTTACTTCTGATAGTCATATACTAATTTATGCTATAAACACTTGACAAATCTTATATATTTTTGGATACCTTGTTTTTGCATTAGGAGGAAGCCCTCATGTCAATGACCTTTTAGCATGTTTTTTAACAGGAATTTCCAATTGTCTAGTTTTCGAAATGTAGGTGAGCCACCAAAATTACATTGGTCTGTTTTTGACTCCAGTATCACATTATACTTTAGCTGCATGTGCAGACATACATAGATTGCACAGGTCCTTGTCATGATATGAATCTATGTATGCATGCATTGAGTTGGTCTGGTATATGTGCAAAAAATTTTCCAGGTTTCTAGCCTTCCCTTGCATCCTTTAGCAGCAGCCTTTCACTATTCCAATTGTACTATCCTGTTTACTGTTTCTCTGTCTAATTTCTTGCATCCATTTATTTCCTCCCTTTATTTTTTGGCCAATGGTATCAAAAACGAAATTCAGCATTGTGGTTGCTTTCTGAAATTTCTTGAATCCTCGAACCGCATACTTTTGCCGAGGGATGTAATAATTCGATTTATCATCACTGCATTCAGTCTTTGACCTTGTTGCTTTTGCGGATGTCATCTTCTTTGATCCATTCAACTATTGTTATTAAAAGCAGATAGTAAGTGGCCCGGTTGAACCAGTTAACGCCTGTTACTCTACTAGTTCTTAAAATTTAATACCATCAATCCAGTCGAAGCGTGTACTACGTCTGTTTAGTCTACTAGTTCTTAAATTTTAATACTATCAATCCAATAAAAGCACTTGCTAAGCAATGTAATTTACTATTAAAAGATTTATACTTTTATGGATCAAAATTCTTCAATTTATATTGACATTTATTATTATTATTTTTTTAAAAATCGAGGGTGTGTTTGGTTTGACATAAAAAATGTCCACTAAAACTTTTCAATTTAAAACTTTTTACTTTCCATAGCTACTTTATTTTTAATTATTTTTTCACATCTTCCTACACAAATAATCATATTTTTCAATCATTTCCACACAACTATTCGTACAATTAACTTATTTATTTTAACTTTATTCTCTTTATACATCATCATTACTTTTGTCATATCTTTTTATCAATTTGAGAACTTTTATTTTGAAAACTTTTCGTAAAAAAGTTTTACTTCTAACTAAACGCACACTAAATCAGCTAATGCTTTTAAATCAGAGCAGTGGAACGGGGCTACTACTTGCAATGTGAAGTTGAAAATTTCAATCGTGGTTTCGGTTTCCCCACACATGTCAATTTTACAAGAAAAAAACAGATGAGATTTAAAATTGAGGAAAAGAATGTTTGGCTGTTCCAACCACAAGAACGTTCTAACATTCTCACCCAAAGCAGCTTCGATTAACATGACGAATCGGATAAGTCTATGTTTCAATTCAATTATTTTTATAATTAGGAAATTATCCATCGGGATTATAAATTTTAATAAGTTGCTGAGGTTGAATTTAATTGAGTTAGACCAGAAGCTTTCATCAATCATCAACCCAAATCCATCTTTAGCACTGGATGCTCCCGCGAATACTGCCACATCCACACAACAGGGAAAAAAAAAAAAAGTAAAAAAGGAAAAAATACAAATCAAACAGGAAAAAAAAAATTCAATCTTTCTGCTAGTCCAATGTGAAATTGTCGTCATTTACAAGTACCATGGAGGGTGCGCATGAAAATCATGCCTTCAAATATTGGGACAATATGAAACTAATTAGATCCGTTGGTTAGAAAAATAAAATATATCCTCTAGCACCAATGTGAATCAGGGTGATATTATGGAGCATTATTTAATGAATACAAGGATTTTTTATTCTCTTTTTGGCATATGAGATGTATAATATGGAAAATTTTGTACAAGAAATTCCATAATATTATGTAATGAATACATAATACTCTTTTACATATTACATAAAAAACTCTTTTTGCATAATTTTTTTGTTCCCCCTAATGGCCTGGAGGCAACACTCCATGGCGATGGTCTCTTTCACAAATTCTGGAGCAGCAACAACTATTGAAAATTTCTCAGGTAGAAGCTCAACATTTTTCTGTAAGCTTTGTATTTGGGCACAGAGAGAGAGACTTCCTTATCCTAGGAGCTTCCTGATGAGAATCAATGCACCGGAGGAGATAAACGTCCTTGAAAATAGAAAATAAATAAATATCCCGGCAAACCTTTTTTGTCTACTAGAAATCAGTATTCACTTTGACAATGGAAATCAAAACAAAATTAACCGATGTTAATCTAGATCTACATGGGTGAGTTGGAAGATGACATAAGGGAGCAGCCCAGTACATTCAGCTCCCGCATGCATGGGGTTTGGGAAAGGTCGGATCACTTTTGAGTCTATAGTATACAATCATATATCCTGCAAAGCAAAAAGATTATTTCTACAGACTTGAATACGTGATCTCCAAGTTGCATGGCAACAACTTGTAGCATTGCACCAAACCTCCCCTTCAGTGGCAAGATGACATGAAGTTCAGCTAAAAATTGAAATGTGAAACAGGTGCCATTTTAGAAATTTATTAGCGCATCTGTTCTCATTCCCATTTCAAATTTCCACCACTTCATGGTGCATCTAAACTCAACAACAACAACAACAACAACAACAAAACTCAAATCTGCAAGTAATCACCCTAATTGGGAGTCTACTTGTTAGAAGTCACTAACAGGGATATCATAAACAGACATCCGGTACCTCTCCAAAATCAGAAGGAAAAATATAATAACAATAGAAACTGTTAGGAGTTCCAATTAGATGTGGGTGCCTTTGCAGTGGCTATTGCTAAAGGGAACATGCTACTGTTTTTTTTTTTTTTTTGGTCAAAAACATGCTACTATTAGATTAACTAGTGCTTGATATTTTTTAGGCATCTAAAAGCTCAAGAATTGGAAATACACCAACAGGAAAAAGCGGCTTAGCACCGAGTTTAATGTACAGGAAGTGCTAAAGTAGCCCCAACGATAATCCTGTTATAGTTCATGAGTTTGTAGGGAAAGTAAAGCACAACCACGTGTCATGAATCCAAGAATGAACATATATTGGAAGATGGAATTTACTTCAACATTGCAAAGTGCGACTAGTGAGGTCCTAGGTAGGGGAAGGTTTTTGGTGGTTGTCCCCATATGATCCAGATGGCTTTTTCTTCCTTCATGTCATTTTCCATTCTATCCTAGCCATGTTCTATGCTTCTAACAACAAAAACAAAACAAATTTGAGCCAAAAAAAAAAAAAAGAAAAGAAAAAAGAATCATCATCAGTTCCATCACTTACATAAGGTTAACCAAAAAACGAAATCCAATACCATCACCCTCCAATATGTATCATGGGTCTATTTGCTGTTTTTGCCAAGTCAAACATCCCAGCATGAGCAGCTTTCTTCCTTTTCACCTGATTAACACGTAAAAAGTGAATATCGTGGAATAAAATTAATGAGTCATAATATGAAATTATGGGAAAGAATAATTGAACATAGACTAAGACGGGAAACTAATGTATCTGAAAATCAATTTGGTTTTATGCCAGGAAGATCAACTACTGAAATTATTTTCTTACTTAGACAACTAATTGAAAAGTATAGAGAGAAGAAAAAGAACTTATACATGATTTTTATTGATTTAGAAAAAGCTTATGATCGAGTACCAAAAAATTTAATATGGCAAGTGATGAGAAAAAAAAAGAATTAATGACAGATATATTGATATTATTAAAGATATGTATGAGAGGGTTATTATGAATGTGAGGACCATTAGTGAAGATACTAATGTCTTCACAGTTAAAATAGGTCTACATCAAGGCTCAGCCTTGAGTCCTTACCTTTTTACCTTAGTAATATATGAAATTATTAGACATTTCTAAGAAAAAGTACCTTGCTATATGTTATGTGCAGATGCAATTGTTCTAATAGATGAAACTAAAGAAGGACTAAATTTTAAATTGAATAGGTGGGTAGATGCTTTAGAATCTAATGGTTTTAGAATTAGTCGTGCTAAAACTGAATATATGAAATGCAATTTTAATAATAGTGAGAACCCAGATGGGGAACCAATTAAGATTTTAGATCAAGCAGTAACAAGAACTAATCACTTTCGGTACTTAGGATCTATAGTTTAAGAGAACGGGGAAATTGAAAAAGATATAATATATAGAATTAAAATAGGTTGGAAGAAATGGAGAAGTGTGTCAGAAATTTTATGTGACCGTCGAGTTCCAATCAAATTAAAAGGAAAATTTTATAAGACTGCGATTAGACTCGCCATGCTTTATGGGGCAAAATGCTGGGCAGTTAAAGAACAATATATACAAAAAATGAGTGTAGCAGAAATGAAAATGTTAAGGTGGATGAGTGGTAAAACAAGAAAAGATAAAATTAGGAATGAAATAATTCGAGAAAACTTAAAAGTGAAACCAATTTATAATAAAATGAGATAAAATAGATTAAGATGGTTTGGTCATGTTAAAAAGAGGCCTGAAGTAGCACCGGTTAGGAAAACAGAGTCTATCAAAGTAGAAGGTGGTAAGAAAATGAGAGGAAGACCCAAAAAAATATGGATAGAAGTAATTAAATAAGATTTAAAAACATTACAAATTACAGAGAATTTAGTCTTAAATCGCTAAGAATGGAGTAACAGAATCCATGCAGCTGACCCCACCTAGGTGGGAAATAGCTTATGATGATGATGATGATGATGAGGTGTTGATTGCCTTTGACCAACTTCCAAGTGACAACATTTTTATGAAGACATGTTACTAGAAATCTGTAGAAGCTTCAAGGCCATAGAAGTCAAGAAAGAGAAAATTAGGAAAAGCCCCTTATGCAAGATTCTAACATGCATAATAAAGGAATGAAGATCAATATAAAATGGTCTGAATATGCAACTCAGAGCATGTAAAAGTAAAGAAAGAGAATGTTAGGAGACCCCTATGGCAACATTATACATTTATACTATGAACAAGAGAAATATTAAAATATGCACCAAGGAGCATAACAAATGAATATAAATCATCCGTACCGCAGCACTAATAATTTCCTTCAGTCCAAAATCATCAATGCCACTTCGAATGGGATCTCTTAAACCAACCTGCAACATATTTGTATTCTCTTAGAGAGCCACCTTTTTGTGTAAACATTTTCACTGCGGAAGCTCAAAATTTCCATTTACCTCTGAAGGACCAAAAAGACATACTTTAAAGTTCCCATCAGCCAAAAGTCGCAATCTATTGCAACCAGCACAAAAATGCTCTGTCATTGATGTGATGAATGAAACAGTTCCATGATGCCCATCGATTGCAAAATTTTTGGCAGTATCTGAGGGGTGATCCTGAAGCCTCTTCAGACCATTAAACTGTTGAGCCTGCAGAAATGCACATAAACATCAACATCATTTTACAGATGTCCAAGATGAAAAGTATAGATAAATGTGAGGCTCTTTTTCAGATGGATGGGTAAATAGTAACTTCATTAATGAGTCAAACCAAATAATATCAATAATATAAATGCATCCTTAACCAAATAATATCAATGATATTAGTGCATCCTTCAATTATATTTTATCCATCTTCTTGAAATGTAATAAGAGCACCATCCTATCCAATTAGATCCATAGCAAACAAACAACTAAAAGGTTTTCAACATAAAGACCTTAGGATGTCTGCAGTGCTCTACCTTACCACTTTATTCAATATTTCTGCATATGGAACAAGTTTCTTCACATTCCACACATTTCCGTCAAATGGCATGAACTCAATGAAACGGACGTTAATTGGCCTGTCCTTTGTAAGCTTGACGAAGTCACAAATTTCATCATCATTTATTCCACGCATGACAACGCAATTTACCTGTGAGCAATCATGGACAGAGAATTGTATTTAGCAATCAACTGAAAAAAAATTCTGAGAAAGTTAACTTACCATAGCTACAAACTTTCACTAGTCAATTGAAAATGTTTAGTAGCATTGTGCACATGTAAAGGAATAAAAATAAATTCAAAAGGGAAAAAAATCTTGTCATAGAAAGAAATGATACCTTGACAGGATTATATCCAAGTTCCACAGCAGTAGCAATGGATTCCATAACTTTTCCATGCCCTTTACGCCTTGTCATGAACTCAAATTTTGCCGGGACCAATGTATCCAAGCTAATATTGAGTGAATTCAGTCCACATTCTTTTAACTTTGGAAGTTTTTTTGCAAGAACAATGCCATTAGTAGTCATGGCCAAGTTTTTTAGTCCCTTCAAGCTAGACAACCGCATGCAAATGTCTTCTACATCTTTTCTAATGGTTGGTTCCCCACCAGTCAGCCGTATCTTATTCACACCTGAACTTACAAATAGACTAGCAATGCGAATAATTTCATCCTGTGACAGAAGATGAGAGCCTGGAGTGAGCTCTACACCTTCAGCTGGCATGCAGTATTGACACCTAAGATTGCATCGCTCAGTTAAAGAAATCCTCAAGTATGTATGCAACCTCCCAAATGAATCAATAAGCATGTCAGAAACTGGAGAGTCTTTTGGTGCTGCTTCTAATGAACTAGCATAAGCTCCATAGGCCCTTGTCTGGACCCTTGTCAAATCTTCATAAATAAAATCTTGCAAGTAGGCACCTACAGCTGGAAAGCTACTTGTTCTACATTTGAATTTAGACAAGCATGCATCTACCTGGTCATGCAATTCAACATTTGGTAAGTCAAAACAGAAAATCACCCCTCCCAACAAAAAAAGCAATTGAAAACAAGACTTCAATGTCTTTCATTTTGCTATTGATTAGACTGATTGAAAAACAGTTCACTAAACTCAAATATAAAATGGCTGGTAGCATGGAAGACAAAGTGCACTTGAAGAACATACATTTATGCTGGAATAATAATCTATTTAGGTGTGCACTGCAAGTTAACTTGATTAGGCTGGTATAACCTGAGCCAAAACCTTTTTTGCAAACCTCACTCAAATTTATTTCCATGAATTCCAACTGAATGCTATACGAAGTCTTAACAAATCCAAGTAAACTATCAACAATTTCATTAAAAATTTCCTTCATGCTATAAGTGCAGGTAACCAAAATTAAAACCCAACCTTCCGCATCTCATTCCAGAATTGAATATAAATTCCAATCCGGGATTTATGCTATCACCTGATTCTCGGTTGGGGATGTAACGAGATGCCAAAATTATGGGGGTGAGGGTGATATCAACTATAAGGTGAATCAATACTGTCCTCAAGCAGGTGTACATGACACTAGGGACTGTAAAAAATCATCATATGCTACTCTAGGAAAACTCAAAAGAGGAAAAATATGACCATGGAGAATCTGAAATTTCATAAGGTGAATAGGTAAGTTGATGCAACAGACGACATTGCTGGCTTTGTCAGTCCAAAACACTTTTCACCCAACTAAATCATGATAATCATCTGACATCACACATTTCCTCCAATTATGAAATTCAAGAAATTTCTCCTCAAAATAATATTTCAAATGTCCAAGAATGTCAGATGATATATAATGAAATTTAAAAGTTTTCGACTTCCAAAATAATAGTTTGAAATGTCTGAGAACATTAGACAACTACAAAAAACTTAGAGACACCTCCAGTCTGTTATGAACAAGCATTTTGTTTTCTCGTTTAATGTATATGGTTATTCTTTCTCAATGCCCACATAGCTATAAATAATTTCATTGACTAGTCTAATGATGATTGAGATGCCTTAGTTCAAATGCATTTTGTTTTTGCTTCACAGATTGCCAGTGCTGTAGCCCATTCTTTCTTATGCGAAAATATTCTAGCAAGATCAATGAAAACACCTACTGTGGACAAGCACCATTAAGGAAACCATGTTTATTTAAGATTCTCGCTGCAATAGTACTCCAGTCTAGACAACAGCACAAATAACAACAAAAAATTAGAACTCTAATCTAGACAAAGAATTCTTCTTTTGTAAACCACATCAACAACATTAGATGGTTGTATGCTTCCTGTGTAAGTAAAGTGTGTGTAATTGCCAAGTCCAATGATTTCTCCCACAAATTTTCAGACGAATGGTCAGGAGTAGTACACAGCAAGCTGATAACATGGGAATGGAAACAATGTCTCTTACTGCTAGCAATTCAGCAGGAGTTCTCTAGTCCAAATGCCAAGTATCATCAATCATGGAATGGTTCGTCCCATCACGACAAATAACATAAAAAGGAAACTCCAAAATATCTAGCAGAAAAATGCAACAACAACAACAATGCATGTACTGAACTAGGCAGACTGACTAACATAAGATGTGAAAAAGTAACTTGCACAGAATTTGAGTACACACACCCTCCCAGGATTAGCATATTCTTCATACATAAAGAGGAAGTCACGCTCTTGGTCAACCAAAAAAAAACAAAGAGGAAGTCACGCTACGTGGCCACGGAAATAGTCAGCAAATGTGTGTAGCAACAAGAAGTAAAAACTATGACAACAGTTCTGCTTCCATTTTTATGTGGGTGTCTTCCCGCACAATCAGGTGTCAGGAAGTAGTCTAGCAGAGGCTATCTATCCCATCACATGCAGTAAAGACAGATAAGGATCCAAAACTATGCCAGAAATAGATCCAAAACTATGCCAGAAATATCAACGACATTCCCAATTACTGCAATTGCCCAAGACACCACTTTTGGCCTCTGGGGACTATTTCATTACAGGACAGAAACCAATCTACCTGTTTTGCCCTAGAACACGAAGTATGAACGGAGCGTGTAATATGAACGATAGACTGGAAGAACCGCATCGCATAGGATTTCTTCTCCTTTTTCTTCCAAAGCTTCCAGACGTACTTTCAGGCTCCTGAATCCTACGCGAGAGAGAGAGAGAGAGAGAGGTGAGATGAGACGTAGGAAACAAGTAAGCTGGAAGTCAAAAGGCGATCGAAAAATCAAAATGCAGTCATATCGGAAGACAAAACCAAATTCGATTGAAGGCCCGGAAAGATTTTCCGATACAGATAATATAAGAAAAATCGGAGGGATTTGAGTGTTTCAGATATGCCACTCGTCAAGCAAGCACTTCTCTTGTGGAGGCGGCGCCCACGATAACGACTTTGTGGTTGTGGGTATTTGGGTTTGACGGAGAGATGGGAGAGGAATTGATTATATAACAGAAATCACCTGCCCAAGCATCGTCTGCTGCTCTGCTCCTTCCGAGCTTATCACCGTCACCGGCGCTTTCGCACAGCACAATCTCTCACCTTCACTAGCACTTCAGGACGCGACAATCTCTCTCTCTCTCTCTCTCCCCCAAAACAAAATGGAAGACTCACGTGGGCACCGGAATCAACTAAACATCCACACCAAAATCGCGCGACAGAAGCAAGTTTTGAGTGGCCCCATCATCTCGACCGCCCCGATTTATGCCCCATTCACACCAGTTTTACCCAATCCGGGTGAGAAAGCAGCCATTTTAAAATCCGATTTTCCATTTCCAATTTGCCTTCTGCAAGGAATTCTTCGCGGCGGAACCGGACCGCCCAGTCCTACAGCGAACCGAACCGGTCAAACCATGGAAGAACCGGAATCCCATTCCTTTTACTGCCGAAGCTCCTAGTCTTCTTCCTCATCTCCTCTTCTCTGCTCTGCCCCCTCCCATTGAGCTGCTTCCTTCCCTTTCGAAGTGCTCCCCTTTTTCCAGGCTTTTTATTTTTATTTTATTTTTATTTTTTAAAGTACTACCCATTTAGAGTTAACCGCTTTTTGAGATGGGAAGCATGACGTCGGTAATCTATTTTTTTTTAAATTTTATTCTGTATAAATAAGTAGGGCTCCAGGACCGCTTACATTATCAAATGCAGTTTAACTGCACCGAGATTACGGTCTAATTTGCTACAAAATGTCACTCAATTATTTATCAAAATTAACATATGTAGGTGTGTTTGGAAGATGATAATTTTTTAGGTAAAAATTTTTAAATTTGAAGAAAATCAGATATTACGGTAGGAATGATAATAAAATAAAGAAAATAAAGTTAAAATAATTATGTTAATTATATGTATTTTTATATAAAAATAATTAGAAAATAAAGTAGTTGTACAGGAAAATACGAAAAATGATAAAAAATAAGGAAGTTATGGAAAATAAAAAATTTTATTTTGATTTTTTTTCTTATGACCAAGCATAGCTAATATTTAAAATTCTGTATGATATAAAATTTTAATTTAAATTAGATATGTATATGGAACTTATCTGAAAATGTTATAAAATTATCTAAGAAAATAGTTTAACATAAATATTAATTTTAGAATTATTTTTCAACATCTAAATTATTTAAAATATAATTTATAATTGGATAAGTAGAATGTTGTACAAAGTATTATTGTTTTTTAATACATGTGAGGCACATGATGTGCACTGCACTATCATTAAGATGCAGTGTAACTGAATTTTAAAGGCCACTTGGTATTTATGCCCAATTCATTGATTTTTAAAAGTAAAAATGATCAAAAATTTAGAAGTTTAAATTTTATTTTTACGATCGTTCGTAACTCTTTCCAATTTACAAGCCACCGGATAAGGTCAAAAAAACATTTCCAACAATGTTTTGGTGGTCTTCGGCCATTTACTAGTCTAGCTATTTTATTTCTATTTGTAGACACCATTTTGAGCTATTGTCGGGACCTATTAATTAAATTTGAGCCCATCGCATATCATACTATTTGGAATTATCTGCATAGTTTGGATTAATTTGCATTTGAAGATTCATCATCAAGTCAGATTTACACCTACGGGATTATTACAATTTATTGGACCATCAACGTATGAAAATCAACCTCTATCAAAAAAAAAAAAAAAAAAAAGCAAATCAATAGCTGAGATTGTTTTCGCATGAGCTACATGCATACGGATCTAGATCCACTGTTGGAGCACTATAATAAAAGTACCATCTCGCCCAAAATAGAGCCTCTTCTATGGCAGCCGATGATCTTCCCGTAGCACCCATCCAGATGCGATCGACAGCAACTAGGTCTGGTGCTAAGCACGGAGCAAAAATCCCATTCAAAACTGGCAGCATTAAAATACTAGCAAGTGCCAGTCATTCAGCAATTACACAGCCTTCTTCCAGACGCCTACAACCTCATCAACGGATACACCATCTCTACCGACACAAGTAGCCAATAGAAGAAATCAACATGACAGATCCGTCATGACATCCATGACGAGCAGCAACTATTTGTCGTCCCCAGATGTGATCTTGTAGGCTCCAGACTCCCATATGCCGCACCACATCGTTGCCCGTTAGCAATCCACACCGTCCAATCCAGTTTCTTAGCCCACCAAGCAAAATACTTGGCAGTGAAGCAGCAACGATTTGTGCAGCAAATTTCCTACGAACCACTAGATCAACGACGAAGCTAAAGTACCCGTGCCAAAGATCCCACACTACCAACCAGTCATATGAAGCCACATTTGGAGCTCCTGCCCTATAAATACGGGATCCCTCCACAGTGCCTGACAGAATAAGCTCCAACAGAAAAACTCTGCAGCAGAGAGGGAAAGGCGTTCTTTGGCTGCAGTGCTAGCCATTAAGCAGCTTTAGCCAAAGCAAGGCTGCAATGTCATCTCTCTCTCTCTAAAGCCATTTAGCTGCCTCATTCTCCGTTAGCCTAAGCTACAAAAATAGAAAACTTGTTGCCTCCGCCAAAATAAAGAGCCAAAGTCCTGCTGCCATTATTCCAGCCATCCAAAAAAATATTCTAAGCCCGAGATCACTGCGCTACGCACCTTCCAACTATGCCTCTAAAAATGGGAACCCAATTATATACACCCGGGTGTATTTAGCCTCAATGCACCTAGATTAAAATTACAGAAAATGCCATTGATTTTTAAAATTCGAAAAAAAATATCTAAAAGTCTCCAAAAATAGTAAAAATTGATACATATGTTAAATAAACCTAGATTAACCATTGTGTAAAAAAATTTTCAAAAATAAATAAAAAAAATAGGTGTAGTACACCCAGGTGCATTGAGGCTGAATGCACCCGGGTGTATATAATTGGGTTCCCTAAAAATGCCTATATTTATCTCATTATGATATAGATTTTTGATGTGCCCATATATCTGTCTATGTAATGCTATTATTCTATCATTTTAATGCAATCTCTCTCTTTTTATTTTCTGTTATTACTCTTTATTAAATACTTTTATCTTCATTTATTGCAATAATATTATAAATTAGTAAGATCTATTCTTCAACCATATTTTTCTTGCATAACTATTTTTATTTTACTTTTATTTTATGTTGGCTAGAATAAACCAACCCATCGTAGCACCGGTCAGTTACTGAAAAAGGGTGCCACACTACTGTTATAAGTATCGTTAATTCGTTGTGGATGGAAAAAATTAATTAATTAGCCGTGCTGGGTATTTTTTTGTTAACTTGTAAATATTTCGGGGGAGGAGCCTTTTAAAAAATATATTTATTGAAGCTATAACTGGTATAATATCATCAAACTTCAAGGATGCAAATGCAAAAAGATCCCAACAAACAAAGGTTTTTACAACGTAAACATAGTACTGTAACCAATTATGGAAAAGTGAACGGGTTAAAGTTTAATTGTAATTCTAACCTATTTAAAAATATCAATCATAATCTATTTATTAACTCATTAATTTTTTTTTAACTATAACCTATTTATAACCTTTTAAGAAATGAATTAGGGAGTTCTTAAGAGATCATGTGAGGCCGTGCGGGTTGTCTCTTTATGTACTTCCAACGCTACAAAATGAGTAGAAAAAGATAGGTAAAAAGGGGCTGCGACGGATGCATTATTATTATACTGGCAATTATAAAGAGTTTTCCATGAAGTCACATGAATATTCATCCATTTAATTAGAAATATATATTTTTCAAAATTCAGAATAAAATAGTAAAGATATGAAGTTACATTAAATATAATTTAATCGGGTTGAAATTATAAGAAGATTATTTTGATTTAAATCCCTAAATTTTCTAGTAGTCCGGATTTTAGGTGATTAAAGAAGAAGAGATTTAGGGTGTGTTTGGGAAATTGTAAAACTTTTGATGAAAAGTTTTTTATGTAAAAGCTGTCAAATTAGTAGAAAATGATATGATATTGTAGGGGTAATGATGAGGAATAAAAAGAATAAATTTAAAATAAATAGGTTAATTGTATTGGTAGTTGTGTAGAAATGATTAAAAAGTAGGGTTATTGTATAGAAAGATGTGTAAAAATAATTTAAAAAGAGTAATTATGGAGAGTGATAAGTTTTAAATTAAAAAATTTTAACTTGACAACTTTTGCAAATTCTCAAACACACCCTAACAATACGAAATGTTAATGTTTTTATATTAAAATTAATGTAAGAAGATTATTTTGTTCAATTCCTAACATGTAAGTTAATGAATAGAAATTTTATTATATAAATGCAATTAGAAGATTTTAATTTGAAAAAATATAAGTGAATGCGCATATAAAGAAGGAAAGAATGAAAGTAGTGGTGAGAAGGGTCTATTGATAGAAGGCAGCCGTTGTTGCCCACGATCGGAAACTTGAAGTGGGTAAAAAGACTGAGCCCAAGCCCACAGGAGGTAACAGGACACAACTTTTGGACTCTTGATCTTATTCGATGAGATTTTAGCTCAAGAAGTTTCCATTCAAACGATATCAAGTAATCAATTTTTACATTTTTGAATTTTCTCAATCCAATGGGAGAGCTAGATTAACCATCTAAAGTAGGTCATGTTTGGGAATGTGAGATGGGAAAAAATTATGGCATGGGAAGGTAGTTAAAAATGGAATATTTTGAAAATTGTGTAATTGATAGAAAAGAATAAGAATAAAGTTGGAAAAAATAAATTTGAGGAAGGTAATAGGTAGAAAAATGATTACAATATAAAGATAAAAGTAAAAAAATGTGATTATTATTTGATAGATAATATCCTCAAAATCTGCGCTCTCACACCATGCCCTCTAATCCTGCATTTCTAGATTACCAAATGTGGCATCATGAGGTATGTAAGAAAAGTTGAGTAAATGGTGATCAAATCTTTCGACTTCGTTGAGTTTAGTCCACTATTCTATCTTAGAGTTTTATGAGAGAGGGACTTGATGAACTTTCAGTTGCTAAGTCATAAAATCATTAAGTTTAAAATTTTTAAAGTTGTGCAATATAAAATTTATATGGAGTAGTAGAGTTTTATGAGAGAGGGACTTGATGAACTTTGAGTTGCTAAGTCATAAAATCATGAAGCTTAAAATTTTTAAAGTTGTGAAGTATAAAATTTACATGGAGTAGTGATTCAATAGTCAAGCATGAAGTTCTTCATGCTTGCTCTTAGTTTTTAAATTTTAAAATACAAACCATCTATTATGTTTAACACAGCTTGTATTATTATGCTATCAAAGAAAAATGTTTATTGAAAATTTATATCTTATAAAAACAGTATCTTTTAGAAGTAAATATATAACTATTAAAAGTTATTGAAAAATGTACGTGATATATATAAAGTAATTTTTTGGAATCTTAAATAAATATATATGGATAAATATAATTGATAGTTTAGATTTTAAAAAATATATTTTAAAATTTAAAAAACTATGGAGAAGCATATCTACATAAGTATTCTCATTTATATGTGCCAAGAAGAGAAGTTGATGCATTTATTCTAGAGGCGTGATCCTGTTTACTCGGGTTAAGCAAATGCTCTACTTAGTCTATTTCAAAAAATTTATTTACAACAATTTTTTATACTTTCTTATATACTTGTTTACTTAAGTGTATTTAACATATAACCTAAGTTTTATTATTTTAGTATATATGCGTACATTTTTTAAAGATTGTGATATTTTAAACACATATATACACATAGATGTTTAAAAATCCTAGATATATATATTCAAAAATTATAAAACTTAGTTTATATATTAAATACACTTAAATAAATAAGTGTATAAAGAAAGAAGTATAAGTGAATGAGTTTTTTGAGGTGGACTAGGCAGAACATTTGCTTAGTCCAAGTTAAGAGGATCATTCCTCTTTATTTTATATACTCTTTTGATCAAATTTATTCTATATATATATATATATATATTTTTTTTTATGGGAATATATTTTACGTACATTTCAATATGTATTACATTGAAAGTTCTGAGACATTCTTACAAATCTGGATATACTACTCCACAAAATAATCAAGAAGACACAGCTTCCAACAACTAAACGGGAGACCACTACTCCCACAACAACCGGACGGGAGACCACAGCTCCCACTAATAATTTTTTCCTCACTTTTTTTCCGTTCGTGGCCGAAATCCCGCATAAGGGATTCGAACCCACGACACACCCAGCGCTGTCAGAAGTGACATCTGCACTGTTCTATATGTTATATAGGAAGTATTTTATGAGTTTTTGGTGGAAAGAAGTTAAACACATACAATAGTCACCAGGGAAGTGCTCTCCTGGTCATGGACAATGATTGCATGCTAAAGCGTTCGTGTTCGAATCTCCTCCCATGCATGGAGGGGTAGTTGCAAGCAATTTCCCTTGAAGTAAAGCTTTTACAAAAATCTTCTAAAAAACGGAGTTTTAAAAGATTTCCTCTGGTATAACGCTGTGTATAGAAAATCTTCCTCCATAATGTAAGTGACGTGAATGAACCTCATTTCTAATGTGAAACGTAACAATGTAACAAATCCCAATAGAAAAACATATGCAATAGATTTGCTCTAGTGACTGAGTTATTTGAAAATGCGTTTATGTTTTATTATTCGGCAGTTAATATTCCTTAAGGAAGCTAAAGAATAGAAGCCCTTGTTAGAAGATTTACGAAAGTAAGGTTATAAGGAATGTAATGTTTATTTTCATTTTTACATTGCAAGTAACTAATGTATCCAAGCATTCATTTATATATAAATATGTGACTTAACTCTGTTTACGGCTTCCTTTAAGCAATGTAACGAGCTGTGTTTGAATTTCCACTAGTGCAAAATTTATAATAGTTTATGGTAGCAGTGTATTAATAGTGGTGTTCCATTAATAGTGCTGTTCCTCCATATTGTGCGGATTACTTATCCCCTTACTTGTTGGAGTATTATTCGGTTCCTCTGTGTTATGAGAATTTGCATGCATTGATTTGTAATATCAGATGACTTATTATGTGTACTTAAATTTAAAAAAAAACTCTCTTTTAAGTTGTAAATTGCGTAAATTTCCTCGTCTTGGCATCATTAATTTGATGAAACAATTCCGTTAAACCGCCCAGGAGTACGGTAGGAATGTCAATCGCATGATTTAAAATTCATGTCGATATGTTGCCTGTCCAAGTACAAAAAACAGCATACGATCGTTCTCACAGGCACTGAGATGGACTTAAAATTGCTAGCCAAATAAATAATCTTAGACTTTTTCGATATAATAAAAAAAGAATATTAGATTTAATTTAAAACCTGGGATACATGTATGCACTACGATAAAAAATAATATTAGATTTTTAGAGATGTATATATATTTTAAACATAAAGGTACTTTAGTTATTTTAACAATTTAAAATGATTAAAATACCTCTGAATTTAAAAATTCAAAAAACGTATATAAAGAATAGTAAAACTTGTCTTATAAATTAAATGCAACTTGGTTAACAATTTAAAAAAAAAATCTAAAAAAAGCTTTTAAAATACTGTATGCAGCCTAGACTAACTGTTGCATTTATTACACCGAGCTAACAAGAAGATCTCTCTTTAGTTAAAACTGCATATTTTTTTCCCCAAGGGGAAATGGGCGGAGTAGCAAAGATTCAATGCGCTGCTTTGTCAATCCGGAGGAATTAGTGTAGCAATCACCGTTCCTGTACAGCACTTCTATCATGCGAGCCAGGTTGAGCGACGGCAAAAGAACAGCCTTGGGGATGAATGGGGGCCTCTTCAGCCATGCCTCGTTCATGTCTTTCCAAGCCATTGAAATCAATTCCCTCAATGCTTCGCGTGCCTCTTCCTCTGTTGCTCCATGCTCTGCCATGTAGCACTCCACTGCTGATACGTCCTCACCTCTCTCTTTTTCGGCCTTCGGATCACAGAACATAAACATATGATCGAGATTGGAAATGGAGTATAGATTTAATTAATTTAATTACCACATGCATGTATGGGTACCTTGTTCGTTTGAATGTCATCCATGAGACGGGCGATTATAGAAGTGGATCGTACGATCTGAGGCAACCTAAGAAGCCATTGGAAGGATTCTTCGGAGGCCACATCCCCAAGGCCAACCAGAGCTTGGACAGCCAGCATTGGATATCCACTGCTGACGATTGATTCCTCCAAGTACTCATCGAACTTGGGAACATACCCACTGCTGCACCACTCAGCCTCCAAGTAGTATGACTTCGTTAGCATTTTGATCTGTGTGGCCATTGTAAACTAATTAAACTTCATCCGAATGCCTGCCTATTATTAATGAATGAGCTACTAATTACATAAAATCTCAGTTAATTTGATTAATGCACAATCAATTTCATACAGCCTCTTTGGAGTAGTGTTCGCAATAGGGTCTTCCGTCCTCTGTGGTCTTCTCCTTAATCTCTTTTACAGCATCGTCGAGTGCTCGAAAGCACACCTGCATGTACCCCGGCAGCTGATCAATGGCCCCAGTCTCCCACCTGATGGATCATCGTCAGTCATCACAGAATGTTTGTAAAGCAATGAATTGGGAGGTGGGTAATTCCATATATACATAAAAAATAAGTAATTAATTAATACCTTTGAATAACTTGTGTGAATGCGTTGAGTTCTTCTAGCGTACCATAGACATCATAAATGTCATCGAGGACGGATGCTATGGCTATGATTTTCGTGACCGCTATTCTACCAAATGAGTAGCGCGGCTCGTAGTAAAGACCCAGTATCCAAAAATAGCACTCCACTAGACGATCCCTTGCAAACGGCAGCTTTCTTCTGAAATCCACATCACTCCACCACCTGCGCATTAGTGGGATAAAAAAGTTTGATTGGCATATCAATTTCAATACTTTTAATTCAACATCCACGCCTTAGTTCTAAAACACTTTTAAATTAAAGTTTAAATGAATGATTCTATGTATAATCAATTATCATAACTTTTTAATGCTATTGTAGATGGATTTAAGAAAATTTTACATTTTGTGGGATGGGAAGTGAAAAAAAAATATTTCGATAAATGCATGGTTGATAAGAAATGATAAAAGTTAAGTTAGACTAAATAGGATTATTAATAGGAAAAATTACTAGAATATAAAGATAAAGTTGGAAAAATAGAATTGTTGAGAATTAATTACTAGAATATAAAGATAAAGTTGGAAAAATAGAATGGTTGAGAATTAATTATCGAAACCCACCACCCGAACTCATCCCATCCACATATGAAGCAAAACAAACATCCGGTCGGTCTCTTGGTTAGCCGCTCTAAGTCGCCGTTTGGGACTCATGACCTTTACCAGTTCACCTTCATTGCCAGCTCTAATACAATTGTTATAAACAGCTCTAACTGATTGTCTCATACCCCAGAAATACCTTTAAGGGAATCCCTTTAGTTGTGGGTGGTATCAGAACTGAATTAGTTCTCTATCGAAATTGCGTACCTTGATAGTTGTTGTAGCTCATTTCTGTGTAATGACTGAAGCATATTGAAATCCAACTCAGCAAGCTCCAAAAGCACATTGTTGTGTGAATCCTGATGTTGGTAGAAGGATATGAACTCCCTCGTCTTTAGGCGTGGCATGCCCCTGTGAAATGGAAGCTCCAGTGCGTGGCTTACTAGCGTTTGAATAGGAAAACCAAGCTTATTGTCGGCCATGGCTGCAGTGAGGGTTTTGCTAGTGAAAGCTATCGCCTCGTCCAATATTTGCTCTCCTTGGGTGCCAAGATGTGCTGCCTCATACAAGCTCAACAAACCTTTCACATCTGTGCCCAAGCTCGGTTTAAAGTTCCCATCTTTGTCTTTCAACTTTTTGAATACATCTGTTCAACACACATGGTTATTTACTTTCATTAGGATTTATCGACCATCATCTCTTTAATTAGTAATAACATATACTGGGTTCTGTTTACGATACGCATATGGATTTTGTTTCCTTTATCACCATTTAATGAAGAGATATTATTATTATTATTATTATTATTATTACTAAATCATGATAATTTTTCATTTCCAAATTAAAAAGCTAATAAATTCCATTGCAAGAAATTTTCTTAAATGTAGCCATTGTTTTGATTGCACATGTCTTCATTTCATTGCAAATATGTGTATGCAACCGACATAATAGTGACCTATTTTGCTATTTTATAAAAAATTATTTTACAAGTAGACAATGTTGCTTCCATCCGAACTCTGATATTGGGATCTCGTGCCCGCACGCACAAACAATATGGTATCACAGGGCTATGCCTTGGCTCATGTTTTGCCCTTTTTTTTTTTTTTTTTTTAATTAAGGTTTTGCTATTTTTTTTTGTTGACACTAACTGTTCATCTATTTTGTATGCAGACATATGAGGACAAGCAGTCATTTCTTTTAACTCTGTCATATGCGTAGTTTCTATTTAGGTTCATATAACGTTGAAATGCGCTGTCGCATATGAGAATTTTTCTTGTCGTGAAAAATAATAGTTAGGTTGGATTTAAAAATAATCGCTTGGAGGATACAAACAAAGGTCCCACATGCGGAACCGGTTGCTTGTGAATGATGCACTTATGCAACCAGTTGTGTCAGATTTCTTTCCTTTTACATATATATAAATACATAGACAAAGAAAGTTTGGTGAAAGACATTTATGGTTAGGGATCCGAAGGAAGAATTTTTTTTAATTAAAAAAAAAACATGTGACACGCCAGTATAATTTGTATAGGACACGTACCAGATGAAACATTGTAACCTTGTTGTCTCAGCAAACGAAATCGTAAAGCCACAGAATCTAAGTCATGATCAATAATGCCATCAATATCGTCACTAGTATGGCTTATATACATCCTCTGCAATGCCTCATCAATTTCCTCGTCGAAGTGATATGCCAATCCCAGTCGTTGGATTTCGTTAATCAGTTTCATTTCTTGAATTGGCCGATCTGTCTTCAGCTGCCTCTTCACCTCTAGCTTCAGCTCCTCTCTCCTTTCTTTATTCTTTATGTTTTTCATCTATATCAGTCCATGCACAATCATAATCAAATATATCAATCACAAAGGTCAATAAAATGTTTCAATATTAATTTTTGAAAACACAAAGTAAATTTGGCTATGTATATCAATTTGCTTAAGGGGCTGTTCTAAAGTATTCAAAGGAATTGAATTAGACGGAGAAACGGAATAAGAATGTAAAAAACATGTATTAAGAATGAAGATAATGGTATTATGATCGTAAAAAGCTGTATTAGAAAATAAGAAATTATAATAGAAATTCAAAAAATTTCCCTGATATTAATAAAAATTCATATCTCATTCAAGTCTCTTGTATACTTTGCTTAGGTGGCATGTGTGGCATGTGGTCAAATGAAGTCCTTTTCCTTTTCCATATTACTTGTTAATATTGCTTATAGATGTCTACATTTAACTATAAATAGTGATGATTCTTAAGCTGCAAGTAATATTTATATTTACTTACCTATAAAGGGTGGTGATTGCATATAATAACTTTCGCATGATATAGCATGGTTCGGCTGCTGTTAACTCCAAGAAAAGTTGACTCCGAGGCAAACGAATTTGATATATATGTGTGTAAAATATTTAAGTGCAGCTCTACTGCACCGAAATTAAGGTGCAGTAAAGCTGAAATGGGTCTTACATGATGATAAGATCATAATTTATACTACATATTGTATTTAGAATAATATATTCTATTACTATATCAATTTTTATCACAATTGAATATGTGTATGGACCCCATCTAAAAAGAATATAAATTCAACATAATAAAATAGTTTAATGTAAACAACAACTTTAAAGTGATTTTTTCAAAATGTAAATCATTTGTTATAAAATTTATATATGGATAAATGATTGTATAAAGCTTTATCATATTTTAATATATATGGGCCCATTTTTGAGCAAATATACTGTTGTTATATAGGAGTAGGGTGTGTATATAACATGTACTCCCAGAAAATTTGCAATTGTACTCCTAGGAATAGGGTGCATATAAGATGTTCTTCTAGAATGAGAGTTGTGAAAGTGTTTGATTTGTAATAGATATTATAATGTATATAATACCAATTAAAAAGATATTCGTTAAATATATTATATAATTAATTGCACATTAACATAAGCAATGAATATTTAGCTAGTAGTTGGTCAACTAATTGCAACTAAAATTATGCCAATTTTTCAGAAAAAATATGCCAAGTTGTTGCATATATAAAATAATTATGGTGTATTCGATCAAAACAAAAAAATAATTATGGTGTAAAATTATATTATGCAGTAGCATAAAATTTGATGCACATAGGAATTTTTTTATAGTTATTAATATTTGAAAAAAGAAGTATAATTAAAATGATAAAATAATTAAAAATTAAAAATTGATATAACGACTTTTTTAAAATGAAATATAAAACATGTTGACTACATACTACGGGTGTAGATCAAGTTGGGTTAACTTGGATTAACCTTAACTCTGTTTCTAAAACATTAACTCAACTTTGTATTTAATTTATTTTTAAACGTGAATCCCACCCTAAATTAATTTATATAAATTGGTTTGATTCAGACTACAAATTGGGTTGCTAAATTATAATATTTAAAAATTTTGTTGAATTAAATTAATTTTAAAATATAAATTTATGTTAAAGAATAAAAATTAATCCTTTTTATGGAAAAACCTTCCAATTTGTCACTTATAGAGTAACACGATTGCTTCATAATCTTGTTTCAAAGCAATGAATTCTAATTAATGACCACGTATAATATAATTCTATATGCGCATCTTAAAGCACTAGTCAATGTAGCTGATCTAATTGTATTACTAATTTTAATAATCTATTATAATTTACAGTAACACACGAAATCGGGTCAGTTAGGTTGTTGACCATCTATGTAAACCAATCAACATTCAAAATCAAGTAGTTCAAATTGGCATGTGTAGCCTTCCTTTTAAAATATTTAATCTGACTCATCATAAATTGGATTAGGTTAATTGAGTTTGGATTAAGACGAACCCCTTTACACACTTAATAAATACACCATGTAGATAGTGTATGAGTATAGTAATACAAATAAGAAATACAAGCTCTCTTCAATAAATGGGTGACAAACGCGCTTTCTCCCAATTCGAACCCAGGTCAACCGACACAAAGGGAAAAAGGGAGAAAAAAAAATTATGAAACTTAATATCTAGTGCGTGATTAAAGTTGTAAGCATGGTTCAGCATAAAAAAAGTGGAAAAAACTGGACGCATGATTGCTTATACTATTATTTGCATGGATGTATATACCCTCACCATGTCTTCTTGAGGGGCTGTGATGAAGCAATCGCCCCAGACACTAGGCTGATAATTAGCCGATTTGCGACCAATTTCTTTAAGAGCCTGTTGGTCCGTACTAGGACCATATGCTGGCTTGCCACTGCTGCTCACTAGAAGGAGATCCATCAGTAATATGAAGTAAATTTCAAAAATTAAAAAAATAGGATTATATATATATGATGAAAATATGTCTGTGAAAATCAGGCAAGCTTTGATGCATGACTGAGGAAGAGATGGGTCGATCGGGCAATATTTATAGCCGCTTCCAAAAGATTCATAATATGTAGATTTACCATCATGTATTTTTCACTTCTTGAGTGATTCATGCGGTGGGGATTGCGTGCGTACGTAAATTGAAAATTTTTGGTCATGCGTTCGACGTGGATCAACCCTGGCTGGATCTTGAGTCTGAGGGACGTGGACAGTTCAACAAGATTCTCTCCACCGCCACCAGCACCACGATAGGTGCAATGGTAAAGAAAATTGTCCTGGAGCCTGGGACTTGCGTTCTCTATCTTTTTCTTTAGTTGTAAATATATACCAATAAAGACGTAAGCAAAGAGTTCTCTATCTTTTTCTTTAGTTTTTGAATTTTAAAATATATTTTTAAAATTTAAACCATCCATGTATTCATTTATGAGGCCAAAAAATAATATATTTTAAATTTTATCATACTATATATGTATCATACATTTTTCAAAAATTTTAATAGTTATATAGGTACTTTTTAAAAAAATTCTATTTTCTATACAAGATATGAATTCCCAACGAAAATTATTTTTTTGTAATATAAAAAAAAAGATGTGCTAACGGTTCAGGATTTAAAAATTCTCCTTTACTTAAAAAACTTAAAAAACTAAGACTACGAATGAACGACTGCATGCTTATATAAGTATTGAATCACTACTTATTTTCTTATAGTTGCTTTCTAATTAATTACATATAAGCAACAAAACTTAATTACATATTAGGCATCTACCAACATTACATTAAGTTGTAACTTTTTTTATGTTTTGTTGCCCCCAAATCATGTCACCCAAGGCAAATTCACGTCATCCCGCGGCACCCAATTGTAATATCTACTTGCATGCCGATGCATTCACCTGTACGTCCAAGATCCAAGGTTGAGGTTAATAAGAACAGAACAATAATTTAAGTTGCTATATTTGGTGTATACCTGGTGTTGTTTCATTCTTACATCTCTGCTGCGGAGGCCTTGCATTGCCGACAACGATGAAGACTAAAGCTAGCTGCTGGAGTTGCTGCGGATGAGAGGTGGGATTTGCTGGAAGCGGAAGAGAAGCTTCCGGACCCACTGCATCTTCGTATTTTGAAATTTGTATATTCGGGTCTGGCTGGTTCTGGTGGAGGAGGGTTAGGGCGTGGTCAATCTACCTCCAACCCAAGATTAAAAATGTGTTTGAAATCCAGGCCGGCCCTTTCTACCCTCCTCATTTTTTCACCACTACTTAAGTCAAAACTCGCAACGTGCGCCTTCTTTCGTGTTAGAGAGATACAGGCCAAATCTGCATGTTTCACACTTTCACGTTGATGAGCTAGCAAAATTGAATCAGATACATTTATATAGGCGTGATTGGGGTGTCGCATTTTTTTATTTATAAACATTTGATGAAAATTACACAATACTTTTGTCTGTAGAAATCAAAAAAACCAAAGCATATCAAAAAATAGCATAACACGAATTATGCGTTACATACACCCAAATGTCCATATTTATAAAAAAACAAGAAATAAATACAAAAGAATAGGATTTGTGGCCGGCCTTATATATATATATATAGTAATTATTAATTAGCCTGAAGCAAAAATTCCTAGCTGCCTACTATAATTGATTAGATTCTCACTACATCAATTTTTATTAAGTGGAACAATGACATTAGCAACCAATATTCTTATCAAAAGCCTATTCTGCTGCCGTGATGCGGCAAGAAAAGTTAACATTTTACAACATAAATATTTTAGCTATGATTAATTTTTTGTTGCAAAAAAATTAATTTATTGATATTAGTACTTACTAGTTACTGTTTCTAATCTTTTAATTATCTATCATACGTGTTATTTTTATTGCGAAGTAACTTTTTTGTCATAATGAAACAATTGTTTAGCCAGGACCTTTAATAAACTTTTGGCAACTAATTTGTTGCACATTAATTGACATGTATGACAACTATGCTAAAAATGCCATTGAAATTATCGATTTTCTTGTTGTGTTGTTTACTTTCAAATTCAAACTAACCAATTGGTAATGCGTTCTAAGAGGATATCTACATAAATGCTGGCTTTTACATATGCAGAAAAACTTGTTTGCTTGCATATGTCATCATTTAATTTGGGGGCCAATTGAGAGCAAAAGTTTGCATTATTCCTTTTCTGTTGTTTTCCAAAAACTTTTTTCGCATGAAAATAGGTCTAAAAATCTGTTTGTTATATATAGGGTGTGTTTGGTTGGAGATAAAACTTTTGATGAAAAGTTTTTGGAGTAGAAGCTGTCAAATCAATAGAAAGTGATGTGATATAATAGGAGTAATGATGATGAGTAAAGAGAATAAAGTTAAAATAGATAGATTAGTTATATAGATAGTTGTGCAGAAATAATTGAAAAGTAGGGTAGTTTGTATAGAAAAATGTGAAAAAATAATTAAAAAATAAAGTAATTATAGAGAGTGAAAAGTTTTAGATTGAAAAATTTTAGTTGACACTTTTTTACCCTAAACAAACACACCCATAAAATTTTATAATATTTGGATAATATCAAACATTTATTTTTGAATATTAAAAATTGAAAATGCAACTATTCAAGCGTGAATAGTTGAAAATTTTCAAAATTTTTAAATAGTTGAATATAAAAAATGTTGAATTTTTAATTTTCAATGATAAAAATAAATACTAAACATTTGCCAAATCTTCTAACATTTTATAAGTGAGAAATATATGTTTGTGCCAGCATATTAGAGCAAAAAAAGTCTTAAGAAAAAATAATTAAAAAAAGGATAATGGAAACATCTTCCTTCGAATCCACTACAATAAATTTCTTCAAATGCACCCAACATTCTTGGTTTGTATGTATGCATACATAGACTTTTTTATTCTAATTCATCCGCCAAATGCCTAATAGTTACAAGACCCATCGATCTCACCTACAGTGAGACTTGGTCGCTATTTTTTGTTTCTTCCCAATTCATTATTATATATCTCAAATCGTCTCAAGTACATAATTTTTTTGATTCTCTATGAAGAGGTGTAGATCTAATATTATATACAGAGAGATAGTTGTTCTGTTGCAGTTGCCAAAAATGAGCCCTACATATATTAAAATGCAATGAAACTTTTTACAATTATTTATTTATATATAAATCATACTTTAAATGGTTTAGATGTTTAAAAAATCACTTTAAAGTTGATATAATGCAAACATCTTCCTTTGAATCCACTACAATAAATTTCTTCAAATGCACCCAACATTCTTGGTCTGTATGTATGCATACATAAACTTCTTTATTCTAATTCATCCGCCAAATGCCTGATAGTTACAAGACCCATCGATCTCACCTAAGTAAGACTTGGTCGCTATTTTTTGTTTCTTCCCAATTTGTTATCATATATCTCAAATCGTCTTAAGTACATAATTTTTTTGATTCTCTGTGAAGAGTATATATAGACAAAGAGCTATTTCGTTGCAATTGTTAAAAGATGAGCTCCACATATATTAAAATAAAATGAAACTTTTTACAATTATTTATCCTTTTATAAATCATATTTTAAATGGTTTAGATGTTGAAAAAATTATTTTAAAGTTGTTATTTATATCAAACTATTTTATTATGTTGAATTTGTACAATTTTCAAATGAAGTTCATACACATGTCCGATTGAGATAAAAATTAATATGATAATACAATATATTATTTTAAACACAATCGATGGAGTAGATTATAATTCGATCATCATGTGGGTCCATTTCAGCGTCATTGCACCATAATTATAGTGTAGTGGTGTTGTACTTGATTACTCACATATATATATATATACATATATATATATATATAGAGAGAGAGAGATTTATGTATAGTTGAACTGCACCGTAATTGTAATTCGCTATAAAATGGGTTCTACACATATTAGAATATAATGAAACTTTATACAATCATTTATCCACATAAAATTCATACTTTAAACGGTTTAGACGTTGAAAATACATCTTTAAACTTGATATTTACATTAAATTATTTTATTACGTTGATTTTGTACTATTTTAAGATGAGACACATACACATGTTGAATTTGGATGAAAATTGGTATGCTAATAAAGTAAATAATTTTAAATACAATGAATGGAGTAGATTTTTCATTCATGATCAAACGGGCACCACAGTGCATGGACTGCAGTGTAATTACACTGCAGTCCGAATGTACTTGATTATTTTTCATATATATATATATTGATTCTGCTTTTATGAAACCCCTTTTCCGTGTATTCCTCTTCATTTTTAACATTTTGATGGTTGATAGAAGATCCACTTTATCTATTTTATTTAACATTATTTATATTATCATGAAAATATTTTTATTTATTTAGTTTTACTGTATATGGACTCCATCTATAAATGTGTAAAATTGATATAATAAAATATTAGTGCTAAAACATAACTTTAAAGTAGTTTTTCAATATTTAAATCATCTAAAATATCATTACTATTTAGTTTTACTGTATATGGACTCCATCTATAAATGTGTAAAATTGATATAATAAAATATTAGTGCTAAAACATA
>JAXCLR010000081.1:18487611-18504751 GCA_035584095.1 Annona squamosa
ACTTTAAAGTAGTTTTTCAATATTTAAATTATCTAAAATATCATTACTATGTAGACAAATGATTTTATAAAATAATATTTTAAAATATGCGTAAGCGGATTTAAACATTTTTCATAATTTACGTAATCGTATATTTTTGAGCAATTGTGGCCCATGCACATATTTGATTTGGATGAAACTTGGTCTCCTAGTTAAATAAGTAACGTTAAATACAATGAATAGATTGAATATTTTAAAATTTGAGGAGATTACATGAGACAGCTTTTATGTAATTTTGTTATTATATAAATAGATATTTTATAAAATATTACTGTATTTTAATACATACGTGAATGACTTTAAGCATTTTTCCTACATTACACATAAAAGTACTTAGTTTTAGCCAAATGCGACCTATGCACATATTGAATTTGGATGAAATTTAATATCATAACTACATAAAGATGCTAAATACAACAAATGAATTATATTTTTCATCAAGTATCAAAATTTTAAAATTTGAATAGATTATATGCAATCACTTCTATGTAATTAGGTTGTTGCATATGGAACGTGATATAGTGCACCTGGGTGCACTTAGCTTCAGTGTACTCGGGTGCAAAATTTTATTGTTTTAGTTTTTTTGAAATTTTTTATATAACTGTTAATCTTTGTATATTTAGCACATATATGGTGTCTTTATCAACGAGTAAAAATTGTCAAGTTAAAACTTTTCAATCTAAAACTTTTCACTATCCAGAACTACTTTATTTTTTAATCATTTCTTTACATGTTTTATACAACTATCCTACTTTTCAATCATTTTTATACAACTACCCACACAACTAACTAATTTATTTTAATTTTATCCTATTTACTCTTTATCATTACCCTTATCATATTACATCATTTGACAACTTCTATTCCTATAACTTTCATCAAAAGTTTTATCTATTCCCAAACACACTCATAAATTTTTTTACCATTTTCAGATATTTTTTTATTTTTTAAAATCAGTGGTATTTTTTAATTTATGAATTACGAAAATGTCACTGATTTTAAAAAATTAAAAACAAATATCTAAAAATCTCTAAAAAGATAAAATTTGATACATATATTAAATATACTTAAATAAATAATTGTATAGAAAATATATAAAAAAAAGAGTGAAATGCACGTGCATTCGGTCAGCCCCGGTTATACATCCACACACGAATGGGGTGACAATGATATTGCTCCTTGAACGGGAGACATTGATTGAGGCAGCAACAACGTGAAAAAGCAGAATGAAGAAGCCTGAAAAGGCAGGAGAAGTGTCTCTTTGCATTGGGGAAGTGGCAGAGGGCAGGGCATGGCCTGCCAGCAGCTCGCTCACGTGCCACCGCACGCAGGACGCCGACCCCTCCCAATTTCTGTCATATCGTAGGACATAATAAGCATTTAGAAATGACATTAAAATCGTTAAATGCATATGCGTGGGTTTTATACAACAGGCATAATCCTCTTAGCTCGGGCTTAATAATAATTTGCTTAGTCACGGCTACAAAACCTATTAAAAATTTTTATATTTTTTGCAAAAATTTGTTTATTCAAATTATTTAATACAGTAATTAATTTTTATCATTTTTGAGGATATGTATATATATATATATATATATATATTTTATTATTAAACCTAGCTTTTTTTGACGTGCAACACAAGGTTATTTTAATAATTTTTAACCACGTTACTTTCTAATAGATTCATGCCTCTTTATATAATGCTCATAGCTTATTTTCCTAATTAAATTCAAACATTATATTCATGTGATAAATTATACTTATAGAAAATTTTTTGGAATAATATAATTTATAAATTATGAAAAGTCGTAAAAATTAATACATACGTTAAATTCAGCGAGATTTATAGTTGTATAAATTTTTTTTTTAAAAATATGAATTTTTGCACTTGAGTGCATCGAAGCTAAGTGCACTTAGGTGCATTCTATCGAGACTCTTCTGTGTAACTCTTTTTATTTTTAACATCTAAATGATTGATGAAAAATTTGTTATATTTATTGTGTTTGACATCATGTATATATTATTATGAAAAATTTTTCATTTGTCTAGTATTATTGTATATGGCTCTATTTACAAACATAAAAAATCGACATAATAAAATGATTTAATGCTAAATAAAAATTTTAGTTGTATTTTTAATATTTAAACCATATAAAATATCATTACAATATGGATAAATCATTCTATAAATTATTATTATTTTCATATATATATATATATGAATGAATCTATGCATTTTCCCTAATTTACACATAAATATACTTATGTTTGAACAAATGTGGCCTATGCACATATTGGATTTCGATAAAACTTGGTCTTATAACTAAATAAATAATTTAAAATATAATAAATGGATTGAATTTTCCATCGAATATCAAAATTTTAAAATTTGTGGAGGTTACATGGAACTGCTCTTACGTAACATAGTTATAGAGAAGTGGACCCTATATTTATGCCTTAACTCTTAACTGGGGCGAATTATATTTTTCGGAAATATTTTTATTTATTGTATTAAAATTAGTAAGATGGCTACGTCTAGCTAGAGCATACGTCATGAACTCCGATTGCATAATGCCCACACAAGTTTTGGTTGTATATGGTTGAACTCAATGAAGAGTCCCATTTTTTTAGACCAATTTTTTTTAATGTTTTATTAGCATTAATTTTCATGTCAACTCATGTTACAAATCAAGTATAAGTATTCTTACAATTATTTCTACTATTAACAAAAAAGAAACCAAATACTACTGATAAGGAAAATTATAACTTCTACCACAGGAGACAAAGCTCCCATTATGAAAATTGATCTCATGACTAGTTGCACCCTTGCCAAATATTGGTATCCATTGGGCTAAACTTGGTTGGTAAAAAAAATCTTATTTTTATTCAATTAGATTTTATGAAAGTGATTTCATATAACTTTGTCCATTTTTTAGGTTAATAATTTATCGAAAATTCACTCTATTGATTTTATTAGATAGCATTTATTTAGTTATGAAACCCAATTTCATTCAAATCAAATATATGAATGAGTACCATTTGCTTAACATATATATTCATGTGTAAATTATAAAAATTTCTTATATCCATTCATTTGTGCGTTATAATTTAATAATACTTTTACAATTATTTATACACATAATAATATTACAGATAATTTTTATGTTGAATATATAATTTTAAAATTAAAATTAAGCTTCAAATCATATTATTATTACACTGATGGAGCCCATCCTAGATAAATGATGGAATTTTCATAATAATATAAATGATGCTATAATGGATGACGTAGGTTTCCTATTAGTCGCTATGTTGAAAAAATGGATACTTGTAGAAGAGAAATGCATGACTAAATGCACTAGGATAATTTACAAATATAATCACTTAATTCGATCAAAATTATAAATATACCTACATAGTTTCAAAAATTACAAATTACCCTCATATAGTTTAACCATAATTATAAATAACCTTGATGTTATCATAACATTGTTAACGTATTGTCTTGGCATGAGGTTTATTTGTAATTATAGATAAACTATATCGGGGTTGCTTGCAAAAATTAAATATACCACTTAATTTCTGAAATTGCAAATACACCTATATAGTTTGTATATTTTTACAAGTATACCCACACCGTGACGATGTTATAATGGTGTGAGGGTTATCTACAATTATGGTTACACCATGTGGGGGTTATTCACAAATTTTGAAACTACTTGAGTACATTTGCAATTTTGATTAAACTAAGTGATTATATTTGCAAATTACCCAATGCACTACAACAACTTTCACTTATTGTATCTAATTTTTTGGCTACATGTAATATATATTGAGTTGCATTAAATACATCTAATTACAAGTAATTGGTTGCTTCTGCGTGATGACATTTACTTAAATATGATCATTTTTTACATCAAATGCAACCAACTAAAATCTGTGAATTCTCAATTTTGTCGCTTTTAAGTTTTTATTTCCTTTAGATATAAAAAATGTAGCTATTAAATTTTGGGGCGCTATTTGCAAAAATAACCTAATGAGTTTGCCTATGGTTTTCATATTTTGTAGATATAACCCTCTAGCTGTTGACAATATGCAAAAATAACCTTGTGAGCTTTAATTGAATTTCGACAATGGTATTACATACATAAAAACTGATTTGATATGAAGACAGAACGCTCATAAGGTTATTTTTGCACACCGTCAAAAGTTACAAGGTTGTATCCACAAACATCAAAAGTACGAGGTTAAAATCATAAATAGGCACCTTACATCTTCATTTTACAAATAACACAATTATGGCTGTCATCAGTATAGAATTTGGCTGCATTTGTGAAATGTCATCAAATCTTTAGCTGTATTTTATCAAACTTAAATTAAAATGTGCTGGCAAATAAGTGGGGCTACATATAATGCATTTTCTTGTAGTGTGGATGATTAATACATGTCGATTCTGAGAGTCTTAAGTGTTCCCGTATAACTATACATCATCAATAGCATGTTTTAAAATGCATGTTGATCAGTTGCCTCTCTATGTATTAAAAAACAGCATGATTCTTACAAAGATGGATTTGAAATTACTAGCCAAATCAATAATATTAAATGTAGTCATAGGTTTATTTGGAGGTTGCTAAATATTTTGTGGTGGTCCGATCCATGCATAAGGAATTGAACCCAACTTGTTTGGGTGAAAAAAGACCTTGCAACTTCAAGCTAGAGAACTGACTCTGTTAGCTAGGCTAAGCGAACACCTTAAAAAAATCTATTCACAATATTTTTTATTTTTTCTTTGTATACTTGTTTACCTAAATATATTTAACATATAAACTAAATTTTACCAATTTTAGATATGCTTATATATTTTTAAAATGTTTAAATATAGGAGTATTTTAAATACTTTTATACACATAATGTTTAAAAAATCTTAAAAAATAGATACACATATACAAAAATGGTAAAACTTGATTTATATGTTAAATATACTTAGATAAACAAGTGTATGAAAAAATATTATAAATAAATTTTCTAAAATTGTCTAAACAAATATTTGACTAACATGTTCACTTCTCTTGACTCCGACATTTAGAAAATGGATTCTTTTTAACATTTACGTCCAAAAATCTCTCTTCAACATTTTCTTCCAGAGAAATTAACAGTAGTACAATCTTACGTATGGAATTGTCTGCTTGCTAATATATCACAAATAAGAGAAGATAAAATAATAATTTTCCATACACTCGTGCTATGATGCCTCAGTTTTTAATTATGATGTATTACAATTCAAATTATATAAGAAAAATATGTTAATTGTATCGCGTGAACCACCACGCTACAATCATATTGCATGCGTTGAGAGATTCAATTTACGTTTTCTCAGGGAAAAAATTGGCCGTCATATCTCTTTCTCATTTCCTTCTAGAGAAATTAACAGCAGCACAACCACATTTATGGAATTGTTGCTTTATACTACAAATAAAAAAAAATTTTCCATAGACTCATGCCACAGTCTTTTCGCAAGCCATGATACTCGTCTTCATTAGGGCCCACTAGTAGGGCCCACTAGAAGCATCCAATCCAAAATTTTTATAGCTTGGACGAGATAAAGGATGGTACGAGTACGTGAGATGGAAAAAGTGTCCCTATATTAGAAATGGAGAAAGGTACGTTGAGGTTGGAAAATTTATCTTAAAAATAAAAAATAGGTTACTTTTTTAGAATATGAAAAATATATTTGAAAATGGAAGATATATTCTATCCGGGATATGAAAAAGTGAAAGAATATAAACAAGTATATTGAAAAAAGAAAATTTGAAAATGTGAATGAGGTATTTTGGGAGTGGGTGGATTTGAAAGTGAGTTTCGTAAAATTGTGGTGATAATAATTAGAAATAGAGGAAATAAAATTAAAATAAATAGAATAGTTATATAGAAAAATATCAAAAATAATTTAAAAGTACTTGAATTAAGTAAGAAGAATGTTTCAATGCATCATGATGTAGGAAAATTCCAGATATACCTGCTACGTTTGCAGTTAATCTCTAAAATACTCAAATCATGAGTTAATGTCGTGAGTTAATATGTAAAATTACTAATATGTCCATCAAATTTTAGACATAATTGAAAAATTAAATGTCAGAACTCACCAGTGCCAAATTGCACATGAATTCTAAATTTGGAGAGCCATAATTTTATTTTCTTTCTATTTTATTTTTTATTATTTTATAACAGGAATATTTTGGGCATTTACAAAAATATAATTAACAGTTTTTAATGGAATGGGCGATTTTGGGATTTACTACAAACATAGTGGGTATATTTAAGATTTTAAAAATGTAGTGAGTATATTTAAAATTAGGATCAAAAGTAGTGAGTATATGTGAAAATAACCTTAGATATTAGTATAATGTTAAAGAAATAAAAAATTAGATATTTAGCAAATAAAAGATGACAAATCAATACTTTCAATAACATAAATGGACTTTTTAAACTCATTTAGACAAAATATACATACATAATGTTTCAGAATATACAAATTTTATTGTAAATATTACTTTTAGTTCAAAAAATATATATATAATATATATATATATATACCATTAATATTTTTCTATGTAGTTTTTAATCAATGCCATTTTATTTGTATGATTTTCACTTTCAACAGTACAAATTGCATTTAAAATAACATGTAGGGTGGGATTATTAAAATAAATATTAATTTTTATGAGAGTTCCCATGGACAGTTGAAGCCATTCCCGTCAAAGACGAAGGCTGCGTTACCCGAAAGAACGAGTACATAACCGAAATAAAGCCGCATCTTGATGGCCACCCTGAGAAGATAAGCAATGTCAGTACGAACATTGCGGACAATCGCATCCCCCTTGTTCCATAGGAGCTTCAAACAGCACCAGACGTAGCCAATCAACTTCTTGCTCTTTGCAAGAAGGATAGACTAACGGAACAGAGGAGGAGGAAAAGAAAAGATCAGAGAACGGAGCCAGAAAGAAATAACAAAGAGATGATCGAATGAAGAGTTCTTGAGGGAGATCGACGCCTTTCGCCAGTTGAAGAAGATCTCCCACATTACTGACCAGTGAACAAGAAGATGGATTATTGAGCAAGAAGATCAAGTACTATTCCAGGCAGCAGCTTATCCTATGCAGCGAGGAGGACGATGTGAGAAGAAAGACGGCGAGGCGGAAAAGAAAGCAGTCTTTTTTTTTTTTTTTATGGAGGAAAACAAAGCAGTTGATTTCTTGAAATTTAAACTTTTTCGGTTAGTTAAGAAAGGGGTTTTGGAAATTTTCATTAAGAAATTGCATTTCGTTTTAGAACAATCTCGTTTTAAAATTTGCAAACTTAACCTTCTAAAATTGCAACAACAGTTAATTTGCAATCAGCAAACTTACAAGGTCTAATTTTGTTTGCAAATTCATAATCTCTCCGCAAGTGCACAGGTCATAAATTGTAATATATAAAATATCGATTCACAAAAAATTTGAGATTTAAGATATTGGATTTAAATACTTATATAAAACATAAAGAAGAAAAGATGTAAGAAAATAAGGAGGTGATCTTAAGAATGTGAAATGAGAATTAAAAGTCAAGGAATGCAAGTACCTAAGATTTAGAGTTTCACATGCAACATTTGCAAAGAATATGTGGAGTGCTTATTTAATCCAGGTATTATATGTTAAAGAAGAACTACTCCTATATTATTCTTGCACTTTCTTTCGAAACTTACGGGGCATACATAATCTTTTTAACCACCTATTTTTATGTAATTAAGTTAATTATAATTCATTGAGTTCTGTGAAAGTTCAGGAAATTCTTTGAGATTATCATGTCTATTTTTTTAGTCTTAGATTTCTATATTTAATATCTTAATCATCGTATATTAAACTTTTACATTTTAGTTCCATCACCTAATATATAGAATCATGTTAGAGTGTAGTACCATACACCCAACAAGTTTTGAGATCACAAGATATTAAATTAACACAAAATAACTTAAATAATCAAATTACAATATTCATTACATTGAACACATGTTGCATCCTAAACCCTAAATAATGGGTTTAGCCGAAGATGTTTATAATAGGGGTGCAACTTGATTCGGGTACTCGCAGGTCGCTCGCTGGGTACCCTATTTAGGGTTGGTTCAGTTCCAAAGAACTTACCCATAGGGTCAGTTTGGTTTCACGGGTTAAATTACCTGTTAAAATTCAGGTAGGGTTAGTTTCAGTACTGGGTACCCAGAACCAACCCGGATTATATATTATTATAATATATAACATAAATTGTAAATACTTAATACCAAAACCCTAAAAATCTACCCTCTCTCTGTCGACTGTTGCCGTCCTGCGTCGTCTCACATCTCGCCGTCGCCTCTCCCCTCTCCCCTCTCTCTTCCTTGGCGCCGGCGGCTCCTCTCTCTCTCTCTCTCTCTCTCTCTCTCTCTCTCCCCCCTCCCTCTCCCTACCCCCTGGCAAGTCGGTGCATTGCCGCTCCTTTGTCCAACTATCCCTCTCGGCCTCTCCTCTCCCGCCGTCCTGTACTCCCGCGTTGCCTCTCCCCTCTCTCATTCTCACACTCTGTTCTCCAAAACGGCCAAACCCTTGTAAGCAACGACGATTTGATATTCCCTCCCAAAGGCCAGCTCTACAAGTACTCTAACTCCAAGTACGTATGATGGTCATCCCTTTTTTTCATTTTGTGTTTTCAATTGGAGTGTGCATGGATTAAAAATCAAGTTCTTTTATTCATATGTCTAAAATAGCTTGAATTGATCCCCATTCGATTCATCAGTACATAGTTCGTGCTTGTGTTAGAAAAGATAGTTTTTTTTCTTTTTTTCACTTGGATGGGGATATGAAATCGGTTCCTCTGCAAAATGTCTGGACATTTGTTGCTAATTCCTAGAAATGACATTATTAACATACCGGTTTGCCGTAATTTTGCATGTCCCCAATTTTTATCTTTTTGATATGTATCCATTTTTATAGTTTAAACATTTAATTATACAGATTTTGAAGCAGAAAAATTGCTCTAGTTTTGTAAATAGAATTTTTGGAGACAATATTTAAATAGAATGAGAATGAAACTAGTTGCTTATTTTTCAAAGATTTGTAACAATTTGGAATGGGAAAGAAATGGAAATTGAACCGGTTTGGAACCGGAATCAAAACCAACACGCCCTTGAAAAAATAAGGTAAGATAAGTTCCGAATAGACCTAGCATAAAATAGGATATGGTAGAGGTTTTTCAAAATAGGATAAGAGTAGGGTTTGTCCTTATCTAAACCTACCAGAACCGAGTTGCCCCCTAGTTTATGATCAAAATCAAACACAAAATAATATTATATTTAATATTTATTATAAACAAGATAACTAAAATCAAAGGAAAGAAAGAAAGAAAAAACCTATAAATCAGAAGCCTGGATGGTGTCTCGACCACTCCAAACAACTTATCATCTCACTTCTTGCCTCATGCTCTTTGCTCCTCTTGCTCATGTATCTCGACCCTAGCTCAAAGGATGTTCTAAGATGCCTTGAGATGTCCAAAATAAGTGTTTATATAGAGCTTCCAACAAAACTAGGACAAAACTACTAACACTTATGCAAAATAGCTCAACCGCACATAGAATTACACATCTCCAAGAGTCCACATGGTTTGAACCATGTAAAACCAAGCTCCACATGGTACAAATCATGTGAGTCTCTAGTCATCTCAAATCGCTTCGAAGATTTCGCTCGTTTTATTCCGTTTCGCCCTATTTTATGCTTGTTTCACTCCAAATTGTGCTGAAACTTCTTGTACACATTTTGAAACTTGTTAATCACTATTTTCCCTTTTTTAAACTCTTCAAAACATCATCTTTGGATGCCTTAATTCTTTTAACTCTTGATCATCAATTATCTTACATCAATTCTCCACCTAATTTGTCTGTTTGCATGTTTGACGTTCGTTTTGCTTTGAATCTTCCATAACATGTTCTAGGTTGGTTCGATCATTATTTTTTCTCTTTTTAATTCTTTAAGATCATCAAATTGAGTAGGTCCTTATCATCACACTTCAACTCTTAAAGAACTGCACGAGTTTTGCTTCAATTTTACATGATTTTGCACATATCAATCAATTGTGAGTGTTTTGTGGTAAACGAAGACAAATCAATCAAAATATGATTCAAAGTATCTTAAACACTGTAATACTCAATAATGTTTATCCAAAATAAATAGTACGAAAGGGACTTAAAAAGTTTGTGAAAAAATTAAATATAATTATATTTTAAATTAAAGGGTGAATTTCGCAAATACATGAATTTTATTTTTAAGTTTACTTATACTCATGAACTTTCAAAAATTTTAAGCATATCTGCATATTTTGCCTAAAATTCTGTTTCCTAGCTCAAAATCTAATTATGAATATATAAATTTACATTCAAAGGATGTATGATTTGTAGCTATAAAAGTTTGTTTCTAAATATATAAAAGTGCTAAAAATTCATTCGAATATGAATTTTTAGCTTAAAATTATAATTAGAGTTTAGGTATGTTTGTCATTTTACACAAAGTTATGTGTATGAGTAGAATTTTAGGTAAAATATATAGGTATATTTGAAATTTTTAAAAATTCATAGATATAAGTGAAATTGTGAGTAAAATTAATTGGTACATATGAAATTTGCACTAATTAATTAATAAAATTTTGAATCTTGATAGAAAATTTTATGCTAGAAAGACTATCAAAGCCATTTTTTTACGTAGGTAATTATTTGAGAAGTACAAAGAAAAGAAAAAGGACCATCATATGGCTTGAATTGATTTTAAAAAGTATACAATTGAATTTTAAAAAAACTAATACGGTAAGTGATGAAGAATTAATAAAATATACATTAATATTATTAGCGATATATATATATATATATGAGGAACTATAAAAAATGTGAGCACCATGAGTAGGGAAGTAAATGTTTTCCTAATTCTAATAAGTTTGCATTAAGGCTCAACCTTCTATGAGTTCTTACCTTTTTACTTAAGCATGAATTTATCAGATAATTGCCAAAAAATAGCCCTGGTGTATATTATTTGCTGATGATATAGTTTTGATCTGATGTGATTGAGGTGATAAGTAGAAATGAAGAAAATAAAGATAATTAGATATGGTAGCTTTATGAAAAATAAAAATTAAAAAATGTAAAGTTAATAATAGGAAAAATAATTTTTTCCGAAAAAAGGAAAAATGATATAATTAGATTGTTTAGGTGTTTATGTCTCATGAAAAAGGATATAAAAATTAGGGAAAAGTCATGACACTAGTAGAAAGAAAAGAAAAATTCTCCTCACTTCCTATGCCCTTTTTAAGATGATGTGATATCTCAAATACTTAATGAGGAAATTTTTTAGTGCATTAGTATTTTTTTGAATATTTTATTGTGAAAGCATTAATCTGGGCATAATTAACTTATGTATTAAGTTTTATCATTTTTAAAAATGTTTATATATATTTTTAAATTTTTTAAGAATATAAGTATTTTAGTCATTTGAAAATGACTAATACCCATTATTTAAAAGTTTTAAAAAATATATACACACCTCCAAAAATGGTAAAACTTGATTAACAAATTAAATACATTTAGATCAAGAGTTTTATAAAAATATTTTAAAAATTAAAAAAAGTCTTCCTATCATATTTAACCAGATTTTAAATACACTTATGCATTGAAAAATGAAGATAAACTATTAATAATTTGGACTCAACCTTGTCTTAAATTTCTTCTGACTTCTAACTTTTCTATTCGCCTCTCTCCAGAGTCTTACTCTAGACCTCAACTTGTAGTTATAAATTATGACCTTCTATATAGAGACAAGGGCGTGCGTAATTTGCCATTGGTTCCCAACTTATAATTCTCTACCCAATACTCAATTCATAACATTTATTTCTCCCATAAAATATTTCACTAAATAACCCTCCATATTATCAATTTCAACAAACAAAATCACACCTTAGTTCAAAAAGCATTAATTAAAAATGAGGCTTTTTCCAAATCTATCTATTACGGTTAACCATAATTCTAAATATATCTTCTACATTTCAACAATCTTATATACACTTATTACGTTTGCACATAATTCCAAATATACTCATTCCATTAATGTTCGTTAGTTAACTTATGGACCATTTGTTGGATTCCAAGTTTAATTTTTTTAACGGTTATTCTCAAATATACTTACTATGTTTAACCTTAATTCTAAATATACCCACTATGTTTCCAAAATCCTAAATATACTCACTACGTTGTATTTAATCTCAAAAATACCCATTCTGTCAAAAATTGTCAGTTAAATTTTTTTAAAAACCCAAAATACCCCTATTGTAAAATAATAAATGATAAAATACATAAAAAGAAAACGAAATGAAGGCACTTTAAATTTAGAATTCATGCACGATTAGGGCATTAGTGAGTTGTAAAATTCAATTTTTTTAATTGTGTCATACATTTGAGGGGCATATTAACAACTTCGCATATTCTCAAACAACATTAACTTGCGGAATGTGCATTTTTGGGATTAAAAGCAAACACAGTGGGTATATTTGATATTTTAGAAATGTAGTGGGTATATTTGGAATTAAGGTTAAATGTAGTTATATTTGATAATAACCTTTTTTTAATACCTAGAATACCCTACAAATATATATGGAAAATATTCTAGTGCATGCAACTGCACCATGCAGTCCATGCACTGTGGGCACCACTTAATCATGAATGAAAAATCTACCCTACTTATTATATTTAGAATTACTCGCTTTTTTAGCATACTAATTTTCATTCAGATTCAACATGTGTATAATTTTCATCTTAAAATGGTGCTAAATCAACGTAATAAAATAATTTTACATAAATATCAAGTTTAAAGTGGTATTTTCAATAGCTAAACTATCTAAAGTATAATTTTTATATGGATCAATAATTGTATAAAGTTTCATTACAATTTAACATGCGTGAGGCCTGCCTATCACACCACATATCCGATGGCCACCCTCCTCTCATGAAAATCCATCTCTAATGCCCTCGTCGTCGTCTGCCGTTCCAATGTCAACCCTTCTGTAGCTTCACAATTTCCTGAGTTTTCGACAATCTTCCTTAAGTCCTGCATCAAATCGTCCGCACCGAAGCTTTGTTCATTGCCAAAGCCAATCATCAACGCTCCTTACTCCATCACATCATAATCCGATCGGCCACCAAATCTAGCTAGATGTCCAATCTCAAAAGGATGGCAACATGGTGATGATCGACATCATTGTTGATTTGCTTTTATTATTCCTTCAGTTGATTGGGAAAGGAGCTGGTGGTTTTTTGCAAATGCCGATTTGAGCTTTCTAATAGGAAGTCGCTACTGAGCTTGCACTTACCGAATTCAGGCGAAGCTAAAATGGCACTATTCCATGGCTGGAGAATTGGGCGTATTGCTGTTGTAATTTTTTTGTGCTCGACAGGTAGTTTGGTGCGTGGATTTGCCGCTGGCCACTTCGTGCACTACTTCCTCGTTGCCGGTCAGAGGTTATGAAATGGATTGGATGTCTACTAGCTGATGAAAAGCTTGTGGTGCCATGAATTAATCAACAAGCTGATGTGGATTGTTGGGTTTTTGGGCTTTCACCTTGGCGGTCAACTATGTGTCTTGGAACCTATTTGTCTCAGCAGTGGTGATAAAAAATGACTGCTTGAAAATTCTGGTGGCAGGATGGTGTTTGATGGTTTTTTTGCTGGACAACCATGGGTAGAATTGCAAGCGTGGTTGCAATTGATGGCAAGAGGGTTGCAATCGCTGGTGGTCCAGATGGAGAGTTAGGAGTTGCTTGGATTAAAGATGACGGAGGCTGCTCGGTTTGATGGTTCTAGGCAAGCTACCATTGGAAACGATTGGGCTCGGTGCTACTTGAATTTTTGGTTGTTGCCGTAATTCGAAGAAGAACGGCTGCGATGGATGAGTGTTGCTGGAATATGTGGATGCTGAAAGGTGGGTACCGTGTTCTGCAAAATTGCCAGATTAATGGGAGCTGCTGGAAATGGGTTATACTCGGTTCAAATTTGTAGTGGGCTTGATGGCAGTTGATTGGCAGCCATTGGAAGATTAAAGCTCTTGCTCGAACAGCTAATGGGGTGTAAAATTTTTTGAAGGCCTCCTTGTTGAAGAGATTTCCGTGGCTGGTATTCGGAGCTTCTTGGCATCAACGGTTGATGAGAGTGTGAGGATGGCTTGACTTGTGAATCTGCTTGCCATATTTTATTTGTTTTTGCCCTTTTCTCTTGGCATAGCTCTACACAATTTGGATCCTGTAATGGACATGCTTGATGGGGATTTTCAACTTGCTGGAAAATTTTTCCCCCACCGGATTATTAGGTCAAGCATTTAATGGTCATCGATGGATGATGGGCTATGTGGTTTAATAGAGACTTGTCTGATTGGAGAAATACGCGTGACGCAGTTGGATGTTTCAGAGGAGCTGGATAGCGTTAGCCTTTGTCACTCGTTCCTTTTGGTCCACCTTTCGATCATGGGTATTTTAGCAATTTTACACATTTTGTAGCGTAGTTTCCTCACGTGGGAGGTATATTTGGAATTATGTGTAAATGTAATGGGCCTATCTCGAATTTCATCCGTTATGAATTGGGCATATGGGGGATTATGTGCAAACATAATGGGTATATCTGGAATTTTTGAAACATAATGGGTATATTTAGGATTATGGTGAAATCGTAATAGGTATATTTGAAAAAGCCCTTAAAAATGGGAAGTACGCTAAGCGCATGCTCGCGTGAGTGCTGAGCTTCATTGCTCATGCTCTTGGGACTTTTTTTTTTTTGGGGAAAATGTAAAAACCAAGCTTGAATATTCTAGATGTATAATTTTCTTTTTATGATTTTAATCTTTTATTTAGTGCCTTTTTGTTTTATATATTCAAAAATAAATCCTAAAAATAGAAAATTAAAAATTATATATCTAAAATATTTAAACTTGGGCCTGCATTTTATTTCAAAAAAATCAAAAAATAAGAAAGGGTCCTATGAGAAGTGAGCACTGAAGTTGGGATCAAATGGCAAAGCGTATGTTACCAGCCTGCGAAAAAAAAAGAAAACTATGACCATGCGGACTATTTCCAAGTTCCAACAGAATATGGCGCTTTAAATTTTTGCAAAGTAAGTCCTATGCTTGACATAAAATGCTATAAAAGTTCTTTTTTATTTAGTTGAAAATTACATGTACGTAGGATCGAAAATTTCATAAATCGAATTAAAGGGTCATTTTCTTACCTATTTAGATGAAAATTTTAACCACCTAAATACTGTTCATCTTGCAAAATTTTGAAACTTATATCGATTACATATTTTGTAACATGCTTTGCTAGAATGCAATTATACATATTTCTAAGGTCTATTTAGAAAAAAACCACATATTTCTGACTTCAGGAACATGGGCCGACCGGGCTTTTCATGAAATCAATGCTGTATAGGATGCACGTCTACGAGGAAAGCTTGCACCACCCGATCAATCGATCCGAATAGACACTAAAAACAATTAGCAAATTCAATTAGTTGAGAATTTGAATATTGGCCATTGAAATGCATATTTAATTAATGACCTTTGGTAATCATGAATGAGTTAATTAAGTTGATGATCGGATCATTAAATTAGCATGTAATTAGGGCCGAATCTTTCTTGTACGATGTGAAGTAATTAGTGATATTGCTTGGGAGGCCAAACTAATTTTATCAATATCCATTTAGAAATACTTTGGATGTAGGAAGCAAATAAGAGGTAAAGTAGATAATGTTATATACGTCCTATTATGGCCTTTTATAAGATGGGTTACAAAAGGATTTTTCTATGTTATAAATGGAAAAAAAATAAATTGAGGGGTGTGTGTTTGAGAAGTGATAAAACCTTCGACGAAAAGTTCTTAAAATAGAAGAAAATAATGTGATATGATATGAATAATGATGAAATATAAAAAGAATAAAATAAAAATAAATAAGTTAGATACATGGATAGTTATATAAAAATGATGTAGCCAATTATATACATCATCATATATTTTAGGCTAAAATAAAATATTCATTTATTTTTATAATTAGTTATTTTTTAATTTTTTCTTTATAAATATATTTTTCTAAGTGTATTCAATCTATATACTAAGTATTGCAAATTTAGAATAATTTTCATATTTATTTTTATTTTTAAAAATTAAATTTGTAAGGAATCAAAAACAACTTAAATCCCCTCCAATTGATTTTTTTAAAAAAATAAAAATGTAAAACTATTTTGAAAATCTTGAAAAAACATTTTTTAAGAAAAAATAAATAAAAGTAAAAATAAAATCAAATGAATAAATGTTGTATTTTAGCTTAAAATAGATTATAGTGTATATAACTATGTTCCAAAAAAGGATTGAAAAATAGAGCATCTATATGGAAAAAAGTAAAAATTAATTAAAAAATAGAGTAGTTGTGATAGTGAAAAGTTTTAGATTGAAAAGTTTAAACTTGAAATACTTTTTGTGTAAACAAATGCCTCCTAAGGATTAAAAAAAGTATTTTAAAATAAAAACATATCATCGTGTACTCATCACGTTCACATCTCATCTTATTTATGAACAGGCTACTAAAAGACCAAAATATAATGTTGTACTTTCACTGTTCCCTGTAACCCTGAATGTATAATTATTAATTTCTAGCTCCTCTTATCTTTAATTTTTTCCATGCATAAGTTTTCTTTAATTTTTTAACAGAAATCTATGCAGAATTGTCCATCCTAGAACTTTTTCTGTGGGTTTTTAAGAAAAGAAAAGCTGAAATTTGATTAGCAGATGGAAATTCACCTTTCAAGTTCAAGTACCTCTGCTGCCACGACGCGTCGTGGTAAAGTCATTTGGCCCAAGGCGTGCGATAACGGCTTTCAAGTCCCGTTAATCCCATGTGTGAGCAAATTATATATATTCCTTTTATGTGGGGGTATAAAGATTTGTCTCATTATGAGAGTATTTATTAATTTCCTCATATATGAGTATTTATAAAAATATTTTTCAATCATATAAAGATTGT
>JAXCLR010000081.1:18508530-18518651 GCA_035584095.1 Annona squamosa
GTAAAGCTTCTCCTGCACAGCGCTGGAGCCGAGCGTCACCTGCAGTAGCTGCTGCCGGCTCAGCTTCTCCAGCCCCGTCAAGCCACCGCCCACTGCCCCCTCGGGAACCGCAGACGAGAAATTCGACTCCAGTGGCATGGCCTGCAGCACGCTGACCTGCGCTTTCAGGAACCCGATGTACCTGTGTGCCTCCTCCAGCATCGACGCGATGCCCATCTTCTTCTCCCACGGCATCAGCTTCTCCAGCTTCCGCGTCAGCTCGCTGATCTTCTTCCGCCGCTGTCGCTTTGCCACCAAGGCCGGCAGCACCGGAGCATCAATGTGAAATGGCAGGTGAGGAGGTGGCGCAGGGAGTTGCGATGGAAGAGCAAGCAGTGCACAGCTTCTAGAAGACTTTCCGGAGTTGGAAAGCGCGCCGACGTCGGGAACGTTTTCCAACGAGATCAGATTGGGCAGGAAAGAGCCGGACGACGAGCAGATCTTCAAGCTCTGAATCGGATCCATTGAAATCGCGGCCAGCGCATTCCGATCCACTTCGCTTTCATCGACGGGCTCGAGCTTTGGGGACTTGAGGTTTCTCGACACCTCGTCGACCGATCTCAGAACTCGATTGGCGGGGCTCAGGCGTTTCCTGGAGGAGGCGGCAGGCATGAACCCGGCTGCGTCGAGCTGCGGTGAGGCCGGAAAAGAACCGGCCGAAGACGATCCAGAGCGAGGCATTCGCTGGAGATTTCCATGCGGCAACTGCTGAAAAGCGGCGGATGAGAGCCTGGCGTTGGCCAATCGATCTCCGGCGAACCGCGATGAGTGCGGGCCTTCTTCCATTTCAGCAGAAAGAGAGAGCGGGAAGAAGCTCTGAAACGAAGGGACTATGAAAAAGGCAGGTAGAGGAGAGAATATGTAGGCGCCGCGGGCCTCGGGTTGGTGGATGGTTTGTACACGTGGCGAAGATGAATAGCCACTGGAGCAGGGGAGCGCGGTTGCTATGCTAGGAGAGCGAACAGAGGTGCAGATGATGGGTGCGTACGGACGATCGGACCTCACGCGACTGTGTCACCTGTTTGTCTCTGGAGGGCGCTTCGCGGTCACGTGACGGATCTGCGCTGGCAAGTGGCACATGCTTCTTCCTGCGTGAGGGAGATCGTCCTATATATGATATTTTAATTTTGCAATATATTTCGTTTATTTCAAAATCAGAATTTGGATTGCAACTGATAAAATTAACTGTGTTTATGCTTCATAACAAATTGATTTTAAAAAACAATTAGTTGAACGATTTATTTATTTATTTTCATAACCGATGCCGTTAGCATTTTATTTTTTTAAGACAAAGCTCACCCCTTTTGGTTCCGAGAGATTTATCGTTTATGCCCCTAGTTTGGAATTTCTAGTCACTAACAGCGAGATTTCAAGCACGTAGTAGTAGTTTCTACTTACTACGATCAACGGTCCTGATCCCGCTTAGTGAAAGCGAAGTTATGGGAATGGCATTGCGCAGGCACGTTGTGAAATTTGCGAAAGGAGGACGACAAGTGTCTGGCGTGAGAGTCTGACAGAGCAAAAACGAGATATTTGCGCGTGCTCCGAACACGTGTACGCCGCAGCGTCTCCGTTGTTGATGAGTTCCGCACCAGCGTGTCCTTTTTCAATATATATATATATATATTTTTCGTCGATTTGTTTTTAGAATGATCCAGACCGTCGAAATGCCTCTTGGATCCTTGATGCTTTTTGGATCCGGGAGGGAGGAGGTTTGTTTTGTGCAAAGTGGAAGCAGAAGGATGGTGGAGGATAGCACGGAACCGTACGATCTATGTCAGAGTATGTTGCTCTCTCTTTTAGAGATGACAGCTGCTTCCTTCACTCCACTACAGCGCCTAACAAACTGCGTATGAACCCTTTTTGGTTTCATTTTTATTGTAGAAATTACTTATTTTTAATGAGAAAAGTTTTATTCACATCGAAAATTTAGATGGATTTTGACACCAAAAAATTGCGACTTTTATTTGTTATTGGAATTGTTACCGTTAAAAGCAGACCACACTGCGGGTCTAAACCTTTAAATGGACTTCAAGCTTACTAAAATCTACACTATCTTCTTTAATTTGATTATGTTACTTTAAGTACGGTCTCGATGAAATTTTTTTTAATTTTTAATGTTTTGATGGTTGATGAAAAATTCATTTTATCTATTTTGTTTAACATCATCTCTAATATTTTGAAAACCTTTTTATTTATCTAATATCATGTTGTATGAACCCCCATAAAAATTACCTCTAATAAAATAGAGGAGATGCTTCTATGAAACTCCCTATTTATGTAACCCCTTCAATTTTCAACATTGAGATAGTTGATAAAAAATTCCTTTCATCTAGTGTATTTAGCAGAATTTATATTATCATATAAATTCTTTCATTTATCTAATATCACCATATATGAGTCCCATTTAAAAACATGTAAAATCAACATAATAAAATAATTTTGTGCTAAATATCAACTTTTTAGTAGTATTTCCAACGACTAAATCATCTAAAATACCATTACTACATGGATAATAATTCTACGTTCCAATACATATGTGAATGTATCTGTGTATTTTTCTTAATTTCATCTTTTGAAAAAAGTATTTTTTCTAATTTATACATGAATGTAACTATTTTTGAGCAAATTCGGCCTATGCACATATTGAATTTGAATGAAATTTAATCTCATAACTAAATAAATAATGTTAAATATAATGAATGGATTGAATTCTTAAAATTTGGGCGGGTTACATGAAACCGCTTCTATGTAACTTGATCACATAGAAATGGATCTAATAAAATAGTTTAATATTAAATATCAATTTTAAGTTGTTTTTTAACACTGAAATTGTCTAAAATACATTTCTAGTCAGACAAATAATTTTATGAAGTATTATTTTATTATAATATATATGTAAATAGATCTAAGTATTTTTCATAATTTACACATGAATATATATATATATATATCGACAAATGAAACTAGTAAACATACTTGATCGGGATAAAATTTAGTTTCCTAGATACACAAATGATGTTAAATATAATAAATAGATTAAATTTTTCATCAACGATCAAAATCTTAAAAAGATTATATGACTCCACTTTTATATAAAATAGTTATATAGAAGCAATGAAATCAATCTCGCTTCTGTAAAACTCTCTTCTTATGCAACCCCTTCTATTTTTAAAATCTTGATGGTTGATGAAAAATTCACTCTATTTATTGTGTTTAGCATCATTTTTAGTATCCTGGTAACCTTTTTATTTTTTAATTTCGTTGTATATAGGTACCTTCTATAAAAGTGTAAAATCAATGTAATAAAATAGTTAAATAGTAAACTATCAACTTTAAAGTAGTTTTTCAACATTTAACCCATATAAAATATCAATAATGTGAATAAATGATCCTCTATAATATTGTTACATTTTAATACATGTGAGAATAAATCTAAACATTTTTCATAATTTATACATGAATATATATTTTTTTGAGCAAATGTGGTCCATGCACATACTTGATTTATATGAAACTTGGTCTCCTAAACAAACAAATGGTGTTTAATACTATGAATGAATTGGATTGTCCATCAAGGATCAATATTTTAAAATTTATTGGACCGCTTCTATATAATTTGAGTACACAGAAGCGAAGCCCATAAGTAATATCCCCTAATAGGATGCTTAATCGAATTAACAAGAATTTTATCATGTGGTTAACTTTTTCTTAGCATATGGTGGACTTATACAATATTTGGTGGGCTATGCATCAATGAGACTCTTCTTCTATATAATTTTTTTCATTTTTAAGTTATTGATAATTGATTAAAAACACATTTTATTTATTGTATTCAGAATTTTTTATATTATTATTCATTTATTTAATATCATTGTATGGGCTTCATTTCTAAATAAATGAAATCAACGTAATAAAATAATTTAGTGTTAAAAATCAAAATTTAAGTGGTATTTTCAATATCTAAACTATCTAGGGTATCACTATGATGTGGATAAATGATTTTATAAAGTATTATTTCATTATAATATGTAAGTGAATTGATCTAAGTACTTATACTCATTTATACATGAATATAGATATTTTTGAACAAATGTAGCCCTACACATATTTGAATGGGATAAAACTTGGTGCCTTATCTAAATAAATGATGTTAAATACAATGAATGAATTGAATTTTGCATCAATGATTAACATATTAAAATAGGAGTTACACAAGATCACTTCTATATACCCTAGTTGCATTTAAATAGTGCACATATTTGTTTACTCGCACATTATGTAATAACTATTTGAACTATGGACTCTAGAAAATCTAGTACATCTTTTGTATTTGGGATTATTATAATATTTTGGAAACTCATGCACTTGTAGTATTATTGTGTAGAGGCTCCATCTACAATTGTTCAAATTAAAATATTAATTTTGAAGTTATTTTTTCGACATCTAAACCGTCTAAAATATCATTTCTATATAAATAAATAATTTTATAAAGTATTATTATATTCTAATACATATGTGAATGAATCTAAACATTTGTTCTAACTTACACATCAATATACTTATTTTTGAGTGAATCTAGCTAATGCACATAGTTAATTTGGATGAAACTTGATCTCATAATTAAACAAATGATGTTAAATACAATAATTGAATTAGATTTTCGTTCAAGCATTAAAAATTTAAAAAGGCCATGTGACACAGAAGCAGGCCCCCTCGTGTATTAATTAACTAAACGGTAATAATTAAAAGTGATTAATATAGCTTATATATATGACCTTTACGAACCTTTAAATGTTCATTTTTAAAATTAGTACAGCTAGGGGTGCACATTGGGCAGGTTTTATTCAGCACGGATCCGATATTTATGCCGGCCTTATATATTCTGGTCCATGTTGAAACCGGAGCTATGCCACTAATTCGGGTCTAGGTTAAAAATAGTGTTAAATTTTCAAAAATTGACTAATTAACTAACTTGAGTTATAGAATGGCCTAATTTTTTTAGTTAATTTTTAATCTTTTCTTTCATCCTTAAGGAAGTAATTTTTAATTAATTTATTAAAATTTTCAACTTTTTTCTCAAATATCAAACGCGTCAATCGTTGGCTTATATTTCGTATTCTTTAAAGAGTTATAATCTAATAAAACTAAGAAACATGGTGTCATGGACATGTTCCCTTTGCTTTTTATTTTAAAAATTTATCTTTAAAACCTAAACTATTTATTATCTTTATTAATAGATATTTGTTACAACTTCAAATTTTACTTTAATTGAAAACTTGTATATTTCAAAAATTCAACACCTTTTGAGAGTTAATATACAACAATTAAAATTGACAAATAAATATCTATTATAAATAATATATATAATTTTGGTGTCATAAACAAAATACAAATGGATATATTTTAAATATTCTAATATTAAAAAATTTAAATCAAAACACGAAGATGTGGATGGACACATCTATGGCACTAAATCATAATCCTTACCTAAATGATTTAAAAGACTTCTCCTACATACATTAAACTGGGTTTTATGACTCTCTTAATTAATATTACTTTTAATATGGTCAACTAATTTACAATTTAGATTTTTTGTCATGAAATTTAATTATATTTTAAACACATTGTCTAAGCACCGTTGAAATTTTGCTTCTCACTTGCTATATCAATTAGAGGAAAAACATGCCACTGAGGTTGTGCCTCAGTGGTGCAGGACATGGCCTCACAAGTAGGTGGTCCTGAGTTCAAATCTCCACCGCAGCATTTCTGAAGTGGTGGCGTTGCAAGTCTCCTCAAGTTTGTGGGAGTCGTCCACCTGTGGGAAAGTTTAGAAGTAGTAGATAATTGTTAGCAAATTGTAAGAATGTCTCAGAATTTAATTGTAATACCAGTTGAGATTGTATTGTATGAATACTCATTAAAAAAAAATTAGAGGAAAAACATAATGAACGCAACAGCCGTCCTGAGAGTAATGAATAAGATTGGTATCATGGTATGCCGAAATTTAAACTATGACCAATAGACCCACTGCGCGAAGTGATGAAATTCATGAGGGACCAAGGGTATTTTGGGTGGGCGAGTTTTCCGGCTAGTAATAGTATACCCTCAACCCGGTGGTAAGGTACTCCGGGCATATGGTACGCTTAGAAATTTTGGCTTGGAAGACGCTAAGACCATACCATTGCCTGATACCAATAAATCAAGTGGCTAAGCATATTTCATGGAATCATCTTAACTACATGGGATGAATTTTGAAATTTTTATTTTTTTTTTGTTTTATATTTGTGAAGTGTAAAGTTAAAAAAAACAATTAATAAATCACTTTCTTAATAATATAAAACCCAATTCGATCAGATTTGGTCCATGGACATGGTTCGCACACAATCTCTTTTTTGCAATGAAAGAAAACACAGGCGGCTTTTTGTGCGGTACCAGAGTATTCTCATCCTGGTACCAAATTGCTCCCGGCCTGGTCAAAGCTAGTGCTAATATTCAATAAGTAATTTTTAAAAAAATCTGAAATCGGGTGTTTCCTAGCTCCGGGCCAGGCCGGGTTGGAAAACCCACCCAGCTCGCACCCCTATTTAGAGCTCCGCCTTTTAGGTTTTTTATATTACCACTGCTGGAAAATTGACCTTTAGCAACAAACTCATTTCATTGCTAAAAATCTGTTTACCGGCTAAACGAGAAAAAATCGTTGCCAGTTCGTTGCTAAAAAGCATCAGCGAACCTTTTTATATTTCAACTTTTTAGCACGATTCTATTTTGTTGCTAAAACTCAACTCGAGTCCTGTTCTATTTTGTAGCTAAAACACAACTTCAGCCCTGTTTTGGAATTAAATTAACAAGTTAAGACAATCAAAATCTAATCAAATAATAATAGAATAGGCAATCAAACATTTATTTCAAAAATATTAACCACAGTACAATTTCAGGCACCAAACGAATTTACTACAAAAATTGTCTAAAAATGAAAACAAATTCACAATAAAATTTGTCTGAAAAATAAGAATTTGATGGATAACATTGGCACAAAAATTAGGCAAAAAAGTAACCAAATCAAATTCCATTTCCTCATGGCTAGCTACTGTTAGCTTGTATATACAACCTTTCCAAGTGTGTTCCCATTAGCCATTATAAAAATCTATTGTTCAAACAAGATCCTAAGTCATATGTAAGGAAAACTAACCTAAAAAATTCAAAAAATTGTTGCCTGCACCAAAAACTTTACAATCATTAATGACTCATAAGAAACTTAGCATACAAATATAAATCAACACAGAAAGGCAATATCATACTACTTGCCCTGTGTGCAGTTTGAACATATGGAGATTTTCTAGATAAGGCAACCTGTCAAGGAATGATGTTTCAATTCTGGAAAGCAAAGTAGCAAAGAAATGAATCAAACTGACTTTTGTTTTGTTATAACAAATATAAACTTGAATGCTAGCATGGGGGACTCAATAAAATTGACAATTTTTCTTTGAAATAAAAATGAAAATGATGGATACTAAAGGAGACATCTATTACTTGAGAGTGTTTTGTTAGCATGTGTGGATAGAAGAGAGAGAAGAAAGAAAGTAGCATTCAAACAATAAAAAATCATACACATTCCATGAATCCTAGAATTCAACACTCCTATGAGTTTTTAAAATTTAAACTTACTTTTGAGATAAATTGCTCTACGACAGCTGGAATGTGCCCCAAAGAGGTGAAACAGAGTTAACCTAACAGACCCGCATAAAAAATTTTCAAAGAACCTATCAGAAATTCAATGGACAGCGGCAAGGCAGGTTTTGAGATGATGAATGATGCAAAATTGGAAATGTTTCCAGCCACTTAGAGTCGCTAACAAGGCAAGCTTTGACATCTCTCATTTGATAGATGTTCCTGTAGAACTGGTTCAACAAAAACTCAAAGTTGAACTTGCATTTTCCTGCCGAGTGTAAAATGAGTTTCAAAGGGAGCCAAAATTTCTGAATAGCTCATCTTTTTGAAGGGGACCAGGTCCACCAAATGAATTGCAATTTCTTGCTTTTGAGTATAGGGAGTTTCCTCCGAATTTCCTATTTAATGAACATAAGAAACCATCTATCAAATAGGAAATTCAAAGGAGGAAACTACCTAAGCTCAAAAGCAAGAAATTGCAATTCATTTGGTGGACCTGGTCCCCTTCAAAAAGACAAGCTATCCAGAAATTTTGACTCCCTTTGAAACTCATTTTACACTTGGCAGTTGTAATGAATTCTACTAGCAATAAACTAAGCTTCTCTATTTCTCAGACCATTCATTGAATATGGTCTACCATGATGAGATCACACTCAAAAGAGGCTTGCATATTGTGATTATCAGAGAAATATCTGGGCAAAACTTTCCACCATGTTTGGCCTAGTTTTTTTTTTATCTTTCATTACTTGGCAACGTATTTAACTGTTTCCCCTATTTTGTTATCGTGTGCCACAAGCTTTCCAGAAGTATAGTGAAGGCAGCTTTCAGGATGTCTTAAAATTGACATCAATGCCGTCACCTGCGGCTAGCGTAGGTGGCAGGAGCGTTGGTCTCCTTAGCATAGGTCGTGGGTTCGAATCCCACATTGGGATTTCAGCCCGGAAAATTAGTGTGGGAGTTGTGGTCTCCCTTTATGGTAGAGTGGGAGCTGTTGTCTCCCTTGGGCTGGATGGAAGCTGTTCTTCCTAATTTCTTAGTGGAGTTGTGTCTCCAGATTTCTTTGGAGGAGTTATGTATCTCCTTGTTTGTAAGAATGTCTCAGAACTACATGTAATATGTGTTGAGATGTATGTAAATATAAACCATCAAAAAAAAAAAAAAATTGACATCAATGCCTTTGCATGAACCAAGCTAATTCAGTACCAACTATAGTTTATTGGACTCCATCATCACAAACAAGCTATACTAACTCATCTGGGCAACATACTAATGTTCCAGTCAAAGACTGTACAATCCAAGAAGCCTTAGCATCAGCAAAATTACTACGGAAACCTGCTAGGAAACTATCACCATCTTCATCTTCCTGTTCTTGATTCACAAGCACTACTTAGCCACAATTCTTATCTCTCTTTCTATCTCTCCAACTCATTTCCCAAAAAGGAAAAAAAGGTAAAATTCAATAATTCATTTCAATCAAAATGCTATCAAGAATTTAGATTTACCAGAACCATGTCCAATGTTCTACACTAAATGGTTTGACAGGGTAATTGAGGCAAGGATGATGACATAGTTTTATCAAAGCATGGTAGTTTGTTAAATTCCCAAGGCTCCAAAGATTAAACAAATCTGTAACTAATAAAATAAAAAAAAATTCCAACTAAGAAGGTAATTCTGGAAGCCTTTATCACAGACAAAGGACTTGTTCAACAGTAGGAATGAGATGTCTAGATAAACAAGCCAATCAGACCACATCATCATGATGGGCCTTTTACAGGTACAGATGACACATACCATCTAGGAAAGTGGTCTGGTTTGGTTACTTTTTCGCCTAAAAAAATTCAAACAATTGCCGCCTGCACCAAAAAAATTTATAATAATTAATAACTCATAAAAAACTTAGCATACACAGAATAATTTCTGATTTACCTGAATAATGAAGGCAATCATTAACTTATCTTGAACCAATATTAATATAAGGACTGATATTTTCTTGATCTCTTTGTTCATCAAAACCATTGTTACCACTGGTTCCAACATCTCTTCTATCATACAATTTTCTCATATGAATCTGCCTGGTACACAGAAATGGACCAAGGTAATGAAAAAGAAAAAGAATCAAGAATAAGTTTCTCGCAATATAAAATGGAAACAAAAGGGATGAACCCCATAGATAGTTAGCCATCTCCTGAACTCCATGCATAAACAAGCAAAAAATGCTCTGGTATATAAAGACTACACAAATAAATAAATAGAAACAGAGATCTCAGTCATCAATGGATGTCATTCACTCACAGCCATAACTTCCATCAGACAAACAAGAACTAATGAGCGATAGCTAGGGGTGTAAATAGGGTCGGGTTCAACCCGAACCCGCATCAACCCGAACCGATTTATATCATGGTTGGGTTGAT